>VZTH01013838.1:1574541-1734424 GCA_013397815.1 Aleadryas rufinucha
CCCCACCCCCAAAAGCCAAAACCCCAAACCTCCTTGAACTAGAAGGCCGTTACTCTCTTGACTGACTAGATTTACTGGGTGTAATGGAATGAATTGGAGGAATCTAATTTATGGGTAGTTGAACCACAAGGAGGCAGGCTTTTCCTGTGGAACTGGTTATTATCCTGTACATAGTGCTGGTTTTACCTTCCATATTCTGGTTTTGTTTGTTTTGCTTTTTTTCTTTATTTTTGGAGCAGACTTTTGATAGGTGACTGTACTGGAGCTAGCTGAGATGAAATAAAGCTGAAGGTAAAAGGTGATGCTTCATCTTGAGTATGTGACTGATTAAAAATGTCTCAATCACTGGGTGAAGCAGGGGAAAAAGAAGCAAGCCTTGTAAGTTCTTGTTCTGTATGGATAAAACTTTAAAATAGCTTCTTTCAGCATACACAAAGCTTTCTTTTCCTCTTTTGGTTGTTTTTTTTTTTTCTTTTTTTTTTGGAACCCCTCTACTATTTCAATTACTGTTAAAGGAGGCTTTTATTGACATTATACATAATGACACACATAGCACTCTTGCTCTCTTTCTGCATAAACTACAGATTTAGTGTACCTAAGTGGTTTTTTTAAGGTTTAAGTAAGGAGGAAAGGAAATATGTCTTAACTTTAGGTTCATTAATCTGTTTATGTGCAACTTGATTGTTTCTCTTGAGAGAAACAAAGGGGTTAAAAGTATGTGAAACAAGGGGGTTAAAAGTAACTGCTCCAACTCTGTTGGTTTCTTTCATCACAGGAAGGCATTGCCTGCTTTAATTTCTGAATACTGTTTACTTTGCTACATCATTTTTAATGTAACTTCAGTCCCTTATGTGTTGTGACATTGAATGTGACTTCTGATACCTTGATCTTGAGACTAGTGAAGATACCAGAGGTTAAAAAAGTCAAATTGTCATGTGTCCTTTTCTGTATCATTCACTTCCTAGAAGGTGCAAGGAGATAGAAAATGATGTTCCTCTCTATAACAGGTAACAGTTTCTGCTAATAGATCTTTCTTTTATATGATTCTGTAATAAATGGGAAAGACATTAAATGCCCAGGCGCTTCAATAATAAATCTGTCCTCTCACTAGAATGTAAATGTCATACATGTATATTTTCTTAATCTAACATATGTCAATTGACAAAATTACAGTCTTGGCAATTCAGTCACTTATTTTTATGGATTACTTAATAAAACTTAACTTTAGGTGCTATCAAAAGGTGGTCTATTGCAAATTTTGTGCTGTCTCTTTAGGTCTGTGGCTATATTGGGCTATTCTCTTTTCCTCTCCTTTTTTAAATGCTTCAGTGAGGGAGTTTTTTTGCTTATTGGTATGCAGGGACTTTGAGAAATTAGTTCTTTGCTAGAAGACTTGTGTTGTCCCCTGCAACCTGCTAGGTTAGAAACTGATGACTGATGCAGATGCTGTGGTTCTTGGATTACTGTTAATTGTTTGTTTCATAAATGCAGAAGTAGAGCAGGGCCATAGATAGAAGGGGTTGGAGAAACAAGAATGACTTCTTCGGTAGTTTAGTACCAAATGGGGTAGTTACCCACCTTTCCCCATTATTTTTCCATTTCATGTGGGTATTATAGCAGTTTGCTGTGCTTCTGTGTTATTCCATTGCTGCTGTGGTTTGCTGCTTTCTGGGATCTCTGTGTACAAAGTTTGTAAGTTGTAGTAATGTCCTTTGACAGATACAGTTTAAAAATTAGGTAGTCCACTAACTAATTGTGCATGTGCCTTACCTGTTTTTGTCCCATCAGTTCTGTGGTTTGAGGTGTATTGCAAATAAATGCCAGGCATTTTTTCCATGTGTTTTAGGTACTTCCAAAAACAGAACATAAAAAGTGATATAATAGCACTTTTTTCTAATTTAGAAAAGGCCCAATATGACTTCATATGAAGTAAAAAAAATTACAAGATTCATCTCAATGGTGCTACCTCACGTGTTCTTTAGACCAACCTAGAATAAAAATATAAACCGTTTCAATGTATCTTAGAGAACTTGATTCTTAGTTTTCAAAATTATATGATCATTCCACATTTTTCCCTTGGAAATCCTATTATTTTTTCTTCCTTTGTCTTGCCTATCCTTTTCAATTTTTCAGTGTGATGTGTTATCTAAGTGCTTGTGTATAACTGATACTGTTTGGTTAAAAGGATGGTATGTCAGATGAGAGATGCGATATTGTCTACCAGAAAGCTGCTTGCAATGATACTCTACTACAGAATAGAAGAGACCTTTGTGGTGGTGCTGGGTGTCCCAACAGAGTGACCCTTGTTGCGTGCTTAGAAACTGTTTAAAAACAATTCCACCAGGCAGCCTAGAAAATGTGTTTGCTTGGCTTTTGGTAGCTACATACAATTTATAAATTATTTAATGTACAGTAGTTTTGGTTAAGTTAATTCTGTTTGAAAAGAAAACATCAGAACACAGTTGGTCCTGTGAAGCTCAGGTGATAAATGTAAACTGCTCAAATTAAGTCAGTGCAAATGATTTAAGTTGATTTGGTCCACTTTTCTTAAATAACCTACTCTTGACAGTAGTTAAGCTATAGTGGTACAAAGCAGTATGTAGCCAGGTGATGTACAAACAGTTTTTTAACTCCCTGCCCAACAGTAAAATTGTTACTAAATGTGATTTTTATTAGGATTTAGGAGAAGATGTGTATTGCTAATATGTTGGCAATGCCATGTGTTGGCAAATCATTTGAATTCTATAAATGAATCTGCAGGAAGCTGTGAGGCATTTGCAATTTTTTCAGGAATATGGGGCTGAATGTCATTGCCCGAATATATCAGGATATTGTGGAAGTGGAATATCAGTGTGGGTGTTACAGAAGGAAACGCTAAGCAGGTTGTTAAAATTACATATTGCCATCGTGTAATGCAAAGTGGTGGTATCTTAAGCTATATAAATTTTAAAACCTGGGTGCAGTCTTTCATGCTGTTTGTTTTGAAATAAATAGGGTGCCCTCTTCTCTTCTGCTTTTCCCTTTCATTTAAGCTTTCAAAGGAATAAGGGTGGATTGAGGAGGGAAGATGGGAAAAAACAGTTAAGTGTCCACATCAGAATGTTTGGTTTGTGTGTTTGGGATTTTGAAGATAGGGCATAAGAGATTCTAGCTAACACTAGAAATTGAACCATTTCACGTTCTCTCTAGGTCCATAAAGTTCTTTCACAGAAATCTTCATATGGTCGACCTTTCCTGATACGTGGAAGTGAAGATATTTAAATGTGTGATGTTTTTTCCTTTTCTCCATTATTTGGAGAATGAATTTTTTTTGTGGAACCTATGTTTTACTGACATATCCAGAGTACATGTTTAACTGTCGTTCTTTTAAGTGTTCATTTGCCATGTAGTCTTATAATGAATTAAGCAGGCCTGCACTATTTGTGTCATGTGACAGTCAATAATGATTAAGAAAGTGAAAAAAATCAGCATCTGTTTTCTTTCTATAAAATGAATCCCCTGTTGGAATGTAGCATATTTTAAACTTATATTTGGCTTTAAGATAGGCTATTTTATTCTTTGTTTGTGTGTTTTTCTTGGTGCTTTCACCTTGAATGTTAAAAGCTGTTTTTCTTCTGCAAAAACAAGGTAACTTAATATGACTGGCTTCCGGTGTAGGCAGTGCAAATTACAAATTCCTATCAAGACTTTTTTTTTTTCCTAATTGACTTTTCATCTGTCTAAATTGTTTTATTTTTCCCACTATCCCTTTTTTTATACACTGGTTTTGTTAATTGCTCTGGGTACCTGTATTGTCATTTAAACAAGTTAAAATATGCTAGTTCAAATAGCTCCATCAACTGACAGGAGCACATTTGTGTAAAGGGACTATGCAGACAGATGTTAGTTTTGAGCTTTGCTTATGAAATTCAAATGGGAAAAGAACAGGATAGTAAAAGAACAGCAAGTTTGAATTTTAGAGCATTCCATATATCCCCGAAATTGCTATGTAGTGCACATCAAAGGCAATAATTTGGATTTCTCTTCTTTATAACTATGGTCTCTTATGGAAAAAAAGAGCCTATTGAAAAGGTTGCAAGTTCAGTTGTTAATAACTTTTTTCTGAAGTTGTAAAATTGTCGTAAAACCTGGGTGCTTTATTAAGGGAAGCAGAGAATAACTAGAGATTCTACTGAGTTCAAGCATTATCAAAGTGCAATAGACTGCCTGTACTGAGTAACAGATCTGCTTGAACAAAAGAGCTTTAGCCGAGGAAAGACTATGCGAAGAATTGGCACCCAGCTAATGCTGTTGTGTATGAATTCTCAAAGAGCTATGACTTGATGAGGAGAAAATGTTTTCTCCTTGTATTAAGTTCCAAATGTTTAGCCACCCTGGAGATATGAGCACAGCTGAAATTTGTTACTAAAATAATTCTTCTCTATCTGGCCTGTTGGTTTACAGATGGTCAATAGATACATGAGTGTATATATATGGATATATGCTTCAGTGACATGAAGGTTTTTAAGTTGCTTGGTTTTTCTTTTCCTTGCTTCTCTTAAGTGAAATGGAAAAGTCTATTTGCTCAAATACACTTTGACTGTCTTGAGACCTTGGTAAGGAAAAGGAAAGTTTTCTGCTCATAAAATACTTCATTTGGTAGAAAACTGCTCCTGACTAATGGTGAACTAGTCTGGATACTTAGAGGTTACATTGTTCCAATGTGTTGAAAACATCCCCACGGGATATTGGGAAATATCCCTACAGCAAAACCGCTGCTGTGGTAGGTGTGCCTACCAAGAGTGTAGGGGTGATGGAATTGCAGTATCTCTCCACTGAAGTGTGTCACAAAATTAGGTCTACAGATGTTGTCCAGACAGTGTAATAAGTTCTTGTTATGGGTGGTGACGTGGCTTCTGCTGCAGTGGAATGCCAAAGTCCTTCCGGTTACCGTGCCAGACCATCCATCACCTGCTGCCTTGGCATTATCTGTGTGGAGCAAATTGGGGCTGTTCTTTAGTCCTCTGACTTGTGCTCTCACAACACGTGTTGCTTTGCCAACACCCACTGAAATGAAGATGTGCTATGTTGTTTAACCTCAACAAACATCAATCTGACTGTTTGACCGTGTGGAATAGTTATAACCCATATACACTATGTTAGTGAGTACTTTTTAAAGTTTTAATTAAGGAAATGTTCTTTTTTGTCCCACTGACACAGCATATACCTTTCTTTTGGTATACTGTGAAAATGCTGTGGGTGAATAGTAATGTAGCAAGTGCTGCAAGGACCTGATGAGAAAGTTGGAGTTTGTTTCCTAAAAGAGCAGAGAGTCATTCTTAAAACCTCTTAAACTGATAGATGTTGATCAAAGAGTGTCCCCACCCCATATGCTAACCTGTGTGCCTTTGTTTAGTAATTACATCTTAAGAATTTACAGCTAAAGGTCTTAACAGCTAAATTTAAAGGCATTTGGAGTCTGAAAGAAGTATTTAAATAAAGTAGTGGGCAGTGGGCTAGTAAACATCAACACTTCTTTGCATCCTTAGTTTTCGTACTTAATGTTCAAAAAGTGATGGAGAAACTTGACTTCTTTGTACAGCACAAAGTGTGTCTTAAGGCATTTTTTTTGAGGAAACTTTTTTTCTCTATAGAGACATAAGCGCATAAGTGTTGTTTAGCCTGGTAGATTCTTAGTGGAAAGATTGAACTGAGTGACAGATTGTTGATAACACTCCTGAGTTATCACAAGACTTAGAAATATGTTAGGGCAAAATGTACACTGATCAGAGAATAAAAAAAAAAAAAGTTGAAGGACTTCTTACAATGACTATCACAGGTTTGTGAAAGGCTTGGTAAGAATGCAATATGTCTTGTTAAAGTACAATTTCTCAGTTGTTCCAAATACTTTCTGAATATTCTCTAGTAAAAATAAGCAAGAGATTGATTTTGATGTTCATGTTAGCCTTGACCTCGAATATCTGTCTTTATATGAAGCAAAAGCTATTTGCTTAAAATTCCATTTCAGTTACCTGCTGAGATAACTAATGCTTCTTGCATCCTGGGAACAATAGCGAGAAAATCAAGGTGTTAAGATCAGCCTGCAATCATTTAATGTGTTCTCTCATGTGCTTGCAATTCTAAGAGCCAGAAACGTAGGCAAAACCTGATTTTATACACGTTGATTGTTTTGGTGTGTGACTTTTCAATTTTTTTTTTTTTGTTTTCATAATTATTCCCTAATGGTTGCAAATGTTTCAGATTTGGTCATGGTTTTTTCTTCTTTTAGTTAAGCATGTAGAAAATATATTTGACAGTTTCAGAGTACATTTGCTAGGTTGTCTCTGTATAAGTAATCCTTTTCTTGGTAAACTTGGATGTTGTTAACATTTTTCAACCTTATTGGAAACTCTGATGAAAAGATACCACCACTTGTTCGGGACACTTTTGAATGTTTTCATTATAGCACTGTTTAGAGTCCTGGTTCTATTGTGCCAAAGATTGAATCGTCATAGCAAGTTATTTCTACACCATGTACTTAGAAAAGGGCTTACTCCCAATAGGCTTTAGATACCTGAGTGTGAAAGTTACCTGTGGTCATATGATAGAAATTCTCATGTGGTTATCTCTTGGTGTGGCCTTTTACTCAAAACCAAATGTTTTTTATACTCAGCAAACTGTTAGATAATTGGCTTTTATGGATTAAGTCTTAGTAATTGAATGGACTTGAGAAATTGTAATGTCCCAGGTTATACATCATATGGAAAAGATAGCTCAAGCTTCAGCATTGAAGTGCAATGGGACCTGATGCTTCTTGCTAAGTCTGCTAGAGTATGGATCTGGAGCTGGTACAGTCAGGCTATGCAGGGAACCACATCTAGTGTCTAATCTTAGTGTGGTTGATGTTGACCACTTCTGAAACCCTCAGTTCACATATGTTCAGTTTGGTTTAGAATTGTGATATTCTAATGTTTATTTCCGAGAACAGCTACAGCTCAGAGGCAGGCAACAGTTTGGAAATGTCATGGTATTTGTTCAAATTAATTGTGACTGTGGCTGTCATTGCATGATGTTGTTATCCCAGTTTCTGAGCTAAGTTTCCAATGTAGAAGTGTGGAAGAAAATGGATGTAAAAGCTTTCTTCTACTTGATGAATGTTGTGTATACTGTTATGACTTTTTTTTTTTCCTTAGAGAAATGTCCTTGGTGTTCCTAAATGTGTATTAAAAAAAAAAAAAGGGCATGTTAGGGAAGTTGTTCCGTGAATCTTGGGGTTTAGGAGTACTTTGGATGTTAATTCCTTTGAACAGTTTGCAATGCCTGAACTGATTGCTTTTTCAGTTTTGCTTTGAAGATATTTTTTTTAAAGGGAACTTTTACTTGAATGATTTGGTGAAGTCTTGTGGAGACTTCAAAAACTATCTTAAGAAGTGTTGGTTTTAGTACACCCAGTTTGTGATGAAAGGCAGTTTTAATGTTAAATAAGTAAGGTGTTGGATGCTGGTGGGTGTAGGTACTTGATAGTTTTGTAAGCCATTATCTTCTTTTTTAAAAGATGTGACTGGTAGAGCTTAAGGAGAGCCCCGCTGTAGTTAAGATGGCAATTTCTAATAAAATACTCCATAGAAACACTGCCATTATCTGAGTTTAAGACTCTTAAGTACTTGTTTATGTATGCAAAACAAATATGTGTAGTTGGCTTTGATTACTAATACTTTTTTTTGAGTCTTATATACCATCTTACTTTGAGTTTATTGCTAGCTATATATTTATAGAGTTTATCCCCTTAGCTATATGACTGTGTCACTTTCCTCTTGTAGTGTCATGATGCTTTGTCAGAACCTCATGGCACATGGTGTATTTTTTAAAAACATGATTAGTTAAGACAAGTTTTTAGGTAGATATTCTATTTTATTATACAAGTGAAGATAGATGTAGAACTTATTTTGGCAAAATGCATGTGTGACTTTTGTTCTTGGTGTTTTAGTTTTTTTGTGTTTAAAACTAAAAGACGTTGCCTTCTTGTTGATACTGATCATTTATTTGCTGCTGTTTGTCATACAATGCTGAGTACATTTCTCATACAATATTCTTGCTTGGATGTATGAACTTTGCAGTAACAGCTTGGTATCTGCAGTTTCAAGTGAGTTGAAGATATTTGTCTGCATTTGTCTTCTGTAGGCTAAAGTAATGCACGCCCTATCTTGGAGGAAAGTGATAGAGAGGGAGCATTAATGATCAGTTTGGAAGACCTCATTCCACATAAGCATTTAATCAGAATAATTAAAAAGCTTTTTGTGATCAGCTAGGGCTTGTGGATATCAGTTTTCTATCACTGAATTCTTTTGTCAGCTGGAGGAAGAAGAGTCTCCAATGGGAGAGTTTTTTTGGAAGTATGTCAGTTGCTGTTCTGGCAACTGCACTATGTTTTCATTTAGACTGTTCTCATGCTCTTACTGGCAGTAGGCTGTAGCAGCTGGGGTGGCAGCATGTTTGCTTTCTTGTGACATGGTTTAGGCTTCTTTTTCAGGCTTATCAGTTTAAGACAGTAATTGTGTAGTAATTTCCCCCCCCCCTGTATTTGAATGGCTTTTTGCCATTATACAAATAGTGAGGAAAATGGCAGTGGAATGATAGGAAGTGCTAGTATTGGCTTCCCTTCTGGTTTTGGAAGTTAGAGTTGTTGCTGCATGCCTGAATGCTATTATTTGCCCCAGTTCAATGATCAAGCACTCAATTCTTTTCTTCCACAGAATCACAGAATATCCTGAGTTGGAAGGGAGAAAACAAAGCTTTTCCCAGGTCTACCAGTGAACAGCAGTGCTTTCCAGTTACTTCAATGATATTAGAATGGATAGAACTACTGGCGAGATGGAAATTGTTCCAGCTGTACTCTTTGATTAGAAGCGTAGCATGATATGGGCTACATTCCTCCTGTTTCTTCGAGTGTCAGCATGCATAAATGTGTGGTCTTCATTTGTCCATGTTAACCTGAAGATTAATCCCTTAAATACTTTGGGCTAGTATAGCCTATCTCACATGCAGCACTGTGTAGTTTTTCAAGTGTTAACTTAATTCTGCTTGTTTTCCTGGAAGTGCAGTTCTAGCTCTTATGCCCATTCAAATAGTAGAGGTGACTTTAACATAACCTGCCCTCTTACTCCTTTGAGCACTGAATAAGTACAGCAGAAGTTGTATTAGTTCTGTTTGTCCAGTTTCTGTGCTGTGCTCCTGGGTTTGTATTCGAATCTCTAGCAGCTTTGCTCTTTATATCATAGTTAAAAATTAAGTACTGTGTAAATAAATCGCTTGTTCTTTTTCCATGCAAGAATGGAAAGCTACTGATACTGACATGGCATGTTCCTGCCATGCAATAAGGAATACAGTATAACGAATATTCTTGGGAAATCTGCTGTCTAACCAAGAACTTAAAAAGACAAAGTTGGATGGACCCTTGAATATTTTCCACTAACCAGAACTTCTATGATCTTAGGTTTAAGAATTAAATGATTGCGTATTGGTAGAATATGAAAAGAAAGCTCAATATTTCAGTAAGTAAGTTAAAGTAGGAACTGGCTGCTTCTATTTTTGATGCCCAAACCCAGTGTTTCTGTGAAGGAAGAAGGGCTGCAGGAATCTAGTAATTTTAATAGTATCTGGCACGCACTGACATTTTACTTGTGTTCTGCAACAGAAAAGGGAGAGATAATTATACAGGCTGCTACTTTGTTTTAAAGGCTTAGTAGCTGTTGTACATAATTCTCATCAGTTGCCTAGAAAGCGTCCTGTGTAAGAGAAGGGAGAAATGGGTTGAAGATCAGCTGCAGGTCATAAAAAACCAGAAAGGCATTTTAAAGAAGTGTAGCCTTTTACTTCCCTTTTCTCTATCTCAGAAAATCATCACAAGCCCTAAGAGAAGAAATGTGTTTTCACTAATCTTGCTGTTAGTATAAAACCATGACTGTATTATCTGCACTCTGCATGAAAGTCAAATCCAGTTGAACTGAAGAAAATCTGGGGAGAATACCATCCTGCAGAGGTTTTTTTTTCCTTGGTTGATGTTCATTTGTACTAATGGCAAAAATACATAATTTTAATTATTCTATTAAATTCTCTTAGCTTTGAGTTTTACAAAACAATAAATAGTCTGTGCTTAGAATAGCAAAGTGGTTTTAGACTGAGCTGTTCAGTATACCTATTTGCCAAGTTTGCTTGCAGACAAAAGCAATTATTTTCTATTAAGACCAAACATGAGTGGAAAGCTGTTGTCTTCTTGTTTGTTTGGGCTCTTGTATCCCTCTGCTTGACCATTCGGTCACTTCTTGCCAACGTGACTGATTTATTTCTTTTTCAAGTCACGTTTGGATTTTAATGATGACAATTGGGTTTTCTCAGACTGTCAGCTGCCTTCAGATTTGCATTAGCAGAGAAGGAGGCTTCTAGAAATGGAAACCACATCTGTCATGGTACTATGGTGTCTTTTTTGTCAGTGCTGAAGTATGGCATATATAGAGAGAAATTAAATATGTTGTGCATGGGTGTTCAAATCTAAGCAAAGATACGATAGTCATGGTGTATTATCCTAGGACACCAGGTGATTTTGATTGTACCCCCTTTTGATGGATACATTTCCAAAAAACTGTCAAGTCGCAGTAATCTGTGAAAATCTGGGTTTTGTGTAGCTGCAAATCATGTTACAAAAACTGTTAGAAATACTCATCTGGGTGGGTGAACCCACAAGTGAAAATACAGCTTAAACTGGCAAAACAAGGTATTGAAAATCTCTTAAGAGAAGGGTCAATTTACTCTATAACCATCACTGTGACTCCCGCTATTGAAATACTGGATTTAGGTTATCTTTAAAGCTAGAGTGCGTGTCCCTTTTTTGCATTGATGACTCTTAGAGAACTCACTTCTGGCTGGTAGCGCATCAGATTCTGGAGCATGGATTGCCTGTGGCCCCCACTGCATTCAGTGTCTTTGTGTGGTACAAACCAGTTGGCATCGAACTTGTTTTTCAGTCTTCCTTTCTTCTTGGGCCATCACTCCTGCTAGTAATAGGCACTGGCACTAGGAGTGTCGATGCCTATCTTAATGTTGCCCTTCACCTTATTTCCAAAGAGATCAGAAGGTGTTCTGAGATGATCTGCAATTACAAAAGAGACGTTAAACTGATAATGTAGTTTTTTGCTGGGGTTGGCTACCTACAAATTTTAACTTATTTGCTATTTTTGCAATGTGGTTTTTCAAACTCTACTTCAGTGGTATGCTTGGACTGTTCATTGAGAGAAGTTGTTTATTTCACAAAAATGTTCATCTGCCAAGGCTGTATTTTGCAGCTGCCTTTTTAGAGATGCACTAATTCTGAATGTGTTGCATGTTCAGCATCCCTCTCTGTCCACCTTTGTTTCCTAAAACAAAACCTGTCTTGTCACATTACTGTAAAAGAAATTGGAATGGAGATTTCTACTACTGTAACAAGAAATAACAGGCCCCATTTTTCCAAAATATTTTTGCCATCTGATATAAGCGTGCTGTTTTACTTTATAAACTGTCCCCTTGAGTGAAAGCGGAAAGTATTATGTCTTATAAATAAAGGCTAATTTAATCTGCTTGTGATATTTTTGCCATTGTACTGTTTACAATTTAAGACTTCCTAGATATGCTGGAGCTTGTTTCTTTTTGCGAATAGGAAAATATCTCATTGCTTTTTTTTAAATCACCGTTTACTCTGGGCTGCAGTTTGAAGCAGCACTGCTGTTGGAGCCTTCAATTCTCTACATAAGACTGCAGAGCAACACCTTGTTTTCAACATCTTGGGTTATTAGACAGTTGTAGTTGAACATGTGTTCTAAACTAGAGAAATGTTGACCTGAAATATCAGAGGGATAAGGATTTTAATAATTTCCTCTGTAAAGGACTGAGGAAGGAGAATAAAATCCATGTGTACAGGTCTTTTTTATTTTATTTTTCCTCCGTCTGTTGGAGGAAATGCACTGTTACTGAACTATCTCATGGCATAATACCATGACCATATGGTCATGATTAATGCATAAGTGGACTTAATTAAAAATGTGACACTCCTTTCTTTTTTTTTCCTTGTTTTGCCCTCCTCATTATGTAGTGTTAACTAATAGGAATGAAATATTAATATACACAATTATTTTCCCTGACAGGTAAAGAAAGTGATAACCTTTGGGAGACCAAGTAGCGCCTGGTAGTTCTTGATGGAACATGTTGTTCTGTATAACAAAGTCTTTCTTCTGCAGAGCCCAAACAGCATCTTCCACATACAGTTGTCATTATAAACAAATCTCGGTGTGTAGCCAAATGCTTGAAATTCAAGTAGGGTTTAGTAGGCTTTCTTTGAATCATTATACAGAAGTTGGACAGAGACTAGCAAACTTAAAAGTTAAAATGAATGTATATTTTCAACATGATACTGAAAAACATTCAGTTCTATGTTCAGGTGATTTGTTTGTTCTTGTACCAAGCTGCATCATTGGCTCTGCTCTGGGAAGGGAGCTGTGATTTGGTTTATAAAGATGGCTGAGTAGATTTTCCTCCTGTGCTGACTGGCTCTCTTTGCATCCTGTAACTGTGTTGTCCCTTGGAATTCTCTTTTCTCCCTTCCACCTGATATTAGACTGCTGCAACTAAGTAGCCGTGTAGTTCCTGTTGTAGTTCCCTTTCTTGCCTGTTGACGTTTTTGGTCCCTAGTGCAGACTAGTACCCTCTGAGGAGGGAATTATAAAAACTTTGTAATAAAACAAGAATAATTTTTACGCTCTCTTGTTTAGAGTGAATCCTCAAATCAGTGTGAGAGGGGGAAGTTTGGAAACAAAGGAAAATAACATGATTATTTTCCTGCTGGCGGCAAAGTGTGACACAATGCTATGCTGATGGCAACCAGAACCCAAGGAATATAATGGTCGTAAAAATCCCCCAATTATTCTGTGTGACAGTGTGTGTTTTGGGTGGTAGAAGAGTGGATGGCAGTGTTTTAGTTTGCTGCATCAGGCAATTTGATGTTTCAAACTGGTCTTGGGTATGAATTTTTATCAGAGATTTTGTATGAAGGTTAAGTTAAAGACGGCTTTACAAGGACATTTTGACTAACAGTTTCTGCCAGATCTGGATCTGTTTTCATTGTGGTTCCCCCCCCCCCTCCCGCGAAGAAATCTGCTGCAGTAGCAGTCTTGGAGTCTGTGTTTGTGTGGCATGGCATATCTCCAAAGGCTTGGGGATTTGTTTTTGAAGAGTGGTGATGTAGCTATTTCTTTATTTTAGTTGCATACAAAATCAACCATCTTTGTTCTATGCATTCTAATATATTCATTCCATGTGATAGACATAACCCTCGGTATTTTTCTTTGAAACCTCTCTTGCCGTGGTGACACTGTCAGTTGCTTGGCTTGAAGGACTGACTTTTAAACACATGAGCTTGTATTTACTGAGAGGGATATAAAAATTATCATTTCTGCTTTTCGTATCTGAGATTTGCCCATATTGATGGGTACTGATGACAAGAGTACAATATATGAGCTGCAGAGAAATATGCTTTATTGGTGCAGATGATCAACACGTATGTATGGGTAGAAATTACAACAATACAGAAAGCGCTTCAAATTCAACCTTTGAAGCTGCATGTCAACAGCTAGATTCAAAAGTTGAAACATTGTTATAAGTAGCTCAGAGTGGTTTCTGGAATTGAAAATCTGATTTTAACATTTTTGATTGTAAGCTATACATTACTGTATTTTGGTGAAGCCAGTGTAAGTATTTTTCTGATATAAGAAAAAAGCAATCCATTCAGTGGCTTTTTTTTTTTTTAACAGTAACACACAGGAATTCTTGCCTGCCACTGCTCCTTCTGATCATGTGACTGCTCTTAAGTGTTTTTTGTTACTCTAACCATGTGACTGCTCTTAAGGGTTTTTTGTCAATTTAATGTGGTTTTCCAGTGGAAAGGTCAAATTTTTCAAGCAGTCTTTCTTTCCCATTGCTATAATAGTAGTATTGCCATACTCTTGAGTAGCTTGTTTTCTGATCAGAAAGCAAGTCTTATGATGTACTGCATGGGCACTTATCTGTTGAATCGATGAATAAGTGGTCTCAATTTATGCAGAAAGCAAGTAAACTGACATAATTATTTTGTTAAGAGACAGATTTCGAATATGCCTAATTCACTGTAATTGACTAATCCAGTAACTGGCCACTTCTGTAGATCGTGCATCTGGCAGCTTCAGACCTTTGGTGGATTGGTCTTGCCTTGAACAACTTGCCTTGAAGCTTTGGGAAATGGGATACTTAATTGTCAATCTGGCACCAACTCCAAAAGCAGTCATTCTGGAAATTGTTTCAAGATCCAAAGCATTCTAATTCTGCACAAACTTTCATGGAAGTTGTTTATAAAGGAGAAAAAGCAGGTTCTTCTTTTCCTGTTTCAGAATTTAGTTTCTCAGGAAGAACATGTGTTGAGAGGAATGGAATTCTTGTGTTGAAGACAGTATTGGTGCTCCTATGTTTAATAAATGAATGGTTTTGGTAGTTTTAACTATTGGTACTTTTTAAAAAAGAAGTGCTTAGAAGACCTGTTTTGATTGATCTCTTTTTAACAGATTTTTAGCTATAAATCTTTGTGTCCTTTCTTGTGGAGAAGAGGGAACAGAAGGAGAAGAGTCTGAAGAGGGTTGTTCCTGAGTTAAAAAGGAAGTCTGGTGTTGGACTCTTAGGTACTAATTTTCCCAGTATGTCTTGCTCAGACAGCTGTGCATGGCAGTGTTTATACAAGCAGCTATGAAGATCTCTTCTTTAAGGGGTGATAGGTAGCTTCTCATCTTCTCAGCTTCTCAAATTCTGTCTAGTCAGAATTTCTGTCCAAAGAACATCCATAGGCTTGTTCTTTTTGTCCAAAGAACAAGCCTATGGATGACCTGACAAATTTTGTGATTTTGTGTTATGTTAGAAGCTTCTTTGCTTTGAGTCTAAAAGGCAAGTAGTGAAGAAGAAAGCCTCACAGCCAGGCATGCAAATACTCTCTTCTTTGGTTTTGCTGTATCCTACAGTAATAAGTATAGCCTATAAGAAACATTCAGTTATTTTCTTAACTCCTACTCTTTTTGAAGATACTTTTTCTTGTAATGTGACAATTCTTGATTCTTATATCTATGCTGGAATATTGATTGACTGTGAACTCATAGCTATAAATGTTCTAGTGAGTGCCATTGATAAAGGCTGTTGTAGATGGAAGTAAGGCAAAATAATTGCAGTTTGCAAGTTGGGCTGTGCTGTCTGTGCGTTTTTTTTTTTTTTTTGTCAAAAGGACTGTGGGGTGAATTCACAACTAAAGTAGCGTGCAAGCCCATGGAATTGCTGCAGCAGAAATAGCTAGCACCTTGGAAACACAGCAGTGTGTCTGTGTTGCAGTGGAGATTAGACCTGCCCTTCCTGCTTATGTATGACCGTATATTGTCAGCCTTGGCTCTCTGAGGTGAGTAGGATATGCTTTGCTGTTCTCCACCACATTAGAGTGGATTACAATATTTTGTGTGTGTGCTTTACACTGTCAGGAAGATTTGACTCTCTAGCCATGATAAAAGACTGCATTTGTACGATAGTATTGTATAAAAAAATACTTTACACCACACAAAGGAGATTCTGGAAGCATCAAGAATATTTGATGGCTATTCATTTTCAAGTCAAGTGTATGATTATAGCAGTTCATTCAGCTGTGCTCAGTGTAGTGGGTTAACTGGCCAAAAGGTGCTTACCAAGCTGCTCTGTCACTCCCCATCTTCATCTGGATGGTGAGAAAACAACCCACAAATTTTTCATTCTGAGATAAGGACAGGAAGATCACGGAACAATTGCTATCACTGGCAAAACAAACTCAACTTAGGGAAATTGATTTATTGCCAGATAACAGATTAGGATAGTGGGAACTGAGAACAAAAACTAAAACCACCTTTCCCCGCCCCTCCTTTCTTTTCAGGCTCAACCCTACCCTTGACTCTTCTACCTTTTGTCATATAACAGTACTGTAAAACTCAGTTGTTTTTTAATTTTCTGCTTATCCAACTCTTTAAGTGAGTAGAAACTAATGACATTGCTTAAAACTGCAGAAAGACAGTAAAGCAAGAGAGTAGTCAACAAATCCAGTGCACAGTTCATACGTGCATTTACATTGTAGTAAAATGCACCAGCTTGTCTTAAACATGACTGGGAATAAGGGGCTTCTTTATCATTAATAGCATGACCATGGACCTCTAACAGCTTGATACTATCTGCAGTAAAAATGTATAAGCACGTGTTAAAGCCTGTAGGTTATCACTGCTGTTTCATTCAGCAATTGGAGCAGTGTGTGTCTGTAAAATCTAAACAGATGTGTTCACCCTCACATTTTGAGGAAATAGAAGTGCACAGTGTAGCACCATTGATATAAAGCAGTTACTAGTCTTGGTAGAGGTCCAATAAATGTGTGTGAGGCCTTTCATGTAATAATTGGATTAGACAACATGCTAGAGAAGTGGCCATGTTTGCTCTGACTTAAAGACTGGTTGCCTTTCAATATGTGTCACTAAGCCTTGGGTGGTTTTCTAAGAGTTTGAGCCAGTGTCCTTTATTTTGGTCTATAAAGTCTGGTAAGACAGTGCATCATTTGGAAGCAAAGCAGTAGTGATAAGGAAACAATTTTCTGTTTATTTTGTGAATGTCAGTCTAACTTAAAGCAGTCTAGCTCAGGTGTGAGACTGGGCTTTTGCAGGAGCCCTCTTTTAAGCATTTTATTAACATTAATAGGTTTATGTGATCTCCATTACTGTGTATCAATACTTAGCAGCAGATAATTTACTGGGCAGTACTGCTGAGTACTTTGGTAGAGAGTTTGCTCTAGACTCAGCTGTTCTGCAGCCCATAAAGCAAAGATGTAGAGAAGCAGAATTGAGAAAGGGAGCAGGAAAGAAGCTAAAAAACCCCTCCAAAACAAAACAGTAAGGGTTGAAGAAGGGCAGAAGAAGAAAATATGTAAGGATGTATACCAGAGTCTATCAACCCAGCACAGCAGGAATAGTTGCTCTGCTTTAGGAGAAAAGAGTTGGCAGAGCACAGGGAGTGGGCACTGTAGAGCTGTAGGAGCAGATGGGTCTTAGCAAAAAGAGGGTAGATCATAGAATGAATTTAAGCATGTTATTTTTCATCTTGTACCTTTAAAGTGACAGTGGGTAGACCAAACACCTGTTCTTTATCATCACTTTTTAGGAAATGTAAATAAGCCTAAATGTTAATTCACTTCTAAAACTTCACCTCAGCTTACTTCTAAAATATTTGCTGGTGTATTTGTTCCCTTTGGCATGCTGAATTACTGTTGTAAATGCAGCTGGTGTGAGCCACATCTATTACCTCATTGTTAATGTTTTCAATGAGCTGTAATCTGCTTACTGAATATTTGATTTCATAGAATCACAGAATTATTTAGCTTGGAAAAGACCTTTAAGATCATTGAGTTGAACCCTTAACACAGCACTGCCAAGTGTACCATTAAACCATGACCTGAGCATTACAACTCCATATCTTTAAAATACCTCAATGACTTACAAATTCCCTGAATGTAGCCCTTGTGTGTTGGCTGTGATATTTTTTTCTGCATTTGTATGTTTTTTCATCAGCCATCAGGGCATATAGGAGTATAACCCTAACGAATTTACATGGAGAAACAAGCATGGCCTATTTTATTTCATGTTTGTTTGTGTCTTGAGAAAGTCCTAGCACTAAATTGTAGTGCTAAATTGTATGAAATTACAGCCCTGAGATTTCTGTAAGGTACTGCCAGTATTAGCCTGCACAACTTGAAGTTGCAATTTTTCTAATCATTCTTGATTATATCTTCATTTCTTGCATGCCAGGCATAATTAAATGTTGACTAATTGTAGTGCTTTAGATTTTTGCTGACAAAAAACCTGCTTTAGAAAGTGCAAATTCCTGTTCTAGTTATAGTTGTCTTCTTCCAGCCTATATTTTAACACACAAAAATATAACTTGTCTAAGCAAAAGTCAGAGCAATCTGGATCACAGTGTAACTGGCCTCCTTGAACTTGAGGAGCTGTAGAATTAGCTGACTTGAAATGGTGGTACTTTCTGGGCACATCTTTCTGTACAGTGGTTCTTATACCTGCCAGCCACTTCGATGCTTCTTCTGCTGGAGTCCAGGAGAGCAACAGGTTATGTTTTCTGCTGGGTCCTTACTAACTGAATTCAAGCAATAGAAAGTTCAGTTACGTTTCACAAAACACTATACAAAGCTCAAATGTGGAGCATCTGTAAATGAGATCTCTAGTTGTGAGTTTGCAAGATAATAACTTTGTGCTTCATTGTAGAAAGCAACTATGTATGGAAATTGCAGGAAACTGAAAGATGTCCTGAAACACTAATCATAAATCTAGAAGAGGATGAAGTTCTGGTGATACTCTTCAGCATTTTAGTGTGTAAGACTTGCTTTTTGGTGTGCCAGCTGGCATAACTGGTTGTATATCTGAAGTGAGTCCTTAGAGGAGTAGAGGGTAAAAATGGATACCACTCTTGTCAATACACTTCTGTGATGTTCTATTTGTCAGCTTGGCATGGATTTTCAAGAATTAAGATATAAATTGCTGAAGATGCACCTCTAGTTCTCCTAAGCTCCAAGAAGGTTTTATAGAAATTGAATCATCAGTATTTTATGCACAGTACAATGAGTTACCATACTAGAATCTTTTTTATAAGAAGTACAAACTCAATATCCCATAGCATTTCTGTAACAGGTTTTTTAAAAGTATCATGTATAGTCTTGCAGATTTAAAATATTTCTTCACTTACTGTGAATATATAGGGGTATAATTTTAGATAAGGCAAAATATTCTTGGCACTTCTTGTGATAATACTTCTTTAGTTGACTCAGAAAATAGAGAGATTATAGTGATTTCATGGCAGAGTGACCACAGAAAAATTATTCTTAGTACTGAAGCAGACCTTGGTTCTGGCTTTTTGGTTTTGTTATAAAGCACACTCACAAGCAATTGTGAAAATAAAACTTTACTTATCTGGCCTGCCTGGTGTGTTAGAGGAGTATTGATTGTTCTTGAAATTGATTTAGAGATGCAGCTTGCTGCATGCCTCTGTGATGACTATATAAAATCTGTGTGCCTGTTCTAAATGTGGGTTTTTTTTTTAGTGTTTCATTACAAGCAGCCTCCTGACTGTGCTATTGGCACTGCTGTGTGTGCTGCCCAGGAAACAGGCACTGCCAGTGTGCCCTCTGAAGCTTTGCTACACCTCCCACATCCCTGCACCTTGTGAGTGGTCATTTTCAATACAACTTTTAATGGCCCTGTGTTAGACATGGAAAGCATCTTGCTGGAAGGATGAATACTTCTAATGTTCCTTAATGGCTTTCTTTTGAAATCATATCAATAACATTTTTTTGTCTAATGTACTAGGCAGATTGGTTTTGCATGAGTGGTTGTATCTTGTTTCTGCAGTTTCAGAACTGCACTTCTTTGTCTTCAGCGAACAATCAGTAGAGCCAGTCATGTACAGATCTGCCACTTTCTCAAAATGGTTTTGGTGATTAAAATGTGATTTGTCAGTGAAGTCAAATATGTGTTTTCCCCTCTGCACTAGTCTCCTTTGAATGATGAGTTTTGAAACTTGACTGTCAATTAAAACAGGAGCTGGAGCCTGATAGTCTGGGTAGAACATGCAGCTGAGGTATTTTGGATGGGACCTCTGAACTTGATGGATTTTAATGGGAAAGTTACAGTTGATGCAGTGTATTGTAATTTCTTTACATTATTATTCCAACCATTTCCATTCTATTTTCTTGTCTTCCATATCTTAACTCATCTCCTTAGCCACTTTATCCATTCACCTCTGTTCTTTTACTGCAGGGAAAAAGCCTGGTAAATAGATATAGACCACTCTTCCCTTGACTGGTAGCTGGTGTTGCAGAGCCCACTAAGTTTGCAAGCATCTGTGTTCAGTCAGTTTCCTGATCACTGCCTTCCCAACTCCAGTGAGTCCTTCACAGTTCTTAATGTTTTTGAAAAGTCTCTTAGTAATCGCAATACTAAACAAAGGTTTAGTGGTTCTGATCTTGGACTGTAGTTCTGGGAAGAAATGGTTTTTATTGTTACCTTCTGCCTGCTGGGGCTACAAAAGGCTTCCCAGGCACTCTGGTTTCTCTAGCCTCTGGTAGCAGGTGTAGCATGCATCTAAGCTTCAACTGCATCTGAACAGGGGAAGTAAATGTTTTCTTCAAGGGTGCTGCAGAAAGGTCACTCATCTAAAACTGTCACTTGTTTTTATTGCCAGATTTTCGTAGGTTGTGTAGTTGTGCAGATAAATAAAAACAACATCCTTCAAATAACTAAGTTCACATTTCTATAGTGTTTGGGAAAGTTTTGAACAAGAATATTGGGACTGCAACAGGGATGCTTCACTGTAAATTTGCTTTCTATTAACTCCTGAAAAACTGTCTTTAGAGGAGGATAAATGTAATATCTGATAGTCATGAAGGAAGTTGAGAGACATCTTGCCTTTCCCTTGATTTGATGTGATACTCCTGTTACTAGTAGTTTGCTGCTGTTTTAGAAAGACGTTTAGAGGAGATACCATCTGATCTGGATAGTAGCCCTACCTGTAAATTACTCTAAAATAGAGATATACTTACCTGTTTAAATGCATGTTGCTAAAGGCTTGTTCTGTACCTTCTAAATTTCTTCGAAGAATAAGGTCTATAGGAAATAAGTTTCTAGAGTAATTTGAATTTCTTTGATAATAATAATAGGGGGAGAAAAATGGTCAGCCGTGCAAATTAATATGAAAAATCAGCAGAAATTGAAATATTATTTTCTTTATACATGATCATTGTTTTGGCTAAAATTCAGTTTTTGTGTCATCTTTAGTCTGTCCTTCTTAGTTTGTCTGAGTACTTGAAAATTGACACAAATTATATGCTTGTCAAAAAAGATAAAATATCAAAATGCAAATTCTCGTAGTACTTGGTCTTCCTTGTGTTAGTTCCCTGTTGTTGTTCCCTTGTGTTGTTACCCTTTCATACTTTATTTTCCACAAATTACTTGCAGGTCTTTGTGATCACAGCTTGGTGTAAACATACTTGTTTTTGCACGAGCATGGATGCCAGTTCCACGATGCTCTAAAGAAGTTAGGGGCTTTTATAAGGCTGCTAGCTGCAAAATTATGGTTTTGAAAGTGAATTTGGACAAGCTGATTAATGGAAGATGTGACTTCTAATGAACACCAAATTATCTGGATGGAAAAAAAGCCTTTCAAAAATTAAATATGAAAAACATGAGTGTATTCCTGCTGTGTAAGTAGTGTTCCAGGCTAAGCAGGCCCTGGATATTCAACACGGAGCTTGACAGTTCATGTTATCACAGAAAAAGATGCACACAGGCTATCAGCTCAGTGAGGGGAGAAATTACTTCTTCCTTTACAGCTGAGTGAAGAAAAATGTTTTCTGTTCCTTAATGTGAAGGTGCACTATTTTTAATAGTTTTTTTTCTTTACTTCACCTATGCCTTCTATTAAAGTGCGGCAATTAATAGTTGATGTCCTTTGATAAGTCTGAGACTAAAAGAATTTGGTGTTATACCCTTTGTTCTCTCATTTAAAAACTAAATTTAGGAAAAGCTCTGAGGGCACAGAGCAATCTTGCATCCAGTCCTTTTTTTTTGGGTTGACTTTTTAAGATTTTCAGTCAAGCAAGATTTCACTTGGAAAAAGCATTGTATCTCATTTCTTGCTGTTCTTCTATTGCAAGTTGTTAGGTTAAGGATATCTTTTGAAGTTTGTATCTTCTGAAGCTGTGAAATTTGCAGTGGTTTGGATTTGTGGTTATGAAAACACTTGTTCAGAGCACGACCGATCAATTAAGACGAGGCTTCCTTCCTTAGTTTAAACGGGAAAGGACCATGGTTGCTTTTGAAGACTCAGTGAGCCGAGGTTAGCTGGTATAAAATGTTTCCCTGGGATTCTAGTTAGTTTCTTGCAAAGATACTACTTGAAATGCATGTAGAGAGGGAAATTGCCTTCACTTGCAACTTTCTTCACTTGTGCCTGCCAGAGAAAAGAAGCTGTATTTCAGGAGCTTATTTTTGATCTGTACTGAAACCTATGGCAGGGATTGCAATATTCCAGTGGCTCTCTAGAGTTTCTTTGTAGAAGCACGATAGTGATACATTTAAGGTATTTTGTACCTTTTTTAGATGCTGGATGCTTTAAGTTTCTTTCTGGAGTTAAAAGAGTGTATGAAACTGCTCAGCATTTCTGGGCTGGAGATCTGTATCTAACTTCAATATGCATACTTAAAAGCATCCGTGGTTAATTTGCACAGCATTTTTGCTGAGATTGTGCCTTCCAAGAATCTATGGTATTGTCTGACTTTTTTTTTTCTTCTGTTCCTCACAGTCATGGTGATTTTGAATTATTCTGAAGGTACCACAGAGATCAGATTTTCCCCAAAGCATCTCTGCAGAGCTGAATGTTATTAGAAATGTCATAGTACTCATCTCCTATATTGCTTTATCAATTAGGTGGCTCTTAAGTGCTCAAAATCCCTTTACCAGTTAATGATGACAGACTTTTAACTACATGCGTCTCTGAAATGAGTTTTATGTGAAAGATCTGCTTTTGCATGATAAATTACTTCTAATCTGCTTGCAGAGTAGGGTTTGAAATGCCTTTATGTAAAAGTTTTGTCTTAGAATTTATACCAAATAGGCCTAATAGACGGGGTACCTGAGAGATTTTTCTCTTTTTTTTCTCCCTCTAACTGTCAAGGTATCTTTTTTGGTATTGATGAAGAAAATTCACTGGGTTGTGGTTTTTTTGTTTTTTGTTTTTTTTTTTAAATGTATGTGTTTGTGTAATAATAAACCAAAGTTGCTTTGATTTTTTTTTTTTTCCCTCCTCTCTTCCCAAGCCCAAATTATTGGTATCAGCTTATTGTTTTAAAGTGGAAGAATTGTTATAGCTCTACCTTTATGGCTGCCTCCTTCCTGAATGACTTCTCTTTCTCAAGAGCCCACCTGTAGGACATTTCTAAAGCTCTATTACTTGGCATTTTTATAAAATTCCTCTAACTTAACATGTATTTTTCTATGATACAGAAAGCCAGATAGTTAATCTTTTCAGGCTTCACTGAAACTTCTTCACTTAAACTTCTCACTGAATCTCAGTCAAAAAAAGTTTGATTAATCTTCAGTTTTGTACAGATAAACTGTTGATGGTGAGGGAAGGAAGGTAGAGGTTTGGGGAGGATTGCTTTTGTAAGATGAGATGGAAATGTCTCAATTGACTTCTGGTTAAGTTTTTTGTCTTCACCTATGTAATATTGAAGAGATTCTTAACTGACTTTTAAATTTTTTCTTTCTCTTATCTGGGGACCTGCCTGCTATCTTGACTGTATCTCTCTTTTCTTGAAATTACTGTCTTTACAAGAAATGCTATGGCTTTAAATCAAGTTACCTAAAAATGAGGCTAACCTTTTCCACATCCTTAAATCATTAGTTATTGCAGAGAACTAATAATAATGTGAAACAGTGACTTTTGTTTTCTAAAAGTACTATACAGCTGTTAAAGTTGTAAATGAATTATTGTAATGCAAATTTTATCTCTCCAGTACCTTTCTCTACATTTGCAGAAATTTAATTCTTAATTCTGTGAACTTTTGGTCAAGTAAAGGTTGGCTTCCAAAAAGCCATCCTTAGAGTAACTGGGAAATTCTTTTGTTGTCAGCATGAACTAATTAGTATCACATTGTTTGGCTTTTAGCACTTGCTAAGTGAAATCAAATTAAATTGCACGTGTCTATTTGTTTCCAAAATAATAATTTTTGATGTTTGACAGATGGGCTTGCTTTTGTTATCACACACTCATTCTGAGATAGTTTCTCCATTTAAAATGAAAATAAGGCTGTCTATGAATCTAACCAAAAGATTAACAAGGTAGCTTTGTATTTAAATATTTGAAGGAGATAGGGCCTAATTATGTCCTTAGGTGCCTTGGACTCTTGTCATGCAAATTAAGGAAAATTGAATATTTCTTATTTTACTGTGACACTTTACTGTTTGAGGTAAGAACCCATGCTGTACAGTGTGAGATGGATGGCAAAACTGGCTGTTAGTCTCTTCTGCTTTTTATGCCATTTAGTTAGATCTCACTTGAGTGCCAGAAAGTGAGGCACTCTACAGGCCATGCAGTGTAGGCTGTCACCAGGGGAGTGAAGGGTTGCCTGGTCAGGCATATTCATTGGTTGCATTTATTGCAGTTAGGAAGTGTATTTTATTAGAAATCATCTATTGCTGATGTGGCTGATGGGCTGATCAGAGATGAGGCTCTGTGGGAATTAACAGCAGGTCTGCAAGCCTGTCTGGTTCCGACATTGATCTTAGTACAATTCATTTGCACCCGTGAGAAACAGAAGCAAGAAACCAAAACAGCAGAGAGAGACCACAGCAACTATGCTGCACCTGCTATTTTTCTGAATGTTTAGAATTCTTAGTAATAGATAACCAAGAATAATACGTTGTAGCTAAATAACAGCCAATGAATCTATTGTAGTGGTTAAGCAACCAATGGACAAGTAACATAAATGTTAAACATGCAAAACTCTATATAAGATCCTGCTTGTTTGAATAAAGTGGAACCGCCTTTACTTTGCCTAGAGCAGAGTGTGTATGTGTCGTGTTTGCCGAAACAGCGACAAGGCTCCAGTTGTACTTGCCATGAATGGCCTCACAAGAAGGGAACTGGATGCACAGCAAGCAAAAGTGGGACAAGCATGTCCAGGCACTTTGTTTTTTTAACAGTTAAATGTCATCAAAACTGCACATAATTGATTTGAGCCTGCTAAGTGTAGCAGTGAAGCAAAACCCGATGCTCTTTGTGACTGCAGTAAATTAATGGTAGAAAATGTGTGGAGAAGAGGGGTGTAGTCTAGTGTGCTTGCTGCTTTTAAAGTTGTTTTTAAGGAATGATTGGTTATCAGTTGCTCCTTCCCCCAGACTTTTCTGAATCCACAGAATAATGGCTTCCTGGCAGAGAGCACAGCTCAGCTGGCAGCTCTGAGCAGGTGGGTGGTGCCAGCTCCTGCGTGGTACAGGGGATGGCCCATGGCCAAGCAGTGAGCCATGAACTCTGGGTATAGTTCTTCTGCAGGTCATTGTGGAGGCGCTGAAGTGAAGTCTGCCCAAAACACAGCCTTTTGAATTAAAAGGAAAACTTGCATTTACATTTGTGCTGGCAGATTGGCCTAACAATTTAATTCAGCTCTCTTTCTTCAGTTAATGCTTAAGAAAGACATGAATCATGTTGCAGCACATGGCTGTTGTGCTTTCATTCTGAAGACTTAAAATTCTCTTACAAACAAATTATGTCAGGAATAGCTGTTCTCCATTTAAAAAAATCAGGGAAAACTCAAGAGTATAATACTAAAGTGTGTGTATAGAGACTTCAATGTTGGAAACATTTCATAAAGAAAAGCTTAAATCCTTGATTTAAGCAGGGCTGAGAAAGTGAATGGGCCAGAATGTGTTAACTGCATGGAAAAGCTAGCTGTAGCTGCTGCTGAATATTTGACTGTTCTGTAATGTTCTATTAACTTTATCTTTTAGATAGTTGGAGTAATGTCTACAGTATGTGTTCCTCCAAGGGTTTAAAAAGAGAAGTTGAAAATCCTTTTCAGTCACCTTCTCAAGATGGGAAAGGAATATTACTAGGTAATATTTTAATGTATTAAATTATAGAATTCTGACAGATTTGCCAGGTTATTCTTCAATCATCTGTAAGCAGAGTTGTCTTAGCAAACAATACCTTAATTGGTAGACCAAGACGCATATCTAGTGTACTCCTAATAAATCTTAATTATTATTTTTAATGCTTAAGTATTGCTCAGAACAGAACTGCTATCCGCCCACAGATAAGCATTCACACAGAAACATTAGGGTTAGCATGTTTTTTTTGCATTTTCTTTTTGATTTTGATAAAACACTTTTTCTTCTTGTTTGCTTCTGTATAAATCTTATCAGTAGTAATTTCATTTAAAACTATTTAAAAGATGAAAATTTGTTTGCTTATATGTGAGTCATTGGAAGACTAATGCAAGAACTTGATAAGATCATGAGTAGGAGGAAGAGAACCAAGTGTGGCTTTCTTGCACTGCAATGAAATTTGGCAGCCTGAGGATTCAAGAATTTAATTTCTTTATTAATACATTTTTCAAGATGGATGACATGAGGTATGTTTTTCTAGGATAAGAGAAGTATTGACTGCCGGAACAGTTATTTCATTTTCTGTTCTCTCCCTTGTAGCTCTCGTCCCTATGAAAGGAGTATGTTTCTGTATAGTTTGCTGGTTGTGCAACAAAAATCTTATTCCAATAATTTTTTTGGTTGGCTGGGGACCTTTTTATGTTTCTGCTATGGTATTTGGCTGTATCAAAGTACCATGAGAGACCAGTGGAAAAGGAGAAATACCTTTTTTGTTATATTGGTCCATGCTGCTGTGTAAAGGTGCCGTAAAGCAGTTAAGAATGATTTCCCATAGCCTGTGTTAGCTTCTGGAAAGGTAGGCTTCTGAGATGAAATCTGTTTTTACTTTTACACAGAGATCCTATGATGGAAATCTAGTTTGTTGATAACAGATTCTTGTTTTGTTACAAAAGTTCACACCTTACTTCTCTTGCAAGGAAGAAAGACCTGTTTCAAAGTTTACCTGTAAGAATCATAGTCATAGAATAGTTTGGGTTTGAAGGGTCCTTAGATCATCTAGTTCCAGCTCCTCTGCCATGGACAGGGTCACTTCTTACTAGACCAGGTTGCTCAAAGCCCCATCCAGTCTGGCCAGGAATAATTCCAGGAATGAGGCATCCACAGCTTTTCTGGGCAAGCTGAGCCAGTGCCTCATCTCCCTCACAGGAAAGAATTTCTTCTTAGTATTGCATCTGAACCTACCTTTTCCAGTTTAAAACCATTCCCCTTCCATGTCACTACATGCCCTTAAGCATTAGGCACCTGGAAAATGAATAGAACAAATGGCAAGTTTCAAAGTTTTGTCCCTTTTGTAGGTGTTAAATATGTACTGTTGTTTGGGTTTGCTCATCCTTTCAGTTTCTGTGTATGAAAGGTTTCAGGAAAGGTGTGGGGTTTTTTCTCTTTGTTTTTGTTTTGGTTGGTTTTTTATTTTTTTAAATTATATAAATTATATTCAGGGCAATTTTGGTGTAGAGGTTAACATTGTTGAGAAAATACATCCTTTCTTTGGGGTCAGCAGGGATCACAAAAATGTGAGTGAATTTACTACCAGAAAATTGAGTTTATTTATGTACTTCTAAAAATGTCTTGTGCATCCTTTTTCTGGTCAGCCTGGTAGATCAGATTTAGTAGATCTTCCAGTGGCTGGAACGAAAAAGAGCAAAACCTTGCAGGGCACAACATCTGTTAGTTCGGAGGTCTCTGAGCAGGCAAGGTGGCTGTTCTTGTGACTGGATAGATTCTCCTTTTGATGGCTCAGCCCTGCTTGCTGCCTTGGCTGGACCATGCCCTCCCAGTACATGATCCAGATATCTTTGCTGTGGTGTGCCCTCAGCTTTGCTAGCTCTGCCACATGAAGAGGATTAGTATAATTGGCCTAGCAGAACATCTTTAGTTGGACATCTGGGTTCACATGTCAGTGCACGCTCTTGAGCTTCACGATTTTTGCCTGGGTCATAGCTAACATAGCTGCACAGCTTGGATTCCAGACTGTAATGTAATGGTTGCTTGGAAATCCTTGAGCCTGTCTTCAGTGGAAAATGAAACCAAAAGCTGAAAAGTGGTGCTCTGTTGGCACTCAGTAAGAGATTAATAGATATCTTGATGGAAGGATGAGGAACTTATCTTCGAACTATTCTCTGATAGTTTTGAGTCACTACTAGAAGAGCTGAGCTCTGTCAAAGCAGAGCTTTCCTTTGTTCTCTCTTCTGCAGATCCCTGATGAAGAGCACCTGGACAGACATGATCTGTGTCCACCAGCTCTGCTCCTTTGCCTTTATCTTGTGTGTCCTGAGTTCTTGCTGGCTGAGTTGATCGCTATTGGAAAAGGCTAGTATTTTGGTGGCACTGTGCACGTGAGAAAACTGGATTTATTTTTTTATATATTCAGAATTAGATATCCAGAACTCATTAGAAATAAGCTTTTAGGGTTTTTTGAACAGTTTTTCAGCTGTAACTAAACATATTGTCAATGTGCATGTGTAAGAACATCCTTGTGTGTGCTGAAACAGTCTAGAAAGTGGATTAAGAATGCAAACTGCAAAAAGTCTGGTATGAGAGCAGGGAAAACGAATTTGAATCTAGTCCTTTATTGAAAAACAGACATGTCTAGTTTATCAATAGCATGGAGGAGCAAGATGGTATTTTTCTTCCAGTAGATCTCTCATTTGGGTTCCCTGAGCCATGCTACATACACTGTATTTCATTTCCTGCTTCATACACTGTATTTTTTACCCTAGCTACAGAAATTAATGCTAGTGTTTAACTGCCAATAAAGCCACCTTATCTTCAAAAGGGTGCAAGATTTCAGTACAGTTTTTAAAAAGCTGGGAGCTCTTAAGGTCATACTGAACTTCGCCAAGAAAATGCATTGTCATCAGGAATGCAGTTCCACTTTTAAGGGGACAAAAATGTGAGAACTAAGCTAAGTAAAAATAGCCAATATTTTATTTCATCTCCAAATGAATGATTTTGTTAAGAGAACTAATATTTACTTTCTCTCATCTGGACTATGTATTATTCATACTGTTATATAGCTTGTAGATATTCATGATTCAGATTCATTTTAAACTTCAGAGCAGATTTGTTTTTTCTTGATCCTGCTGGTGCAAAGCTCTAGGTTTCTTTTCATTTTGGACAACCATTCCATATGATCTCTGTTGCCTTCCAAGAGGTTATGGTAGAAGTAATCCCAAAATGCTTTTCTTTTCCATTATTAAACCTGAGTACACAGCTTTTTTTTTTCTCTTAGATGCATGTTTGGATTTTATGAGTAAACAGTATATTATATTCTCTTTTTCCCATCTCTTGAGACTTCCAGATGAGCCTCTTTGTTCTGAAAAATCTCTTGGCTCTGCTTCTGGTGCATGTTTTGCATTTTTTCCATCAAATTCCTTTATCTTTGCCCTCACTACAAAGTTTCCTGTAATTTAACCTGGATGGATCTAAGTAGATACAAATCACTGATTGCTTAAAAGGGGGAAGCATTACATTTTGTTCAGAAGAGAGTCCTTTTAATATGACATCTGAGGACTGATAGATTATGTTCTCCAGATCACCTTTTGTATTGATTCCCCTGCCCCATATATTCCCCCTTCTTGAAATGGTTGAGATCATATTGGTTGTGGAGGTAGGTGCTCCCCAAAATTATCCCTAAGAATTGCAATCAAATATGTAAACTGCTTGAGAAGTACTGTGTATTTTTTGTTGGTAATGTGGGCAGGGAAGAAGCAGCACATACAGTGAAATAAGAACTACTGTGGGGACAGTCTTCCTCTTTTACTTTAAATCATTCTGTATAGAAAAGTAGATTAAAAAAAATCAATAAGCTGTTTTAATCCAGACACCCAGTGGAATGCAAGATGATAGAAAAAAATCTATTAATGTGTGGGAAAACTGGGCTAATAAATATAAATTAAACAGGGTAGGAAAAATGTAGTACTTAAAACATTTTCAAGTTGAAAGTGAGAAGATGCAGGCGTAGGTTCATCCCTTTATAAAGGGACACTAAGAAATAAAAGATGCTGCTTGCAATCCACAAAGCTGCAAGTGTGGTTACCAGTGAGCTATTTCCAAATACTATATTCAGTAGATAAGTCTTGAATAATAGTTGATAAAACTTTGTATCCTTGGCTTAAAAAGTCTACTCTGCTTTTTACTTACAGTGGTGTCAAGGGTATATCATTATTCCATAAATCCAAATTTATTATTAGTTAAAATACTTTTGAAAAGCTGTGTGAAAGAATATTTGAAAATTTAAAACTTGAGTTGTGTTATTTCTCTTCTGTGATGTTAGCAGCAGTGGTTTGTAGTCAGTGGAACGAACTGATGGTTAAGACAGAATCAATATCTTCCATTCAAGTGTAGTGTAAACTTCAGTGTATGAGTTTCTCTGTAAGTTTATCTTTGCCTGAAGCAGGTTGATTTCATAAATGCAAGATCTTCCTGTGTCCAAAAATAATCAATAAACCTGTCTGTGTGCACTGCTTCAGGCTTGCTTTAACTAAGGATTGAACCAAGATCATTCTCCCAAGCTGTTGTTTGTAGTTGTGCATTTAATAAGATGTTCCTGTTACTGTGTCTGAAGAGAATTTAAACTAATAGCCTGATTAAAAAGCAATTTACTTATAATGGTTTTCCTTAAAAGAAAACCTATGGCTCTCTTTGTAGGTTGTGGATTTTAACAAATGTTCGATTTACTATTGTTTTTCACCTACTTAAATATGATTCTAAAATTACAAGTTCCTGCTTATGACTGGCAATTCACCTCTTTCATCTTTAGCAATGGGCCAGTTGGTTTCGCTAACTCAACCAGAAAAGAGAATTCCCTTGGTAGTAAAGAAAGCAACTGATACAAAAACAAACACAATAATTTTGTGCGACAAGTGTTCCAAACCAATTTATTGTATTTGTTTGCCTGTGAAGGGAAACTCTTTTTGCTTTAATCAGGGGCATTTTTCTCTGTGTAAGAAAGCTTAGACACTGCCTCTATATAATCTCAGCATTATTTATAAGTATATCCAATTGCAACAAATGGTTATCACTGGATTTATAGCTGATAATGGGGGTTTGAGTGTTTTGCCCTAAGTGCTGGTGTTAAAAAGCTCACAAGTATGAGAGATTGTAAAATTGGTAGTTTCTCTGTGTGTGGCTTTGAAGCAATAGCAGAAAATAGGCAAACGGTGTTTAATAATGTTTTAGAACCAAATACGACCACCTGGAATTATGGTGTATAGGTTTTTCAGCTAATGCTCATGGTAAGCAACTCCTTTTTATAATGCCAGCAGTTACAAATGTTTGGTGAAAGGGAAAGGGACAGCCTAGTGAAATACAGGATTGGAACAGATTTTGATGTTAGGTTGAGGAAATAGAGCTGGTGACTTTTGAAAGCAATATCAGAACAATTGCTGTAACCTACTTCTGTTTGTGTTACAGTTCGATTCAGTGGCAGCTGATCAGTTTGAGCATCAAGGAATTCTACTCTGGTTTTAAAGACTGATTAATCCTTTTAGAGGAAAGGAGTGTGAGTGCATGAGTGGAAAGGAAAAAGAGGAAGAAAGTTGGAGACATCAAGCACTATTGCTTGGGGCTGGCAGAAAGGTACCAGATACTTGGTTTTTGGAAAGTAGCATTCAGTGACTGGGGAAGTTAACATATATCTCCCTCTTCTTAAATTGTTTGTAAATGTTCCTTTATGTGCTTGTGTAAATTTGGGGGATTTTATCTTTCTGGATTTTCCTTAGCACTTATTTTTTTCAACTGTAATCTCAACATGTGGATAGTATCTATCAACAGAACAACATACACTACAAGAGCAGATGACCTAATCTATCTCTGTCTTTATCTGTGCTTTCCTTCAAGTGAAAAATAAATTGAGTTTTCAAGGTGTCTATATGTTTAATAATAAACCTTTTAAAGCTGCTGTTATCTGAAACATATGTATCCGGTGGTGAGAATTAAGTCATCTAGTGGAAGTTTAAATTACTTGTTAGGATTTTGTTGTACTTTTGAAAGTGTACTTGGTCTTCTACCCTGTGCCTCCCCCCAGTTTTCTAGTACAAAGTAAGTCTGTGATTAACTCTGTATATGCATGTGTGTATATGTTTTTGTGTGTGCATATGTATGTATATACGCATGCATGTACATCATGCCCATGAATACAAGGAGTCTTTCTCCTCAAATCCTTTTTTCTTTCTGTGCCTACTTTGGGATGACTTATGTCTTAAATGTCAGTATATGGTCATATATAGTGAGAAGAGGCGGAGAGCTCAGTGTTAAAAATAGTGGGATAGTATGTGTTGTGAAGACACTAGATGATAGAAGTGACATTTTGCTCTTGTCTGTTATATACCATTCATGACTTCCAAACTAGATGATGGCTTTGACCTCATCTTTTGACATTTTTTGACCTTAAGGTTGGTATTCCATGTATTTGGGTGTATTCTAGAGAATGGTAGCTCATAAAATTCTGCAGAAGGGTTTAAATTTTGACTGAGAAGTTTCTAATAGTTTGAGTTAGGCAGCTTTAAACTGGAGTCTGAGTTGGAGTATTTTTTCCTGTTGGAGTCTCTTGAGTTGTTAAATTTCAAGACTTTTTCTTATTTTGGTAGGTTTGAGAGCAGCACAAAAGCTTTCTGCACTGCACTTGGCTCAGCCGTCATGCTTGGATCAGGCTTTAATTCTGGCTCTCCCCCTCTTACGTCAGTTTCTATGATAAGGGCTTTTTGTGGAGGTTGTGTGAGACCTCCACTAAGGGTGCACAGTTGGTGACCTCTCCTCTGAGAGACTGCAGATGAATAGGCCATAACTTCAGCAGACTTGAGCCCCTAACCTTTTCTTGTTAGGCCTTAGCATCCAGGAGGAGATTTCTGTCTCTCTTTAGAACGAGATTAACTCCAGTGTGCCTGGGTAGTGTGAAATTGCCTTGCTGCTTGCAAGTGTGCAGAATTCCTGGGGTGCCTAAGTAAATTGCCGAGTCTTTTCTAAACTTTTTTCCCCTCGGTCTTTCCCATGAATAAGTTTGTATATTATTAACTTTGTGCTCCCAAGTCTGATAGATATTTCTGATACACAGTTGGAATATTGAATGTTTTGCACACAGGACCTAAATTGTATCTAAAGGGCTCAATTTATACACTTGGTATAAAATTTGCCTAAAATTACTACTCCTCTCTGTGCCTTACAATCTGCCTTTGCTTAGGGCTGAACTAACAGGATCCCAGCTTGAAGGACTAGTCTTTCAGGGAGTACAGACAAACTAATGCAGCCCAGACTGGGGGAAAGGCAGTCTTGTATGCAAGGAGCAGCAGGCAAAATGCCTGATTTCCTGCCTTGAAGCTCTGTGTCTGTCTGTGTGTGGTCAAAATTTTACTAATAGAGTGCTCTGACACTGGTTTCCTGTAACAGCATCAGTTTGAGTATTAACCTTAGTAGACAAAAAACCTCCAGTCTTTTTCTTTTCCAGTTGGTGCCTTATTGCAGAATGGTGTCTTTCAAAGGAATAATTTTACACAGTTTTATTCTGTGTTGAGCAAAGATACAAAGATCTGCATTGCCTACTTCTGGTAGAAATCTTAGTACTAAAGTTTGGCAGAAAAGATTTGAAGTATAGATGTCCATTATCTCAGTAGTGATTAGTATTTCTTCCTTCTGATGCAGGGGTCTGTCTTCTGCACTTCTTGTCTTGCTTGTCAGAGGCATTTGTTTCATTATGGGATTGAGTTTTGATTTAGTTGTCCAGAATACTGCAGATGAATGATGCTGTCTGGGTCTGGCAAAAATCAAAGATGTTACTGGCAAATATCTGTGTGAATTTTGTGATATGGAGCCTTTGATGTTTAATGCGTTAATAGATATAATTTACTGACAGAATTTTTGAACTGGATGAAAATTTTACCCTAGCTGTGGACAATTTTTTTTTTTGTCAAAGTCTGCAGTTAAACACAGATGCTGAAAAGTAATACTATGTGTATTGTGTCATGTGCCCAGAGCTGCAGAGACCTGATCATAAATCCTAGAGCTGAGATAGAGGGAAAATATGCAGAGAATTATTGAAGGCAGAAGTCATCTGTCAAGCGCAAACTTTCTCTGAAGTTATTTAATTAGAGGAGTTACTACGTAATTTTTCAGACTCCTGGGACTTAGTCTTTCTCTTTGTGTTCAAAGATGACCTCCTTGAAAGGGGTATAAGGAAATGGTTTCCTTGTTTTTCAGTGCCTTGATTTCTGAATCTGAAGATTAACCTTTTTCCCTTTTAAAAAAAGTCAAGATTTTAAAATCAATCTTGCTTTTTCTTTTCCTGTTGCTTTCTTAGAGACCAAAGCAATGCTCTTGCATTCCACAGAAAAGTTCCAAGCCACAGCAACTTTAATTCCTTTGTCTCAGTCTATTTTCACTTTCCTTATGTGTCTGTGGTAACCTTCCATTATGACTGAGAAAATGTGGTGTGATGTTGTGTTTCTTTATTGCATTGTAGCCCTACAGATCTCATCCAGCAAAACATTCAACTTGTTAACTGCATCTTGTTTTTTTCTTTTTTTTTCTTTCTTTTTCCTTAATCCAAGAGAGTTTTCTTGGTTTAACGATTTCTATGTTGTTTTGGTATAATAGTCACCTTTCCCCTTTGCTAGCAAACTGTGGATGTGACTGCTACAGCAGTTTAGTTTTAGATGTAATTGCATTTCTGATATCCTTTTGATCTCAGTTACATTTGCAAGTTTAAATATTTGTAGAACAAAATTAAGTGAAAAGGGTTTAGTTCCAATTGCTTTCTGTTTCTGCTCTCTGCGCTTCAAGATGCATGTACAAGTTATGGGGTTTTTTTTCTTCAATTCTTCTTCCTGCTGCATCTGGTTCTTGTATTGCTGGTGAGCGATTTTCTTACTGCTTCATTCAGATGTATATAGGTGGAGGCTTGGGTTGTTGGAATACTTCAGTATACTTAAGTTTTTGGATCCAGTCATGTTGAGTTCTGCTTATTGATTCAATACTTCACTTTTTTTCAAGTATTTAACCTCAGTTTCCCAGACTTCCAGAAAGTATGAGACTTTCTCATATAACTAAATATTAAAACAATTTTGCTTTCTGTGCTTTCCCCTTTCTTCCTGTGCAAAAGCTTTTTTTTTTCTTTTTTTCTTTAGAGAGTCATTCTTTAGAGAGCTAAGAGCAAGCAGTGATAAGTTTGAATTCAAAGAGGATTAGGGGTAGGACTTTGAAATACAGGCTAATTCATCAGACTTCTAATATTGTAGAATCAACAAGAGGTGACATTAAATCATGCCTGAGCATTTGTTGAGTAATGGCCTTCTTTCAAGAAGAAAAATTTGTAGTGGTTTTGAGCGATGGGTGGTTTAATGTTGTAACTAAACTTGTAATCCTTTACTTGTAATGGCAACACCCCTTTCAGCACTTTTTTCCCTGCTACGCTAGCTGGGAATGCTTCCCTTACATCCAGTACCTCAGATAATTTGGTGGTTGGTCTTGTGGTTTAAAAAAATCCCACCCAGTGAAATTATACATCCATACCCCTCCCCAGCTCACTGTCAGGTCAGCCAAATGATCTGCCATACCAGTTTCTATAAGGGCAGATAGAGGTGGGGACAGTCCAGCAGTTCAGGATGGAGACATGGTGAGGTGTGAGCAGCCCCTGCCAGCAGCAGCTGGCCTGTACAGCAGCAGCCTTGTCAGAGTAAGCAGCACCAGCTCCATGCTCACTTTGCAAAGCAATGCAGCAGTTTAAGATGATGACGTCCTTCTGGTTTCTTCCCCTTTTTGGACTAGTTGTTCCATGGGATCTTTCATCTGCTTTAAGTAGAATCAACTGGGATGGTTAAACAGGAATTTAGTCTAATCTCATTAATTTTTTTGAATAACTAATAAGGCCTCTGTATCCCTTGGATCTGAATTAGGGCCTGTGTACTTGTATTAAGCTACTTGAATGTTCAGGTTTCACGTCTTGGAAAGTGCTCAAGTGAGAAAATGAATAAGCACAGTAATTCTCAAACAAGAGCCATGGAGTTTGAAAGAAGCACAGTGGGCAGATACTGTTTGTGTATCAAGCTATGCCCTGTTTGGAAGTTATTGCCACTTCTTCTGCCTTTTCCCATTCCAGAAACTGATCAATTAAAACAAAAAAACCCCAAACAAACAAAAAAGAAGTATTACTTGCAAACATTAGAAGGTATGGGATAGGCATGCTAAAATTATTGCCGCTGCCTAGGTGTGTACCTCAAAACACTTTTTAATTCACATGAGACATGATGACAAAATGTTCCTTGGTGGTGAATGTACCTATAAGATGCTTTTAACAAGTTGCAAATGGTAAAGTTTTCTTTCCAAACTCTTTTTTTGATGTTGAAGTTTTGGTTTTGTGGTTTTTTTTTTGTGTTTTTTTTTTTTTTTAAAATTGTCTTTATAACAGATCACATCAATCAACTCCTTTTGATTGATGATGATTCATGATTAATATGTTCTTGGACTTTTTTTTCCCAATCTGGCACAACTAAAAGAGCAACTTAAAAGCTGTTGGTGCTGAGTGTGCACTTACTGTATAAATTGTGTAACTTTGTCTGCACTGACAAGTACTTTCTGAATAGAAGGCTGTTTTCAACATTATTTTAAAAAACCACGTGAATTAACTTTTGAAAGAAATGTCTTTGGTCACCATCATTCTTTCCTTTTGGAAACTAAAATTGAGTGATAATAGTCTTAGATGTTAGCCTGAATTTAAATAATCACTGCAAATGTTTTGTGATGTTTTATTTTCATAGTCTGTGGCAGGTAGTGCAGACAAGTGAGATTTCTTTTTTGAGACACCATGAATTTAACAGAAAATACTGGATACTGTTTGTGACCCGCTACCATCCTTAGAGATGCTTATTCCTTGCTTTCAAAGCTACTGGTGCACTTGAGATTATACCTTTCTATCAGTCCCAGAACCGTTATATGTTCCTCCTACATTTTTTCCCTCCCCTCCGCCCCCCCTTGCCATCTATCCTTGTACATTTATGCAACATCATGAATCATGAGGATTGAGTGATCTTAGAAAAAACAGCCTTTCAAGCCTTTTCATGGCTCCTCTGCAGTGTTTTTGTCCATTCACATGCTGTCTGGTATATGAGACCTTCCCCTCATTCTACTGTTTCTGTGGAGAGGTGCCAATCAAGCCAGAGAGAGATCCATTTTGCTTTCTGGTGCTTGGGCACTTCACAGCAGGTGCCAGTTCTGCTTCTGTCTGTGATGGCCTCTGTGGAGATCTTAGGTTGGCAGGGCTTCTTTCGGCATGGAAGACTTAGAGAGAAGTAGCCTCTAGCAAGAAGTGTGTTCTTACCCACACTCCGTATGGGGGTGTGTGCCATTGCGTTGTCTTGACTGTCAGTCTGACAATCACTTTAGATCTAACAGTGTTGTTTCACCATAGAGCTGAAGGAATTGAAAAGGGTGCTGTAGTTTCTTGGGTTTGTGGGTTTTTTTCCTTTTTCTGATGGTAAACTAGACTGCCAATTTTGTGAGGCAAGTAATGTTTAATTCTCTGCTTTTCTGGTAGGTGATAAGGTTGTCCACTTAGTTTTGACATTTATCACTAGAGTGGATAAAGTTTCTAGGCAAAAGGGAGCATGATTTATTAGAGGTCACCTGGAGCTGGGTACCTGAATTCTCATCAAGTTGTAAAAGTGTTGCGGGTCTGGGTTTTTTTAAATGTCTTTAGGATCACATCATGATGACACATACTTACAGAAAAATTTATTTTTTTGTAAAATACTGAAATACAGTCTAAAACTGTGTAGCATTTGTGGGCTAATCAATTAATCCCGTGTATGTTATACCAGTGTGGGTATTTGGGGGAAAAGTCACGCTGTTACTTTTAGGGAGCTAATGAAAATTTAAAGATAATCTTAAATATACTTGCATGCCAATCTTCATATTTAATAGCTGATCTTTACTTAAAGGCTTACTTCTTGAATAGCCTGACCTGCCCTACTTGGGGTTTTGTGTTGCTGTTTGGCTTTTGTCACTTGAGTAGGTCTATTGTGCCCAGAAATTAAGTTGAACCAGATCTTCCAGTTGATCCCAATTGCTGTAGAAATAAGTTTTCAACTGCAAAGTTGGGTCAGCCCTTCCTCAGAGAACACATATACTTGTTTTCCAGAAACTTCACATAAAGCATTATTTTTGTTTAATCCATTCTAGGTTTAGAAAATGTCACATTTTATAGTTGTTTTAGTACTTCAGGTAGTGCCTGTAAGCTCCAAAATATGTACTTTGCTCTAAGTAAAGGTAACATTTACAGAGATGGTAGGACACTAAGGCACTTAATTTTGTCTAGAGAGTACAGCTTATAGTAATTGCCATTTTCAAAATGATTTGAATGTATTCACTGAGAGTATATCTACACACATTTCCTATATATGGAGCCATCAAGGTGTAATCTTGATGCTTTTCCCTGCTTTTTTTTGAGAATTTAAAATTGTCTTCTTATGAGGGGGGTGTGTGTAGCTTCCCTGATGGAAGCTCCTTTTTTGTTCTGAGTAATCAAACATGAAAGAAATGTACCTTTGACAGCAATTTACTTACACTGAGTAAAGGAGTAAGAGTGAAAATTAAGTCATGTTTGCTGTAATAATTTTGGGCACCAACAGTGACAATCAAATATTGCAAAGTATATACTTTTTCAGTGTTTTTTCTATTTATGCTTCACTTCTTGGTGTGCTTGGAAATGTCTGCTTTAGTATGCTAAGCAGGTTGGCAGTCAAAGGAAGTCAGCATTTGTTTATGGGGTTTTTCCTTCTTGTCTTTTCTGTAAGAAGTGACATCCCAGGCATTTTCAGAGGATACTTTATCTCTGTTTTGTACGAAATGTTTTTGCTGAGAAGGGAAGAAGTGGATGCCCCATAATGTTAAATTAATTAACATTAAATTGCTAGAGTGCTTGCCTGGCACACAGGAAAGCTGGATTCATTTACTGCAGCAAGAGAGACTGGAGTCGTGTTTCTGGAGATGCCTTGGGAGGGAGTGAATGAGTGCTGGGTCAGAAAGCAAGCCAAGCTGGACACTGGACTCTGCTGAAGGTCCTCCTCGGCTGGAAGGAACTGGTGCTTCAGAGCTTACTTACCTAATGTGATAGCTAATTAAAAGATTGTAAACTGAACTGGGGTGGGGGGAATGGGCACATATTAAGTACAGAAGGAGATGCTAAGCAGTAGCAAAGAAGCTTGGGCTTTGGCTTTGTCAGTGTCTTAGTCAGCTGTCTGATTCTCCTTGGCTTTGAGTTCTTTTCTTAGATAACTAAGCTTTGTGAGGAGCCTTTATGCTTGGTTTAGGGATGTAAACTTCAGCAGGCATTAAACTGTTGCAATGCCAAGAGCTGCTCCACACAACATGGAAGTGCTTCTGCGTGCCTGGTCCCAAGTACATGATCAGAGCAGAAGTGCATGAAGTCGTGAGAGGAGTTGTCTTGCAGTGAGAGCACCCCTTCCAAGATCATCAATTGATTTGACTGATCTGTACTGCTGGATGCAGCACAGCCTTGTATTAGGCCAGCTAGATCAAATGAGGCTCTTTGAAGATGCTGCCAGTATTCACTTTCCTCTTAGAAAATCACTAGTAGAAGAAAATCTGTCTGCAGTAGTCCTTGCCTAAAAACAAGTTCTGAAATGGATATTAAGCCTTAACATATTATTTTGTTCAACGAAGATACATTTCTTAGTTATTTTCTCTGAATATCCACCTGTCCAGGTAGCACATAACTCCCAGCCATCTCCTGTGCCCAAATGTTGCATGCTGTTCATCATCTAGGTTGCCTGTGAGAGGAGTGGCTGGTACTGGGGGCACAGTCAGCTCCCACTTGAGATATTTCCAATCTCAAGAGCTTTTCAGAGATCTGTGTTGACTTGCTACTTGTAAGATCTGTGTGATATCTTAATGTATCTAAGGATGTTTCGTGTTGTTAAGTTGTTCTCTTGATAGGAAGCCACTGTGGGGTTGAAATCTCTGCTATAATGAGATCTAGTTCGTAGCAGTTAAATGTCAAATCCGTGATACTTGAAACTATAATTAAAGGGGAAAAAAATGTATTGTGAGACAAAAATAGGAAAAACAGTAGTGGTTTTAAGTGTGGTTTTAATTTTTTTATATAGAAGTAATACCTAGGGACTTGGAACAGTTTAAAATTGGTTTTGGGGCCAAATGAAATAACTGACAAAAAATTGTTTTGCAATGCTTGTAAGGAATATAATATTCAATGCATACAAATATACCAAAACTAGAAGGGTAAGTGGTCTGGAAGATTCAAGTAATGGTAATGAAATTATCCACTAATGTACATGTGTGTGTAATTATAGCTTTCTAAACTCAAATTGAGTACTCTTAAATTTCTCATGGAATATGATCATGTCTTGTTGTATATGTGTAGAAATGCTATAAAAATATTTGAATCCTGCTTTGAATTTGAACTACCTCATCCTTTCCCTGCAGCAGAGCAGCTGCAAATGTGTAACTAATCATTTCCTGAAACAATTTTTTTGAGTCTAGTTCTCAGAAGTGGAGTTCAATATTGCATCTTCAACATATCTCAAATTCAGTCTTCCAGGTAGTCTTAATGGAGTGAGTGAGACTTGAGCAGGAAAAGAAAAGTGAGCAATAATAGCAAGGTTTGTCGGTAGATGTGGGCTTTCTGAGGCGTGGAGAGCTTACAGTATCCTGAAAGAAAAGGAACTGCACTTCAGTGATTGAGCAGCCTAAAAAAACATCCATCTCGTTTTACTCAATTTACCGTAACGAATTGTGCAAGGTCATTGCTGCAAGAAATGTTTTAACAAAATGTTAAGTAAATGTACATCCCTTAGTTTCAGAGCTTTGGGAATAGCAAAGGTATTTAGATAATTGAATTTAAAAATTACATTTAATGTACATTTATTTGTTATGTTTAAAATATGACTGCAGTATTGTTGTAGTATTTCCCACCATATGGACTTGAAAGGTTGCAATTGTGTTTCTTTGCATGTCTTCTAGTACTGATTCAGAAATTAGTGGGAAGCAGTGACATGATGTGTAAAGTAAATATATGCCAAATCCCTGCAACACGTGCATTTTAGCTGGCGTGCACTTATTTTCTTGTTGATATGTGTCCTGGCCTAAGAAAATAATTGCATGAACAATGACCACAAAGGCTTTATTCTGATGGTGTTCTGTGTACATCTAATGTGTGGTTAATGTCTCTGGTAGTTGGCAGCTACCTTTTTATATTTCAATAACCTCAAAGTGGTTGTCCATGTGTATTTACATACTAAGTGGTAGCCTGAAATTGCTAGCTCTTTTTAAGAATGTCAGGAAAATATTATTTTAATGTATTAATGATATTTTAATATAGAAAAATACAGTAGCTTTTTCTTTTTAGTTTTTATTCATTAAATCTCCCTCTTGTGCTCTCATGATTAAAGAGCTGTGCCTCCTCTTAAGCAGTTTAAGTTGCTTTCAATCTTCCCTTAAGCTTAGCTTTCTGTATGAATGAGTTTTGTCAGTGCCAGCATTGTCTTCTACCAAGAAGATTACTCCTCAAAAGCAAGCGGCTTTTTAAGATCACATTAGAAGCTGGGATTTTGTTTCACTCTGAGCTAGCTGAAAAAGCAACTCTGTCTGTGGTGATGGCAACATCATAATGCCATTTGACCATATGATTCCTATGCAGCACCAAATTAGCACGTGGAAGTAATTTGCAATCAGAGACGTAAAGAAACTGGTTGTATTTATGCCTATGGTTTTAGTAACTGCTTTATCTCTTTTTGTGCTCTCAAGTTCTCGCTAAAGGGTATAACATTCTTTGCACCTACAAGGTAGGGGTTTCCCACATATACTTTCCAAATTCTTAATTGGATGAAAGTTAGTGCTTACAACAGAGTATCAGTTTTAGCTGAGTTGCGGATTTTGGAGAAGAAAAATGCCACAAAGTCCTAATCCAGGGCGCAAAGTTCAAGGTTGATATCCCTTAATGCCCCATACTGTCCCATCACAATACTGTTTTAAAAGGAGTCCTAGGAGGCAAGTTGCACATTGAGCAATATGCAGTGGCAACTTCCATCCTGGCAGCTTGGCTCTCCTCGCAATGTCTGAAGGCTGTACCAGTCAAATTCGTGAAAGTATCAAATTTGTAAGAATTCAAAATGGCATTTAACCATAAGATTTCTGAATCTAACTTTGCCTTTGGTAGTTTTTGTTTATTTTATAAAAAAAGAAACACAACAGCAACAAAATCCAAAGTGAAAGAACTTGATAAATGATGCTCAATGGCACATGCTCCTCAGCTAGAAGGATTAATGGGAAGGCAGAGTTTTACCCCAAAGACTTAAAGGGAGGGGGACAATGAGGAAGCACTCAATAGTTTTTGTTTTGTTTAATGGCAGGAGAAACTCTTGCATTATTATTTTGATTGTTTAGCAGATGTTTTGCATTTATTTTTCAACTTACTTATTTTTTAGACTCATTACAGTCATCTGGAATAGTGAAGAGCTTCACTGAATTTTGCAGCTACAGTTGATACTTGGACTTAAGTGTTTCTGTAGTGTCTTTAAAATGATGCACAAAGCCAAATGACTAGAGAAATACAACTTTCTCAAAACACAGAAAGCATCTGTTTCGCTGTGCTGGTGGGACTGAATGCACAGTGACATATAATTTCCCTCATCAGTGTGAGTCATAAACATTTTCTTGAAATGTGTTGTGTGGCTTTGGGAGTGTGTTTTTATGTTGTTGTGGGTTTTTTTGTTGTTTTTATTGTTGTTGTCCTAAGTCTGTCTTTAAGTAGAGGTATCAATTGACCTCCACAAAATGCAGTAGCCCGAAGTATGTACCAATATGGTGGTATGTAGTATAAGACCCTGGTAAAATTCTTTCTCTCTAGGATCCTTGATGCATGATGCTATGAAAAGGATGCATTGGTAGCACTCATTTTTAAACTGATTTAGTGTTTAGATGACTGTATTTCTCAGGGGGGGGAAAAGCATCTGTATTTAGTTTTAAATTTCAGTATTTTAGAAATCTGTCACCTTTTTTCAACATATTTCTAAATATTAGTGCCCACTTAGCACTTAGATGCTTAAGCTGAAGTTACATTGAAAAGTTCTGAGATGCCTAGGGACAAGTTGAAATGGTATCATTTGTGGTCAAAATGTTCTCCAGCATAAGTCTGGCCTGCTCCAACTACTTACTATTCCATCAAAGAATTCCCAAATGTGGCTTAGGAGCTGGGATGGCAGAGACATTTTCCAGTATGCACTTCATAGACCATCACCCTGCTCTGGAGACTGGCAGATTCCAATAAGAGATAAGAACTGTTCTGCACTGCTTGGCTTCAGGGCCTGGTAACATTTTTAGGTGCACTTACTGATTAGTGTAGGCATAGTGTTATATCTTCTTGCATGTTGTAGTAAAGGTCTTGTCTTTAGTAGGATAGTGCCAATATAACTAGTTTTATAAATGGGACTCCTTCGGTGCAGATTTAGAAAAGGAAATGGAATTTCTTTTGGCAAGTGTGCAAGAACAACAGAAGATGATGGCACTTAAATCAGTTGGCTAAGTGTAGTGTGCAAATTGGCATACAGTCCATGCAGTTGCTAGTTCTTTTTTGTTTTAAAGTTAGCCTCTTCTCCACTTCTTCCAAATGCATAATGGGGTAATTCCAACTTCATATTTTGTATTTTTGTGGTAATAGGAATGCAAAAGTGTGGTGGTTGTGTTTTTTTTCTTTCTCAGTTGAAATGAAAATGAGGTTTACAGGTTCAGAATAAATGCTGGAAATTGGAGGAGGGCGTTGATGAAACTATTTGCCCCCTGCGCATCTAAATGGTTATATCACCAACATTTCTGGAATCCAAAATCCAGCAGAGTTGCCTGTGAATCCCAGAATAAACTCCAATGAAATTAACACTTGAAAATATTTTGGAAGTATTTTTGCAATAGTAAGGCTGTCATTCAGGATATAACTGCTAGATAACCTGATTTCTCTTTTCAAGTAACTTTCTATTTAGGCTGTTCTTGTTAGAGTAAGGCTTTCTTCGGGTCTTGGTTAACCTTTTCAGCTGTGTAGCTCCTTGGAATATTACTGATATAAAAAAAAGAATTCCATCTTTCCTAATAAATTTCCTTTTTTTTTTTCAAAGAAGAATTTATGCATAAATTAACTGCAAAAGTCTGTCTCAATTTTTGTTCTGTTTTTCAAGTGATGGAGAAAATAATCATTGTTTCTCTTGAAATCCTTGTTTTCTTGGACCACTCTAAGTTTAAAATCTGGAAAACGTAGTTATTACTGTTTGCTTTGAAGACACAAAACTAAATTAAGATTATTTTAAAGATTATGTACTTTTTTTCAGGAGGACCCAAATGATATTGACCCCAAAAGGAAAGAAGTGCGTGGCAATGATGGGGACGACAAGGCTCAAAGTGTGGAGACGCTCCCTCCAGGTATTGCAGTAACATTTGTTATGAAAGATCCATAGCCATTAAACATTTATCATTGAAAGCCATAAAACACTGCAGTTATTCTGATTCTAATAATTCTTTGTAGTTTGAAAGTGCTAGGATTATTTCAGCAACATGTACTTCTCTGTTCTTACAGCTTCAGCATCCTTAAATCTTACCTGCTTCATTGCTCCTTTGAGTTTAAAACAATAGGGAGTGTGATTCTTTGCTAGTATGTTCGTATTGTCCTTCAGTAGGTTTGAGATACTGTAAAAGCCTCTGGTACAAAAGTAGTCCATTTCTCTTGGTGGATGATGCTGGCAGGCAATGGACAAGTCACCTTGGGACTGTTATTTTGGCTGAAGATTCAGCCAAGGTTCATATTTTTTAGTTTTTTTTCTAGCTTTTGATTTGGCAGATTTTCATAACTGTGCTGCTGGTGTGCTTTATTTTTTCTCATACTTGCTCAGTATTTGTCACATGCTGGAAAATAACAGAGCAACATGATTTTTATTTTGTTTGAGTGAAATCCTCATGCCTTTAGGATGAGCTAGGAAAATTAAGTGTTAAGGAATCTTCATTTTGGGTGAATGCTTCCATAAACTTCTTTTGCTGCTTAACTGTTTCACATCAATGAGATTTCATATATAGCTACAATTGACATACTAAAGCATAGAGAAAAATGAAAATCTAATCTGAATATTTTACACAATTGAAAAAGTTTTACATATGAGAAGGACAACTACTGATCAGATAGCATCACAGGTTTTGTTTCTCTTCTATTAATCCTCATGTTTTGCTTACAAGCATGTCTTGGCCAGACATTTGAAACACTATGAGTTCTTGCAGAAACAACTAACCAAGGGAAGCTTTCTTTTAAGCAGCTGAGAACTTCCATCCCCAAGAACATGTGAGGTGTGGTATTTCTTTTTCAGTTATAGGCTCTCCAGGTACATACAAGTTCTTTGCTATTGATGCCTTTTTTCTGTATCCTTTGGCCTACCTTATCCTAGCTACTGTCTGGAGAAGGGAAATAAGGCTGGTTATGTATGTATACCTTTTTGGCAAAGCCTTTATTTTGTGTATGTATTGAGAAATAAATCCCAAAAAGTTGAAGGGCCTGGCTTATTTAACTTGGTTTCTGGCAGATCTTTTCGAGTATTTGTTCTGCTTGACAGAGCTGTCTATAAATTTTGTTACTGGGGTTAGATCAGCCAATTTTGCAACTTCCAGCTGTTCTTATTTCCCCTTTTTTGAATGTTTGTGTATTCTGGGCCAAACCTTATACTTTCCCCGTGGCCTTAAGTAGCCTGTTTGAGTATTAAAGGAAATGGGAATTGTCACAGGTTGAAAGGGAGAGCTATCAGAAGATGGAAGGGTTGAAACTAGAAGTAAGATTAAGTGTAAAGTAGAGCAGGTCATGGCTTTTTTCATTTCATATGTTGATTAGTAGTCTCTTATGACCTGATGTAAGAGACAGGAGAATTGTTACTGCAAAGTAGTATCAGAGTCTGGAAACAAACATCAAAGGCTTCACAGACAGAACTATACACTCTTAAATCACTATTTTCTTTATTTTCAGTTAATATAGGCAAACTTCTGAATCCTTATGGCAGTGAAGCTTGGTATTCATATTTATGCAGGTTCTTTGCATTGTTTTAAAGTAAAGTGATCAGAGTTTTGGAGGGCTTTGGTTCAAAACTTTCTTACTTTTCCACTGAGTTTAATAGACCTATGATTTCGATTTCAGCATAATGCAGTAGCATCTTTCAGAACTTCCTGGAATTAAGGAGTTGTTTATTATCTTTATCTTTAAAAAATTTTTATATGAAGATTAAATTATTCAATCAGAGTGTATCCATCCTTTGTCTTTTGGTGACTTTTTGATATGCTGCAAAAGTCTATTTTTTGTTTTGTGAAAATAGTGATATTAGCTCTTGTAGTTGGAAAGACCAGCCTTGGATGGTCTGCATGGATAACTAAAGCAAAACTGTATACAGAGTTGCCTGTATTGACAGTGTTTCCAGCAGTTACTCAAACACTTTTTTTTGTTAGTTAATGAAGATCTGGAACCCCTTAATGCATGTAAGTCAAAATAATAATATTTATGTTATAATCTTTTTTTTTATTTTTAATCATATTACTTTTAGGCTGGATTGAATCAGTAAGAAGGAATGCAAGCTATTTAGAGGATTTCGTATCCATCTCTTCCAAGTCTTTGTTGCCTGCTGCTTGGTTGCATACAGATTTATCTGCTCTGATTTTTTTTCTCGTCTATCTCGCTTCAAGCTACTCTTACTGTTATCTGGCTGACCTCTAATAGATCTGATTCCTACTGCACACATTTGACAGGGCCTTTTGCTGAAGTCACAGCCAGGCATTACCTCCTTCATGGTTCCTGAAGCCAAATTCTCTTCTTTGGTGGGCTCTCAGTGCTTTTCACTAAACTTAGCCTTACAAAGTGGTCTCCTTTCTTCTTAAATTTGCTTTATTCTTTCTGGACTAGTTTTGCATTTGTTTGTTTTAAAGTCTTGGAAAATGGTTAATGATACATATTAAAGGATTTATATCAAGCTCAACTTGGATGGAAACTGGGACAAAAAGAAGCACCTTCACTGGAATTCATCTTTTCCATGTTTCTGCTCAACTACTTAGCCTTAGAACAGTTTGTAAAATAAACACTTCTTGTCAAGACCATATTTAGTAGTGCAGCATAACCTGGTTCCAGGATCTTAGTTAGTTCGGTGATTTGGGTTTGGTTTTTTATTTTTATGCCTCGATTTTACTCTGGTAGCAAATTCTGCTGTTCACTTAGTGTTGTTTAAAAGACTAATTTGTTGTCATCTTAGGTTTCAGTATAGGTAAACACATATTTGCTTGAATTTGAAGTTACCATTTTACCTAATTTAAGTTTGAAATAATGTGGCTGCATTTTCTCATGTTCATTGCACCTGATGAAGTCATTGAAATGCAGGAAACTATAAAGCCATCTAACTCCCCAGGAGAAATTCAATCAACCATGCTCCTATTTGTGTACCTAGGGAAGCATATAACAAAAATTGTATCTATTATTGGAAAAGGTTTGTTAAATGGCTTCTAACTTTAAATTTAGTTGAAGATTCAGAAAGGCAAGCCTTTCAGCAAAAGTAAGGCTGGATGGTTTAGTTGGCTTTGGATCAGCCTTTCGTTTTCCATTAGTTAACTTGAACCTTTGTCATGTGTAAACGTGTGGGCAGCCCATGCCACATTGTATTTCATAAAGAACACAACCTGTTTAAGAGCGATGCTGGTGACAACATCACCCATACCACTGATGTGATGCTGTCCTAATCTCTTGTGTTTTAGCTACTCTTTCCAGTGGAAGGAAGGCAACTGGAGGAGTGGTTGTGGCTGATAGTCTTGAAATGAGCATAGCTTTAAAATCCATTCAAAGCTGGAGTGTTTAAAAGTTGAAAATTGATATAAATGTGTTTTAGGTGTATGTTGTATTTTTAAAAATGCACTAAAATGTTTATTTTTAGGCCAGAAAAACAGTGACATTACACGTCCAGTATTTCAGAAAATATTCATCAGATGTTTCAGATTGAACCTGTATTATAAATTAGAAGCAAGAATGATAATACAGTTTAGTTACCAAGGAGGTTGCAGAAGCTTTGGGAAATGCTGAGGGAGAGAATTATATGGGAGAGATGATCTTGTGATCTGTTTTTTCTTGAATCAAGCTGGTCTTGCATTTTGTATAGTTTTGTCACAAGTGAGGTTTGGTGTAATTTTTCTAAATAACTGTGTATTGGGGTATTTGTAGCATGTTAGCTTGCTGAGGTGTAAAATTGTTTATGAAGTAAGTTCCTGGAAATATTTTGAAGAAAGAACTTGAAAGGCTAAGAAAAGCTTTTGTCAGTCTGTGGGCTACCAACAACAGCTGGAAAGTTTCCTTTTCAGAGTTCTATCAGTAATGCAAATTTTAAAATCTGTATTTCTCCCTCCACTTATTTTATTATAGTTTCCCTTCTGGGCTGCTTCGAGAAGTGTCTATTAAATGTTCTTCAGTCTGTTTTTGTTTAACACTCTAGTACTGGCTTGTGTGGGTGCATGCATGGTTTTAACTTCTTTAGGATGATAATTCAGATACAAAAAATAGTTTCTTAGTATTGACTAGCTAACTCTTAAACCAGTAATCCAAAAGCATAGGCACGTCTGTCTTTATTCTCTTGGAAGTTTCTTAAAAACAATCAAAGCAACCTGAAACCACCTCCCTCTCAATCTTGCTACTTTTTCCCTATGACTTCCACTACCATCTGATAACCAAATCACACCTTGGGTCCAAGTTGCTTTGGTAGATGAGCTCCCTGGGTGACGCTGAGATTAGAGGGTGTTTAATCAAGTCGTTGGTATTTGTCTGCTTTAGCAAAGGACAGTTATAGTTGCTCATAATAGGAAGTGTTCTTTCATTATCAGAGTCTAGCAGGAAGTAGTGTGCTGTAGTTGGTGCATAGCTTGTGGCTAAAAAGCTGTAAATGAATGAGGCCTGCCTTAGTTTCCATGCTGTGCTGGTTGAGAGACAGAGCAAAGGAAAACCTTGTAAAATCTGAGCAACCTGTAACTCTTGTTAGTAGCTGGTAGAGTAGTATTCCCTGTATGCATATGAGCTTAATTTAGGATATGCCTGAGCTATAATATTCTTCCTGCACTGGAATGGAGTGACATCTCTGCAACCTTCTGCTTACTGCACTTAACTAAAAGTACCTCAAAAAAAGTGTGCTAATTATGAAAACAATGACTAATAAATCCTCTTGTCTGTAATAAACAGTGACACCAAAAGACGGTTTCTGCTTTGTATCTTTTTTTAATGCCAATGGCATGCTGCTTCACCACAACTTGCTTGGAAGAAATTCTCAAACCACATCTGTGTTTAAATGAAGACTGTGTTGCATTAGGACTTGACCTCTGATTTTGAGTTAAATGTGTTATAAAATTGCTAATAGATGGCATAGGTTTGTCTGTTAAAAATAAAAAGAGTAGATGTTCAACTGGAGGTAAGAACTGGTATTTTTAAGATACTTGGTAAATATCATACTGGTTTTTTACACCTGAAAATGGTGGGGGTCCTGAAATTTTGCTCCTAGGGGCTGGATGTTAATTTGCCTTTCTCTGTTAGTGCCATAACCAGTCACATAGTAACACAGTCTGTGTTAAATAAGGAATAATTTGAATCAGTTCTGATCGTCAAGGAGGTTGCAGTTGGGTAATATTGGAGAGTGACCTAGTGCTCTGCCTATGTGAATTTGCTGTTCTTGGAGAATAATGTTTTCTTGTATTTCTAAAAGGCCTGTTTCTCAAATGATTTGATTGTAACTGGCTGTGTTTTTACTTACACAGTGAAACAATAAATTAAATTATAATGTCTTTGAAGTCTGGACTGGATTTTTAGAAAACTTTATAGCCAGATCATCTCACATTTTACTGCCTGTTGACATGTGGATGTTTGGGTTTTTTTAAAATGGAAATTGTGGTAGGTGGGGTTAAAAAGCCCCAACACATGAAGTGGACAAGATAAAACATTGTCTAGTGATTACTTGGATAAACTGAGATCTGCAAAATTGTTCATTTGGTACTAATTTGCAGTATATTCTAGACAGATTTAATATGCAAAAATGAGTGTTGATGTTACACTGTTAACAATACCGTTGAAGTTTAATTAATTAAATATTTCATCAATTGTGTTTGGATTACTGAATGCTGTTCCTTAAATCATGAATATTAAACTGGATATTTTCCTGTTTTTCAACTGTAGGAAAAGTTCGGTGGCAAGACTTCGATCAAGATGCCTACGTTGGTGCTACCGTGGTGCGATCCGGTCAGGATCCATACGCACGGAATAAGTTCAATCAGGTGGAAAGTGACAAACTGCGAATGGACCGAAGCATTCCTGACACTAGGCATGATCAGTAAGTGCGAAACTGAGCCATGTTGGCTTGGATTAGGCTTTCTGTATTTATTGCTTTTGAGCTGCTTTTTCTGAAGCTGGAGTTCTCCAGCTTTAGAAAGGATGGTAACAGTAAACTCCCTGATCCTTGAACAGTGGGTTAAAGAACAATACAACTTATTGAAGTTTTTCGGTTTCCATGACTTCCATCAGTGTGTATTATATATCCAAACTGGTGCTGCATTTCAGTCTCTTTTTGTTCCTGTTTATCTGATGACATTTCTTGGTTTTTACATTTGTGAGTCTCTTTCACAGTGAGGATGATCAAACAGTGGAGCAGGTTGCCCAGAGAGAGTGTGAAGTCTCCAGGCTTAGGGATATTCAAAGCCCAATGCACAACCTGCTGTCGTGGGCCCTGCTTTGAGGGAATTTGGGCTCAGAGATCTCCAGGGCCACTTTGGATCTCAGTCACTCTGTGATTCTGTTTGTATGTGACGATTGTTGACTCTAAACCAAAGGAATCAATTTAGGCACACTCTGGTAAACTTAGGATAGAATTATACTTCAGGCTGCTTGTGCAGTTTCAGGAAACAGTACATTTCACAGTAAGGACAGATAGTTACTACTGGTTAGAGAAGACCTTCATTTTAAAAAGGATTTAATAACTTGCACTAGTCTTGCTTAAAAAAAAAAAAGTTGCTCATTAGGACTTTGTAACTTAAAAGTACAAAACCAGATTTGGTTTGGTTTTAAAAACTAGGGAAGCCAGTCTTGAAACATAAAATTAGCCAACTATATGTAGTTAATTTGCCTAACTAATTCTACAGTTAGGATGAATGTACATTCACAGTTTCATAAGTAGAAGAAGCTGGAAAAGAAACCGGAAGAGAAGAGAGAAAAGGAAGGCTCCTGTTTTTCTCCCTTAAGGCTCTTTAATCAGAAATGGCATAGTGAAGAAAATTTGTATAAAAAACCACTGTCATTTTTGAAATCTCTTGTATAATAGTATGGATTTCAGTTTCTTTGCGCAAGTATTCGTAGATGGAGTAATTTGTTGTTAATTGAATGTCAAAGTAGGAAGAATCTGGTGTTTTCCTTGTTGCCAAGAAAGCAGTGGAAAGCACGATGCCCGTCGTCCTGCGGAGTTTAAAATTACTTTTGAGTTTTCTTCATAGCATATGCTTTTTTTTCCCACAAGAAATGCATTCTAACTTTTTAGGTCAGGTATTCTTTTCCATGAGATCAAACTCAACTGCCAACTTTTAGAAGTTTCTATGATTCAGATATCCTGAATTTGGAATTTTTTAGATACCTAATAATCTGAGGGAGGGAAGGGGGAGTGTGTCTAACAGACAAAGCCTGTTTTTTGAGAATAATTTAAATAAGAGAGATGTCTGGAGATAAATTATATTACAATGGCCATATTTCTTTTAACTGTTAGTCTTGTGATTATATGCTGACTTGCTTAAGTGTTTTCACTAAATGGAGTTGGAAAAGAACCCAGAGAGAGGGATGTTTCTGGGGAAAGGCTGTATCTGAGCTGGGATTATTACTTAGACTTTGCCATGGAACAGATTTAAGTGCCCATCAGTCTGTGAATAGTCATCTTTTAAAGAAAAAAACAGCCAAACAGAAAAACAAACTGTAGCAATCATTCTTACAAGCTCTCCTTAATGAGTTCCTTGCCATGTTGCATTTAATTTTCCTTCTATTTTGGGAAGAACTTTCACTGCAGAAGCTGAAAAAGCTGCATGAAATATTTGTTTGGAAACTGTGCAATGGAAAGAACAAAAGCAATAGCCATAGGAAGAAGAATGTCTGAGCACATGACACTTGGAAGCATGTTGGTTGCTAATAAAATTGGAGGCAAGTGGGTTGAGATTAAGATCTCTTGTGGAGTTGCTGCAATCTTCTTTAAGGAAAGAAACCTGGATGAGGAAATACTTTTGTTTCTGCTTAAGTAACTTGTTATTAATTGATGTGTCTAAGAGGCTGTTTGTCTTTTAAAAGAATTACATAGCAATATTTTTTAATTGCTGAAATTGTCTAGACTATTTAGGAACAGTTTATCAGGATTCTGCATTAGATATGTAGATGTTAGTGCAATTATGCATCCCTTAATACTATAGTTTAGTCTTTTTTTACGTCATGCAAACTTTTACTAGCATGAAGACCAAAGATTTCCACTTGCTTTTTGTGAAAGCCTGCCAGTGGCACTTTTGGTTCAGCTGTTTTAGCTGTTTGCCTTTGTTTTAAGCAAAAGGAAGAAGGGAGAAACATGCAGATACAACATAAGAAAGGAAGCAGAGAGAACTCTGAGCAGGAACACGGATTCTCACTCCAGCTGATGCCTATAACTGCTGCTTTCAACAACTCTGAGAAACCTCTGGGTTTCCTTTTGTTTCATGGTAGATTTTGGAGATTCAGAAAGTGACAAGTAAGTGTCACAGTTGTAATAGGAAACTTGTAGACCTGTCCTCCTGTCACTGTAAAGTAGTTTCCTAAGTGGGATGAAGGATGAAATACTGTTTTTTGTGGACCAGTGTTCCCCATGTATGCTTTGGACTAGTGATTTCTGATCACATCTCCTAATTGATGTGTTGTGATGATTTTTAATAATTACTGTTAAGTACTATAGCTGCATTAAGCTGTGTTTTCTTTCTCATTTGGCACCTGTTAGGAGTTTCTTACTTCACACCCAAGTTTTATTCTTAGGTAGAGAAGAGACAAACTTTCTTGTGTCTTTGGTACCAGTTGAAGTGAATGCTTTCCTTGCACTGGTTAAAATGTATATTTCTGTCAAAAAGTGGTTTCAAACAAATCACAGAGGTTTTGGGAAAAATTGTTAATTGAATGAACTAGTCCAAATCTCGGGGGGAAAGAATGTACTTTTCATGTTTTAGCTGATTTTAATTTTATGCTAAACATTGAAGGTCTCGATTGAAGTTTTCAGTTCAGATTCTATCTTAACTAAATGTATTTTCTTATTCTGCATGTAAAATTGAAGTGCTGCAGCTTGAGGAGACAAAGGTTAATCTCATGCTAAAAATAATGACATTTTTTCTTTGGTTTGAATTTTAACTGTTGACACAGCAGAACAGGAGGAAGAGTGATACTGAGTCAGTTAAAGCAGGGATTTATGAAGAGCTGAAAACAGTAATACTTGGTGAAACATTCCTCCAGTTTTATTTGGGAGTCTTAAAGTCTTATTTCTCCCTCAGAAATATGCAGTAGTGCTCTGTTCTTGAGTTTTCTTAAAATTGAGAGGTTTCATTGCCTTGAGTAATTCCCCCTAATATGTACTCTGGCTCAAGTGCTCTCTTCTGCAAAGAGATCAATATAAGTTTAATGTGACTTTTTAATTATTCTAATGCAAGTGCTTCATGTGATAACTGCGTGCAGAGTAGCCCTGTCCTCTGTGGGTAATTTGAAAGTTAGCAGAATAAAGAATATTTGGCACTGCAGGCTTTGGAGTGTAATAATTGCATGTCTTTCAGCTGTCTAGATGAATTGCCAGAAGCTCACACTAGAGGAGCTGCTCTTTATTTTTCAGGAATGCATAGGCATTTGAGATTTATTCATTGCACTCTGGGCACGAGTGACAAAGCCATCTTGTACACCCACCACAAAGCCAGAGATGGCCCTGCTAATCTGACACAGCAGTTGTAGGCTTGGCATAGACTCTGTTTTTGTTTAGAGCCTAGTGAGGTCACTGCAGCACAGTAATGTTTTGTTTCATGCAGGCACTAATATGTGTGACACTATGGGTATGTTGTATCAAAAACATGACAGGTTTTTGGGATTTTGGGGGGTGGGCGAGGGCAAGAAGTACATTGCTGCTTGCTGTCTGATTCCAAGAAGCTGAAGGTTGCATGGTTTGTGCTGCATGTCACAGATGTTTAATCAGGTGTAGAATGGACTTTAATATGGGCAGAGGCCTAGTTTTAGAAGTGTGGATGGTAAACATCTCTTAAAAACTAGTCTGATTAATACTGCACAGAGTACAGAAATTGAATTGCTGAAATAAGTACTGAAATCAATTGCTGAATATGCTGCAGGTGTATGCTAGCTGGGTTTATTGCCTCTGAAGACAAATAGGCCTGTTAAAACTCTACCCTTAATTAAAGTATATGGAAGAAATACATCACTGGTGTGTGTCACTGCACAAATGGCAATTAGTATCGTGACTTGTCTCATTGTAATGCTTTTGACATAATAAAAACTCAATATATGTTGTTTTCTAGTACTGTTAGTTTCTAATACAATGGGAATAGTGTCTTTTTTAGGTTTATTTTACTGGATTAAATAGCTTAACTGTATGTAGTCCTGAAGGAAGCATTTTGGGATTTTCTTCTTTTTGCCTATTATATTAATCTCAGATTTCTAGAGGTGATGAAAAATGAGTTGACATAGGTGGAATATTTCATTATCTTTATGGTTTGGAAGGATATGGTTCTGTGTTTAGTTGACTCAGCATTGTCACAGCTATCTCTGTTTTTCAAATTCTGGGTGTTATGAACCTAACAAGTTCTCATTAGAGTAGAAAACTAGTTTTATCTATGAGCAAGGCCAGGATGTTACAGGAGCTTTAAAGAGAGAAGCAGACTCATGCTGTTTTAAAGAAGAAACATATGGTAGCCTGTGAACCTGTGCATTTTTGTTGAAAATATGCTCATTTCCTTAGATGTATTGAGTGCTTTTAGTGTAAAAGAAGGGCTCTGGTTTCATACTCAACTGCACAAAAGACATTTGACATAGTGCAATGATGATGGTCTGGTGACTTTTCTGAACCTGCTCATGTCTGCCACTGACTTTTTAGTCTTTTGTGTACTAAGACAGCTACCAAAAGTGTCAAAAGACAGGTTGATTATATTCTCACTTGAAAACAAGGTATTTCATTCTTCCTAGGCAGTGTGTCTATGAGTTCAATTGATTGCAATGAAGGCTGTCTGCCAAGCCTGGGATGTAAAAATTACATTGAAATGACAAGGTATTATTTCTTTCAGGTGTCAACGGAAACAATGGCGGATAGATTTGCCAGCCACTAGTGTGGTGATCACCTTTCATAATGAGGCAAGGTCTGCTTTGCTTCGAACTGTTGTCAGGTATGCATAAGAGAGCCTAATTTTTCTCTAAAGGCCATTCATTTCTGTCAGATAACAGCTTATGATATGAAATGGAAGTAACAGCCCATAATGTTCTTCTGAACTATTTGCAGAGGAAAAGATGAGTCTTAATTTCATTGAGATCTTCAGTTCTTACATTCTGAAATAGTGATGTTAAACAAAATTGTTCACCTTAACTACAATGGATGGAAGTATGGGACTAATTACCAGATGATGTTTGGAGGATGGCTGTTTCAAGAAAAAGTCAGGGTAGATGGATTCCCAGGTGAAGTTTGACTCAAAGATCTCTGCAGAAGTTCCTTGTTAGATGTTGTCTAATGCACTGATTTCTGGAGGCTGGAATAGTGGGAGAGGTAGGGAGGCAGGGAGGAAGGAGCCCACAAAATTATACATGTGCCTCTTTTTGTGCTTTCTGTAAGAACAGGCCAACAGCTGTTGTTGAAAGTAACATCCTAGGCTAGGTTCTACTGCAGCTTAACAAACTAACCACTTTTATGACATCATTATGGAAAATTAATACTGCTTGAATTCCTTTTTTTGTTTTGGTCTGTTTCAGTGTCCTTAAAAAAAGTCCATCACATCTTATTAAGGAAATCATACTGGTGGATGACTACAGTAACGATCGTAAGTACTTTTACAGGATCCTACTTTAACTGTGCTTATTCGGGTAAGATTTCCTGTAGATGCTGATAGGTGACTTGGTTGAGAACAGGACACATGAATAGGAGTTTGCAGAGACTCGGCCAAAACCAGGTCTTAACTCTTCCATATCTGTCATTGTGGAAAAGTGAAGTTTCTATAGATATTTCAGATATATCTTATTATTTCTTGTTAGCTGAAGGACAGGAATGTATCTTTTTTAAAAGAGTCTTTTCATAGAGCGTTATCTTAAGTAAAAATAAAACCCATGGTGCTTGCAACAAATACTTTTGTAGCGCTGTTTTAAATAAATGTCTGTCTCCATCAGTCTCTTGAAAAAATTGTTACTGAATCCAAAATAAGTCAGTGTCTTGTAGGTACTAGGGTATCATGATACAAGTTTAAGCAATTGAAATGGACCTCAGAGTAATATTTCTTAGAGGAAGCTAATATTTATATTTGCATTAATACTTTTTTAGTTAGCTTAGGACAGGTTTGTCTTAATTTTGGTTAGAAAGTGAGCTTTCTTATAGGCAACGAAAACAGTTTATTTAATCCTGTGAAAGTTTTTTTTCTCTATGCAATGTAGAAACTGTCTAAAGTAAGCAAAGAGAAGATAGTTAAATAAAATTATTTCAAGACTTTAAATTAAGCTGGCTTTAAATAACATAATGAAGGTAGTGATTTCTTAGCCTGGTAATTTTTCTTTATTTCTTGTGAGATAAGTAACTAATTATGACCACAAACATTTTCACCTACAAAGCTTTTGCTTTTCTTTGAAAACAGCCTCTCTTCTGGTACACAGTATTGGATGTCAAACTGGTTCTCATCACTTGATTTTTTTTCCAAAATTTTTAATTTATTATTGTTTTATTTTTTAAAGCTGATGATGGTGCTCTCTTGGGAAAAATTGAAAAAGTACGGGTTCTTCGAAATGATCGACGAGAAGGTAGGCTTGATTTTAGGGAAGTAAGATACAAATTCCACTGTGCTGCCTTATCTGCTAGTTTTCATCAAGTCTTTTAAAGGAACATTCTGCTTAACATTCCTTGTTGAAAGAGAGATTTTCATTTTATAAACATACTAGTAGAAAGAATAAAAAAATGTATTTGTGCAGGTAAAAACAGTAATTGTGATTGTTTCCGTATTGTTGTGTGCACAATTGCCCATTGTTGGCTTTTACAGTGAAAATTCCTTCAGAAATTGCATTTAATCTTCAACTTACCTTTCTCTTACCACACTGACTCCTTAGTTAAGCTGCTTCCATTGTACACAAGGTCTCACTGTAAAATGTATCTGTGTTTGAAATGATGCAGCTTAAAAACAGCCCTCTTTTTTTGCTGGTTCCCTTATTAGATATCATTTTGAGGATTTAGTTGATGGACAGCCTGACAAACAATTTGTTTTGATTTAAGAGGGTTTGAGCAGTCAGGAGGGCTTGGGACCAAGTATGCTGGTTTTGCTGAAGCCAGTGTGCCCTGTAACAAATTTGTCTTACATTTTTGTTTTCTTCTATGTTGATTTGTAAATTATGGTCTCACATCACTGAGCCCTTCAGTCAGCAGTTTACTGACAGTGTAGTTTAAAGTACTAGATACAGGCAACTGGTGTTCTACAGCTGTTTGAAATAAAAAATGAGATTTGACAGTTCAAATAGCTGACTGAATTAGCAGGTATGTGCTTGCTAATTTTTATAAGCACTGTGTTTTCTGGACTGCCAGCCTAGCCTGGGGAGGAGCTGGAATCATTAGATTGTCAGGAACTGAAAATACCATGCACAAAACCTGTGTTGTCCCATAATGAAAGTTATTGCAATAACTGATGGATTCTTAGTGTCTAAATATTCTGTTTGGAACGTACTTGTGAACAAAGGCTTATTAGGGAAGCAGGTGTCTTTTATGACTTGCCATGGTTGCCAGGTTTTGAGTAAGTTAATGTCATTTTTCAGTGCATCACTTGGATATAGTAGTAAGGGAATAAACAGAATGAAGTAACACCTTTTTGATGTTGTTTTTTTAGTAATTATAAATAATAATTTGCAACACATATACAAATACATACTTAGGAATGTGCATCAGTATGTCTGAAAATTAAATATAATTTGACAAATCTCCTATGTCAGAAAAAACTGTTTGCAGATTGAAGACAGACTATTAGTTTACTTTGTATCTTTGTGAGATTAAGACTAAATATTAGACACACAAATGAAAATTTAAGAGAATTGGTGAAATTAACCAATATGTAGGGTGCTAAGAGTAACTCAGTAATCTGAACAGTAGAGGAAAGCAGTGTGTTTTAAAACAAAAGTTGAAGTAAGGGATGGTGTCAGTGTAGGGGATGACATTAGCTGCCTTTCTTTCAGGAATAAATATTAGTAGTGTTTAGTCTCATCTGTAGTCTCAGTTGTTATGGGAGCAGGTGTGTTTGAGGGTGTGGTAGTCTACAGAATAAGTGTTCAGTGGAACTTTTTCAGCTCCATTCGTAGTAAGCCTCAACATGACTGTGGAGGACTCAATGGCCAAAGTGCTCACCTCCATTTTTTTGCCACTAAATCTGAAATTAGGAACACTATTGTGTGTTTTCTATAGAATTAGAGTAAGACAGTAGGTTCTACAACAATGTTATTTAGAAATTATAATAAGCTCTGGGAGAAGGAATTGAAAAGTTAAAAAAAGTATAGCCATAGTGCTTGAGGAATGGCTTGATGTGGAAAAACTAAACAGAACAGATTCAAAGGCTGGAATTAGGGCAACAGCACAAAGTCAGTAAGATACAGTTAGATGTCAGTGTGCCACAGATAAAATGTTGGAGAGCCATAGTACAGTGTGTATCTGGAACTGTGAAGTGCTCACACTTGAAATAAGAGATAGGAAAAGGATCTTGATGGGGCTGTTGCTGAATTTTGGTCAGAGCAAACAAGCTTTTCCCCTTAAGCATCTTGTATTCTGTTGGCAAAGTCATATTTTGTATATTTGTTTTGTAAAGGGAGAGGTAAGTAACAGGCTTGACTCTTTTACAGTGTTTCAGTTAGGGGGGAAAAATGCCCAAGCAAACCAGAACAGATTTAGTAGGAAAAAATGGAGAAAGAAAAAGAAGGAAAAAAAAAAGAAAGCTTGGTTTTGTTCTCACGTGACAAAAAGTAATCAATGAATTTTTGAATAGTAGTAGAAAAAAGTAGGGAGGAAATTTGCAAAGGAATGGGAGGAAGCTTGCTATGTGTGTATATATAGCAAGGGACATTAAGGAATGGTGAGGTCATCCAATGAACAAATATTAAACAGGAAGGAAGGAAAGGAGCAGGGTAAATGAGTGATGGTATCTATGTAATTGAGACACAGAGAAGAGAAGAACCTTTTGGTTTTACCAGAAGTTTCTTCCTAAAGATATCTATTTGAAACAAACCCCAAATAAACTACAAAACAAGATAATTGCTGTAATCACAGAGGAAAGACAGTTCAAATGGGTTGGGGTAAGGCTCTCAGATGGGAATTACTGAAACATGGTTATTTCTGGAAGAAGTTCATAGAAGAATGGTCAGACTTTGGTAAGAACTAAGATGGGGGTGGCAAAAAGGTGGGGAGGATAAGTTAATGATGGTGCTTTCCTCAGTTGCATAGTAGAACTCTAGGAGATGTATTTGTTTTCAGGTCCAATCTTAAGTAAGATTTATCAGTATAAATACCACTTAGAGTAATGCAGACCCATCTGTACTTGTGTATCATTTGTTTTGAAAAGGTACTTCATTGCTTCTGCTTAAATCCGATGGAAACCTGTAGTGTGCAGTAGGTTGGGCACTTGCAGGCTGATTGGTGTGAAGTAATTCCGCTGAATTCTTAACTAGCATCTGATTTTGATAATGGAGCTTGTGTATTTGCCCTGTCCGAGTTAGAGTAATTTAACTAATTACTAACTTGGAATGCAATAGTTTCTCACTACTGTTGATTGTTTTCCTCAGGAAGTACTTAAAACTTTTTATCTTTACTTCTCAGGCCTGATGCGCTCCCGTGTCAGAGGGGCAGATGCAGCACAAGCGAAAGTGTTGACCTTCCTGGACAGTCACTGTGAGTGCAATGAACACTGGCTGGAACCGCTTTTGGAAAGAGTAGCTGAGGTTAGTAAAGAGTTCTAATGTAATTTCCTGAAGAAGCAGCTTTTAAATTTTAAAGCCATCTGGTTTATACTAGATTAATTTTATTCATTTTTCTGAGGAAGCTTTTTCCCTGATTTAAGATGATGGAGATGATTGGAGTGTTCTGTGATTAAAATATATTTTTGTTCATTTAATCTGTGAACACAGAAACAAAAAATATGAATATTTATTATTATCTTTGCAAGCAATTCAAATATATGCTTCCTTCCTTCTTTGGGGACCGCCTCAGTAAGCTGAAAATCTTTTGAGCAAAGTATGATTCTCCTCTACCAATATCATCTTGGTGTGATTCAGTTTACCTGAATCTTTATGGCTCATTAAGATTCAGTGTGATAATAGGAGAGAGGATGACTTGTGAAACCAAAATTCTCCTGGAAACTAGCAGGAACTAGAGGCTCTCAGCATCTATGAAAATGATGCTTAGTCTGTCTCCTGGAAAAGCGATTGAGAGGATTGAGAGTGAAAGTATATTTTCTTCAGGGTTGGTTATACTTGTTAACTTGCTCTGGAATAACTCAGTTGAAGTGGAAATTGAATGAAGTGTGATTCCAAAAAAGCACTGAGGAACACTCAAGACAACAGGGTTTTTATTCTTAATTGCATTCCCTTTCTGGAAAGCTAGTCTTCCAGGAAATGTTTGGTTCCAAAATGCTCCTGATCAAAATGGTTTTGCTAAGCTACTCTCTTTGGTTACGCCCAGTTCTTCACTTCATCTTACGCTTTCCTTTGTATTTCCCCCCGAAAACAGAAAAGAGGAGAGAGAAGGAAGTAAACCCCATATACTCAGTATGCCGATGAAGAAGCTATCAATTGATGACTGATTTTCTTTATTCTGCTTGGTTCTGTGATGCTTTTAGAATCATAAAATCATATAGGTTGGAAATGACATTTAAGATCGTTGAGTCCATCTGTTTCCTGAGCACCTGCCAAGCCTGTTATTAAACCATGTCCCTGAAGTGCCACATGTACACATCTCTTAAATATCTCCAGGGATGGTGGCTTCACCACTTCCCTGGGCCGTCTGTTCCAATGCTTGACCACTCTTTCAGTGAAGAAATTTTTCCTAATACCCAATCCAAACCTCCCTGTAACTTGATGTAACTTGAGGCTGTTTCCTTTCCTATGCTTGTTACTTGTAAGAAGAGACTGATCTTTGCTACAACCTCCTCTGAGGCAGTTGTACAGTATGATAAGCTCTCCCCTGAGCTTCCTTTCTTCAGGCTAAACACCCTCAGCTCCTCCTCAAAAGGCATGTGTTCCAGACCCTTCACCATCACTGTCACCCTTCTCTGGACATACTCCAGCACCTCAATGTCTTTCTTGGACTGAGGAGCCCTGAACTGGACACAGGATTTGAGGTGCGGCCTCAGCAGTGCCGAATACAAAGGGATGATCACAGCCCTGCTCCTGCTGGCCATACTATTGCTGATCCAGGCCAGGATGCCATTGACCTGGGCACACACTGGCTCATGTTTAGCTGCTGTCAATCAGCATCCCCAAACCTGTAGCATTGCATGAAATTGTGATCCAAGTGCAGAACCTAGCACTTTGCCTCAGACAATTGGCCACAGCCTGTTATATTTACTGGGTATTCCAGAAATACTGCAAGTTGCCCAAGACACATCAGCAGTTGAAATCCTGTTTTGGAGTAGAAATACCTAATCAACTCAAACCTGGACACTATTAAAGTACCTAGAGCCTACAAAGCCCATGAGCATGAGTAACATAGCACTTCCTCCTATTTTTGTACCCATCTGAAGTGTTGCAGCCTCAGAAGGGTTGGGGGAATTTCTCTGTAATTATTAACTAGGCAAATAAACTTGAAGGCATTAAATATATCTCTAAAAGAAGTAAAGAATGCTTGCAGCTGAAGTTCTAACGAATTCTAGGATATGGGAACTGTTTTCAGGCCTTTTGCTTTTAAAGCATATATTTATTTAAGAAATCAGAAGAGGAGTGGTAGTTTTGGTCAGCAAAACCCTGCATTTGCTAAGACAGTTACTTAGTCATTTTTCCGTTTCTCTTGTGTATGACATTTTGCAGGGCATACTTATTTATCTTGCTGAAACTGATATGGAATTTGAAAAAGTGTTACCTTTTCATTGTAACAGAATGTAAAACCTCCTATTAAATTGCTGGCAATTTTGTGAAGATCCAGCATTGCATGGGGTGTATTTGGTTGGAGAAGCTGGCACATATTTTGCTTTTTGCGGCAGCTGGTTTTTAGTAACATGTGAATTATTAGATCCTTCCAAACTTGCTCCTTCCAATTGTCACCATTGTACACACTAATTGTGTGCCACTGAATAGTTTTCAGCTGTATGAATATATTTTTCTATTCTTAAAAGATTGATGTACTGTTAAATAAATAATGAATATACAGTTATCTGTCATCTGCAAAGATTTCCAACCAACAAGTATGGAGGTTGAAAAAGCAGCTTCTAAGCTTTCTGGTTGTTCAAATAATTAAGGCATGGTTAGTGTTTACATATAATATATGATTGCTCTGTTATTTTAAATGGATTCATTCTGCTCACAGAGCAGACAGTATGTTAGCTGATGTTAATTGGCAGCATTTTTTGATGATCTCAGTGACAAGAAGCTGAATAGATGTGAACTCTTCTGCTCTGCCCTCACAGGTAACTTTTTTCAAGTCAGGGCTACTATTCATTAATACCATGGTTTCTTATATACAGCTGCATCTATTATATATCTGGTGGGAAGTGTGTTTTGTTTTTCTTTTTTTCTTTCTGTTCCAGGATTGCCCACTTGGCATTTATTTCTGTTGGTGTTTTGGGAGATTAGTTGTGTGTGTTACAATATAAGAATTTATAGCTTCCAAGAAGCAGTCTGAATTGAGTCTGTTCTGCAGTACTCTATCCGATGTGCTATAACCACTTTAGAAAGCTGTGCCTCTGACACCTGAGCTATCAAGCTTTTCTCCTCAATTGAAGCATGATCCATCCCACAGTTTTCTTCTATAGGATGGTTTCCTGGTTAGAATATCTTCCTTTTTTTCATGAGCCGTGCTTGCCTAGCATTTCTAGAGGGATCTGACTCTGCTAGGTATTTTTCTACAACAATTTGAGCAAAGCAGAAGCAACATACACACAAGGTGACTGCTTTGGAGTTCAGAATGTGTACAGATACACATTCTGGTGTAACCTGGAGCTGGTATCTTTGTTCCTTCTTGGAGAGTGGTTTTCTGCTTGACTGCTAAGGCTACCTTTTATGCTCTCTAGAGTTTTTGTGTGTATGTGTGATTAAATGAGGAGACAGTGGAGGTTAACCCTTTGATTCCTCAAAAATGTCAGCACAGTAATAAGTGTACACAATCCTGAAAACATCTATAACTACTAGCAATTTCATGGGCACTTGTCTACTTGGCTTTTTCCATTTCAAATTTCTAAACACTTTGACGTTCTATTCTTAGAATTCAGCAATTGTATGAGAAAAATAAATTTAAAGATTCTGATGCAGAACTGAACTAATCTGTTTCCATAGCATAGCAGTAAATCCTCTGTCACATTTAGGAAGGTATTTTTAAACAAAGAAGATCTTAAAAGGAAGAAATAACTAAGATTAAGAAGTGAGATGCAGTTGGCTTTTTTATGTCTGTCTCAGATTTTTGTGACTTTGAGTGAGTCAACTTTTAACTGACACAATGCTAAAAGGAAAATATTTATATTTCCTCTTAAGAGTGTTGTGAAGCTTAATCTTTGATGTGTCTTGAGATTTTTAGAAGAAGGAAGCAATGCATGCAGAATCTTGAGGATAATTTCTCATGGTTTATGAGAACAATATATAAAGTCTAACTCTCTAGAGCATTCATAACTTCCTTATAAATTGTCAAGATGAAGTAGTTTGCTACAAATTTCCAGGCGCTAGAGACTTGCAGTATTCACAGGCTATTTCTTTTCATTATCTTCACCAAGAAGTACATGGTTTTCCAGCTGCACCTTCCACTAGAAGGCAAAAGATTTTCTATGTTAAATTATCCTGAAGCAAGGTACTTCTTTATCCATGGTGTGATTAAAGGGAGCAGCTGCTTTTATGAGTGAACTCTGTAATTTGGAGACCCACAAGCTCTTTTTTAGCAGTCTCTGCATTAACAACTTTCTAATGCTCCACAAAGCATCACCTTAAGAATGTACAGATCTTTTTTTTGCTTTGCTGCTGAGCAAATCCTGTAATTTCTAGTCACAGAAGGAACAGCATAATTCCAAGCCAACAGTGTGGGGATTATACATTGGACTGAATGCACATGGCCTGGGTATTTGGCTGTCAGAGAAACAACTGGGAGTTGTTTAAATAATATGTTAGATGTAGCAAGTGGTGTTAGTGTGGTGCCACACTGATATTGGTAGAAATAATCAGTCCAGCAGTAAGAGCCTGAGGAAATCCCAAATGTATGAAGACAACATGCTACCTGCTTATGCAGCTTGGTGGAGATAAGCTCAAGCCTAAATGAAGCTCTGCCTAATGTGACACTTGATAACCTGGACAGCTTTTACCACCAGGTTCAGCCTGGCCAAGAAGAACCATTTGAAAAAACAAATCTTTCTCAAAAAACTTTTTTAGAGAGGGGCATAGATGTATAAGCTGTCTCAGTTTCAGCTAAGGAATAAATGAGAAAGAAAGGAAGGGTGTTTTCATTTTTGTATTTTGTGCTCATAAGTGTACTGTGAATAACTGGACAGGCTGGATATCTTCTGTCTCATCAGTCTTTATTTAAGGGAGTTTCCTAATTCTAGCACTATATATAGAATGACTAAAATAAGGGCATGGGTGCATCTAAAGCATTTCAGTGATGTAGGAAGGTATGCACACACACAGAGAGGACTTTGCAGTGAAGGTGCAGTAATTTTAATTGCCTCCCAAGTACAACACAGTTAGCAAAACTGTGCCTTGCTTGCCATGGCAAACATGGGCTTGAAACTACCATTAGCAGAAACAGGAGCTAAAGATGTGATAGATGGGGGATATGAGAGGTTGGTGCTTTTTTGTTTGTGTTTCTAGTTTGCTTTAGACTAAACTAATTAATTCTTAGCAGCAGACCAGATTAGATGTTACATTACATCTCTCATAAAAGCCAAATCATAATCATAAAAGCAGATTCTTGGCCGGGGTGGCATAGCTGCAGTGATAGTAAAGGGAATGTAAAAAGAAATGTCTTCAGCTTTTAGCTTAGACTTCAGCTTGAATTCTCTTGGGTTTGCTTGAACTCTTTTTTTGGATGATACAGAAGTTCGTGACCTTTTGTTCACTCAGGCAGAATAACCTAGTAAATGCCATTTATGTAATTAGGGCTTATTAAAAATCAGCACAGATTGAATAGTCAAGGTTCAATAAAAGAAGATGGGTGTTAAAGGTTCTTATTGGACCCAGCAAAGCATTTGACTAAGAGTTGCTTTAAAGTCTCTTCTTATAAGCTCAAGCTCTTCTCATACTAATTTGGTTCCAATCTGTTCTGTATAACACTGATTAGCAAGGGGGATACATTGCTTGAACCACTGTTTAGAATATGTGTTGTTGTTTCAAGACATACTTATAAAATTAATCCTTAAAATGGACATGTTTAGGTTGTGCTCTTTTAACCATGAGAACAGTTTCTCTAACAGGAGTTACCAAAATATCTGCTGTTCAAAACTTTTTTTTTTTAATATTCACAGATTTGGTGATACGCTGTTCTGAAGTTATCTGTTCTCTGAATGATGTTAAATTGTGCAGCTCAAAACTTTTATTTTGAATTCAAGCAGTAAGTCATGGAGACAAACTCGCTTAACCATGATACTGCATTTCTAACATTAGATGAGTCTTTTTTTAGAATACTGAGGTCTTGTGATTCTACTGGATGATGCACGTGGAATTGTTGGAAAGATTTTTTGTTCTTAAACTATTTTGGCAAAAACATCAGCTAAAATAATTATCATCGCTCAGAATAGTATACGGGACCGTGGTTGGACAGAGGAGTGTGGTTATCTGTACCTCTGGAATCTTGGCTGCTGGAGATAAATAGCATTCATGAGTTTGAGGTGCTCTTTAGGTTCTCTTTCCTATCTGAGTATCTGTTATTGAAGTGTGATTCTTCTAGTGTGAAATGGATTGGCATTAACCTAAGACTTTTCTGATTTCAGAAAGGCCTAAGTGTCCCTTAAAGGTTGAAATAATAAGACTGTAGTACGCTGCATGGCTGGAGACCTGCTGTGGAAAATATGACTTGCTTGGATGCTTTTCTTTGCGTTGGTTTTAAAAGTAAGAATGGAAGGGCTGTTTGCTTGACTGCCTTTAGAGCCACAAGTTTGCTGCCTTCTTCAAGAGCAAGTCAGAAGAGGGGGATTACTGAGTATAAGTAGCCTAGAATAGAAAGAGGATTTCCAGTCATATCCTACGGTTTCTGCTCTCTGAAGCAGTGCTGAGCAGTGCTGTTCACAGCACTGGCTCTTCAGAGCCGTAAGTGGAAGTAGGGGGAGAGCTGGGGAGACATGCTAATGAAATCCTGCTGAACTGTTCAACATCACATCCTGCCTGAATCTTTATATATTGATTTCATTATTTCAATATCACTTTCTAACATTTATTTTAGGACAAGACCAGAGTTGTGTCTCCTATTATTGATGTAATTAATATGGACAACTTCCAGTACGTGGGGGCGTCAGCTGATTTAAAAGGCGGTATGTACCTGTACTGGAATACAGACTTAAAAAACCCATCAAGAATCAAAGCTCAGAGTCACTGCAGTTGTGGAACGGGCAATTAACACACTGTTCTTCCCTTTCATAGATCTAGTTGCAAGTTCTGTAGGTCACTTGCTTCTTGGCTTGGATTTTAATTGGCTTTACCATTCTCTGCTTTCAAAGTTCATCTTTATTATACTAATTCTTATGAGTTTATGCTGCCTTTTACCAAAATGCAAGACTTTGCTCCAAGGTTTGTAGGGTTGTGTAAATGTGTCAGAAAAAGTTCATAGCCAGAGCTTATGGTTCTCTTTTTAGATAACACAGGCTTTAATTGCTTACTAGTTTAGAAGCCCATCAACAATGCAGTGTCTATGAGGTTTTTTTCAAGATGCTGGTTTGCTTAAAAAATTAAACTCTTCTGAATAAGCAGAAGGTTTTGGAATGTGTTTAAAAAAATAAGTGTTTGTTAGCCATGATCTGTATTGTGAAAACAGTCACATGTGACCAGGAAAATTTGTAGTGTTTATACCTTTGCCATTAAAAAAATCCCCTTTTAGATTGAGAAGTACTACAGTTTCCATATGTCTAGGTAGTGTAAAGCATTGACAGCAAATAGCAAAATGACTTTTGAAGCCCTAAATAAGAATAAATTAAAAAAATTCTTCTCATCTCCTTTCTCAGAGAGGGAGAGGGCAACTACATGCTAAACTCCTTACTTATTACAGATTTTTAAAACTTCTTTCACTGCCAACAAGAATCTAGTATTGAAAATAACTGTTCTCTACCCACTTATCCCCTTTTTTTATTATTGTTTGTAAGTAATTGTTCCCACAACCCTGGAAACTGACCTGTCTGCATAAAGGTGTAAGATGAGCCACAATATAAAAATTTACAATGCTGTTCTCTCAGTGTCCCATCCATTTCTGAATGGACTTTCTTGAGTGAGGAAGGAAAAAACAGTTTCAAGTCTATTCTTTTAAGTTCTAGTCTTCAGCTGGTCAGCTAGGTTATTCCAGTAAACTAAAATAAAAGCAGTATTTGCATAATGTTGCATATGCTACAAGTTCATCAGTGATCTGGATGTGAGAGGTTCTACATCCTTTTAATTAATGTTTTGAAATGACACGGTGCATATATTCACAGTATGCTAATGTATAGTTCTGTGCTATTGTGTGTGCCAGCATTATTAAACCTTAAGGTCTTTTCCCAATCTATTCATTAAATCTCGACTACAGAAATCCCTATACCATTATGTAGCTTTTATTGTTGTCTGCAGGAGGAGGAGGAATTCTTTCCTTGAAACCTTAGACTGGTTGCTGCTGGGTTCATGCTAAATTCTTCCCAAGTGAAATGGGATAATATTGAGAGATTGTTTCACTTGCTACTGCACTTCATGCTTTCTTTGAAACTGTTTCCCCATTCATTCATCTATTACTCTTTAGTACTCATTTTTTCCCTTTGTACACAATAGAGATTGGGTTTTTCATTTTTTTTAAGGTGCATGAAGCCTAGGTACTTCTGATTGAGGAGTGAGAAACTGTCTTTTTTTAACATTAATAGAAATCTTACACATACTAGTGTGCCAGGCTATTTGGGAGTCAGTTGAAATACGAATAATATATTTCTTGTCAGTTCCCAAAAGACAGATTGCCATGTTAGAGGCACTACAGCATTTGGCACCACAGGACATTTCCACTGGGGCCAAGTCTAAACATGGAAACCGAACTATGCTTTCAACTTTAGGTACAGTGTCTGTGTGGCTGAAGCATGGAGAGTTGAAACAGCTGGGACAGCATTTGTGCCTGGTCTGTCTTGAAAGGACATAATCACCCAAGACAAGCAACCTAGCAAATGGTACACTGTTTTTCTAAGTGGACATGTCTGAAATAATTCCCAAGTCTGGCCAAAACTAAATCCATGCACTTCATGTTACAGGTTTTTAAGGGGTTTTTTTTTGAGGGGGGGTTTCCAAAAGTGTTTGTTCCACTCTGAGAAACACTGTAATTACTGGAACAAACTCTAGTTAACTGAGATCTCATGATTTAGAGTATGCCTGTGATGCAGTTTACATTGGATAGAATTTCATACTGGATATGCACTGTGTTTAAAAATACTCCTTTTGCAGAGTTACTGATACTATCTCATTGAGTGCAGATTTTTCCCAGAGTCTGTGAAAATGGAGACGGAAAACCAGTTTTGAATGTGTGGAGACTTTATACACTTGTTCAGTTTGTGAGAGTGCTGTGTTCCAAAAGAGACCCCTTGTGTTCACTGGAGTACACAGTAATTGTGTCTATTGCTGCTGCTGGAGAACAGTGGGTTTTTCAACTTCTCCCAGATGCAAGTAATTTTTCTGGCTATCTAGGATGAAATGCGGCTTTTTAACTGCATGGAAATATTGGAACTCATTTTACTCTTTGTGCTGGAGGCTTTGCAGTACTGTAGGTTGTAGCCATTTTACAGTTTTGCTACTTGGAGTTTTGGTGTAGTTAGGCATTCTTTCATTTTTACTGTGCAACATTTCATGAAATACTCAAATATGGAGAGAAGGAGCTGGCATATGTGCTGTAAAGACTGTTCAGGGCAATTTCTGTATTGTGTGTGCTACGTATCTCATGAGTTCAAATGAAAACTGGTACCTTTATGGATGCAGACAGGCAGTTTGTAGGGCTGTGATTGTTGTCTGTTTACTGTAGCTTTTTTTCCCACTTCCCCACAGAGTAATTGCTTTATCTTTATACTGAAGAATGAAAACTATTGACATCTGTGCACCAGAAGTCTGGAAATCATTCATTACATGACCTCATAGGATCTAAATGTGTTTGGCAGCAGGCAGAGTGTACAAGGCTGATTTGCTAGGTGTACTGGGAGAGGGCTATGGGCCTTGTGCAGTTTTTTAATAGATGTTCATGATTATGGGCATAACCCAGCACAAAAACTGTTATGAAAGTGTTTCCTGTAGGAAGTTTGTCCTATACCAGCTCTGTACCATTGCCTAAAAGAGGTAATTTAATGGCTCTTATGTAGAAAGCTGCTCTAGGCGACCTATTGATCTTGTCGGTTCTAGTCATCTTTGTGCTTCTGTGCTTAACTCATGACAGGCCCAGACCAGTTGTTACTGTGTGTTCATACTTACATGTATATGCATAAGGATCTTGGTGCTCTAGCACTTGCCTCAGATTTAAAAAATGATGCACTTAAAAATACAATGGGAAAGTAAGAAGTTAAATGAATGTTAAGAAGATAAGTGGAACCTACATAACTTGTTGTGACCTTCATGATAGAGAGCTCTTGCTGTCGGAGTACCACCAAGAGTACTGCATAAAGCCTATGTAGATGTAAATATGCGATCACTTCTAAAGAGTGGAAATGCAGTTATTCAGTAAAGATTGTTGGGAGCACTTGTGGCTGGAAGATCATCATTTGATGTTTTCTATTTGATGTAAGGGTCTACTTGGGTTTCCTACTTTGTGAAATAGATGAAGACAAGAGATCCAAAGTTATTTGGTGTTTGAGAGTTACTCTTTTTTTCTTTACCTTTCATCTGGACTCCTACTTGTTTGCTTTCTGCCCAGAATTTTGCACAAGTTTAAATTTTTAATTTAAATTACAGTTCCCAGTGTTTTTAGTGAATGTTATGTTACTACAAATTGAATGATGACCACAGTAATTTTAACAGCCTACTTTTCTTCTTGAAGGCTTTGACTGGAACCTTGTATTCAAGTGGGATTACATGACACCAGAGCAAAGAAGAGCACGACAAGGAAATCCAGTTGCTCCCATAAAGTATGTCTGTACCACCACTTCTCAAGTAGATTGTAGTTTGCAACTAAGGAAAGTTAGAAATCATCTTCTCTGAGTCTGAAAGAATATCTTTACTATAGGTTACATCAATATTGAAATTTCATTCATATATATGGAGCATTATGAGACTCTCAGAAATAAATGGTATTTTAAAAATAGTTTAAAACACACTAGTAAATTATTTACCCATAAGAAAAAGTAGATGTCACTTTGTTTAAAGTTGGTGTTAGCTGAGGGCTAAAAATACAGCATTAGTTTTAATGTTTTATTGCTGGCACTAATTGCCACCCTTTAAACAAGGGACTCGTGAGCCAAATGGAGATTTGGAAGATGCCTCAGAAGGTGGTCATGGCACTATATATGCCATAGAAATGTGTGGAAACAACATTTGAAGTGATAGATGCAAAACAAGTTGCATTTAAAAGCATTGCCAGTTTTTTCAAGGAGGTATTAATCTTGATGTGCAAATAATAGTTACTCCCATGTTCATGGTTCTATAAGTATTTAATTTAATTTTTCTTGTTTGTTTAGGACACCCATGATAGCTGGTGGATTATTTGTGATGGACAAATCCTATTTTGAAGAACTAGGGAAGTATGACATGATGATGGATGTTTGGGGTGGAGAAAACCTAGGTATGTGTATTATTTACCTTCTGATCAGCCTTGAAAGAAAGCAGGTTTCATCATTTCCTTTACTGTCAAGGAGTCATGGTTTTCCTGATTTTGTGCAGAGGGGGTTAAAACCAGAGGTAAAATTTCATATACGTTACTGGCAAAATCCAAAATGTTTATTTCAATGAAAGAATTATAACAAATTAAAAATTATATGCTAAATATGAGGGAATAAAAGAATTAGCTCATTGACCAGTGAAATTTTTTTCTAATGGAAGTTGGTTGGTAAAAAAATTGCAGGCCATAGATAGGCAAATACTTTCAAAAATGCTATCTTTTTCGAAAGTCAGGCATCATCTTAAGTTATTAATTAAATATAATGATGTTTAAATGCTGATAGTTGAAGGCATGTTTTTAAGATGTTGCATAATTTAATCATGAACAGTAGGCTATAAGAGAATGAGTTTAATGTTATTACATACACCTTAATAAATCAATGAACTTAGCTGACTGAAGAATTACCTGTTTCTGAACTTTGCCAGTAGTATGCTGCCTGGCATCTAAACTTAGTAAATTTTGTAGTTTCATACCCCTTCTTTAGCCCTATGAGATATTGATGGTTGAGAAGGCATTTTTTCTCTAAGTCCTCATTTTCAGACATTGAAGTGAGTGAGGTTTAGTCAAGAAGAAGGAGGGGTTGAGAAAACTTGTGCTTTGGCCATTTCTTCTTTGACCTGGTGGTCAAATCTGGCATTTGTAGGTTTTTCTTACTTGCATTACAGTATTATAGGAAGGTTTTCTCCAGTTAAGACCAGTATACTTGTGTTAAAATAAAAAAGATTTAAAAGCTCCTCAAGAATTCCAGTTTGTCATTAGTTTAGTTTTTTGGGGTAGAGATGCATCTCAGACATTCCATGTAGTGTGTTTTAGGAACACTTCTAAGGATAGAAGCTTCTCTACTACAAGTGCTAGCTGCAAAATCCTGAAATACCTTGAACTTGTAAAAACCCACAAGTATTTTGGGTTACTGAAATCTGCATATGCATTAAGCATATGCTTGGTCTACAAGGAAGTGTCTGCTGTATGGAGACATGCTAACCAAATGATTAACGCTCCTGTAACTCACTGAAAAGTTGGAAGTGGCATCCCTACAGTCCTGTCTCTGACCATCCTGTGCAGTACTCAAAGAAACCACTCGGGTATTTTGAGCAATTGCATTCCATGTTTCTGCTGTCTCACTATTTTGGCTGTATATCGCTAAATTGTTTTAATGTAAACATAATAATTTTTCATTTTTTAGATGTCCTGGAAAGTCATTGGATAACTTTGATGCAGCAATACTTTTGTTCACTCTGAAAACCACTTTTGCCACTTGAGCACTTAAATATTTGATTAGTTACAAGCGTGTTCTTTAGCAACTGAGTTTTTTCTGAACACTTAGCAACTACTTTTATATTTTGATAATTGAGACCTTGATAGCAGGAAAGGGCACAAGCAACAGCTCCTCTCTCAAGGATGCCAAGAGATGTTTATGTTGCTCCTGCTGCATTCAGTTCCTCCCCCTCCACGGGAAGAAGATGGAGGCTTAGGGGTGCTCGAAAAGCAGGCAGAAGGCAGCTAATGATTTCTTCCTAGCTGTCAGACTAGTTGAAGATGAGTAAAAATCACATGGCATATGATTTAATTGGCAATAAATGACACATGCACCAGATAACTGGAAATCTGTGGTGTGCAGTTTAAAATTCAATGTGCACACTTGTCAGGCCTCTTTACTCTCAAGCATAGCTCTAGATCAGTGGCTTGGTGTTACATGCAAATGACCTGCTAAATGGACTAGCAAAATAATTCTGCACATCATATTCATTTTACAAAAGCTAGCATTTTTCCTTCAAGCATGTACAGAGCAGCTGTTATATGAGGTTTTGTTCACATGTCAGTATCAATTTTACAAACTTCAAGATGAGCCTTCAGTATTTTCTCTAAATTGCCCAAATTACCATGAAGATAGATACACTCTCAGACTGTTGCTAAATGTAACTGGTAACATGTGTGCTGTACAAAAAGTGGATCAAGGTTAGTTCAGTCTTGTCTCCAACTCAGAAACTCCAATTCCCAGTATGTTTATGATGCTTTTTGATAAGCTTAGGAGAATCAGAGTACACCAGGGAACTGGGTGGACCATGAGAAGGTTTGGGTCTGATTTGAAAATCTAGGCTTTTCTTACTAATTTTCCAAAAATCTAGGCTTTTCTTACTAATTTTCCTAAAATCAGGGAATGGCTAAGACATTCCATGTCTTCTATATTGATGACACTTTAATAAAAAACCCAAATCTGTTACAGAGGCATAACTTGATCTCATAAAGAATTTTTGCCATGCTACAAATGCCTTTTCATTTAAAAACTATGTCCATTGAACTTGCTCCAGTAGTAACATTTCTTTTCCTACTCTTTGAGTATAATGAAAGAGATGTCTTAAGGGAGTTTGTGGGGTTGTTTTGAGTTTTAGTTGCTGTAAATTATTTTTTCTTTTTCTGTGCAGGCTTTAGAAGCCATGTTGGTGCAAATAAGAATTAGTTTGCTTCTCCCTGTATTCTAGTCCTTTGCTCTCTTTCCCATTGAGCTATTTTACATAATGTTCACTTTTTTTTTGAGATTCTTCACAATCTAAGGTGCTGGAAGGTATACATAAATTAAAAATTATTTTTGCCTGTTGTCCCATGTAAATTCAACTGGATAAGTTACTGTCAAAGAAAATATTGTCATTCATGTTTTTGGAGTGTGATCTATCTATAGCTTGAACTATGTTGACTGTATAGGATTCATGAATATGGCCATCAAGAAGAAAGGCAGTTAACTTGCACTGTCAACAGTGTCACAGTATCTCTTTTTATTTACTTTTAAAATTTTTCAAAATTTCCCTAGACATGCAATCAAGACGACGTGTTCTCTAACCTGTGGTTGTGGGGTTTTTTGTTTTGTTCTGAAAACAAAAAAATCAAATTTTTTCCGATTTAGTTTTTGAAGTAATTCTGCTATTATTACTTTTGTGTATGTGGAGGAGGGCTTCTGAGGGAAGAAGGCATGTCACTTAGTTTGTCATAAAAGATAGACACTGACTTTAATTTAGGGCTGCCTTTTTTTTAAAAAAACCTATGGAAAGATGCTGAATGGTTATGAAGAGGCTTGAAACTAAGGTTGTCTGGTAGCAGCTGCTGGACTAAAGGGGGAATCATCAAAATTGAAAGGAAGCACCCTTCTTACAGCCCTGACTTGGAATGAATGTGGAAAAGTTCTCTCTCAGCACTAGGTGACTTCTGCTATCAGAGGTCAAAGTTGAGAAAAGCATCAACATTTCTAGACCACCTTGTCATCACTAGCTGGCTCAGATCATTAGATTGGCTTAGAAGTGTACTGTTCATAACCTTCAATTTACAAAAGTTATGTTTTTATTTGGTCTATCCTCAAGTCAACATTGACGTGATATAACTCCTTCTAATGTTTGGGAGTGTTTGTTTATCTCTTATAATAAGTTAGCAGCTTGAATCTATTGATTATTTTAGTTTGCCGTGGTTTCACTGTGTGAAACCATCTTCAGCTGAAAAATTTTATTATAAACTGGATCATTAGTTTATTTATTAAATGTACGTACTATTGTTTACCCTTCAGATAAAGTACATTACACCTAACTGACTGGCAAATTGCAGCAGAGTTTATGGTTTTGGGCAATGCTGGTAACTTCAGATAAGAGAAGATACACATTTTGCTCCCAAGATAGTATGTTTATTTCTGCTGAGTTTGCAGACTCATAAATGCTGAGATATAGGCTTTTGTTTATCCTAGAATTTATCAAAAATTGTCTTGCTGATCTTCTCAGCAACAATCACTAAAAGCCTTCTCTGTAAATATAATATGAAATAACAGTATTTTGTCATGTTGGTCTTTCATTCCTATGGTTTTTTTCAGAGATCTCATTCAGAGTTTGGCAATGTGGTGGGAGTCTAGAAATCATCCCTTGCAGCAGAGTGGGTCATGTATTCCGCAAGCAGCATCCTTACACGTTTCCCGGGGGGAGTGGTACTGTGTTTGCAAGGTAACTGCTAAATAACCATGGTTTGGATTTCCTCAGATGATCAGCAGGTGGCAGTAATTTCATTTAAGGGATCTCGTCTTTAGAAATATTTGCAATATTATTGGTCATGGTAAAATATTAATTAAAAGGAAACTAATGACTTTGAGTCGGCTACGTAGGTTGAGAGAAGAACCTGAGAGCTGAAAGAGTGAACACAGTGTGAGAATCTGGAAAATAAGGAAATGCTTAGCTTGGCATTTCATCAATATTGTGTTCATTTGATTTTAAAGAAGGTTTTATTTTCAGAACTGTGTCATAGAACTTCATTTTATAGAAACAGTTTCATTGTTCACTAAGAGCCAGAATACACTAAGTTAAGAATATGCTTTGCTTGCTTTTTGTTAATACGTGATCAGCATGTGAGAGGGAAATGGTTAGGGAGACTGATTTCAGTATTTGTGCCAGTCTGTTGGCACAAATGTGGTTCTCTATCATATTTGCCTTTCCTGTGCTGTGTTTAAAAATGCATTTTCTATAGACCTAAGAAATTGCAGTTTTAAAGGCTCAGATTAGTATGCCTGTTAATTTTGCTGTTGATACCCATGCATAGCAGTAGCTGAAATACTGAGCTGTCTCCTGAGTTTCTCCTCTATAAAGTGAGAACAGCAGTGCTGATTCATGTTCATAGTGGTTTTTACTTAATATGGATAAAAGTACTGCATGAATATACCGAGGGCATTTTGATCAAGGCTGTATTGGTTGTAGTTGAAGAATCACTGTAGGTTTTGGTTTAGAGAATTGGACTTCATGCTCAGGGGGCTGAAGAAGTAAAAGTCTCAGGTAATGGTTCTGTGGGCTAAGAGCTGGAAATAAAATTGTTTATTTACCCTTGAAGGGATGTGGAGCCCAAACTCTGTTTAACATGAAGCAACACAGAGAGTGCAGATGTACTTAAATTCGTAAGAATGTTCTAAGCTGCTGATATTTTTGGACTTGTGATTCACTTTAGACTGAGGAATCTCCTTAGGGTGTAGTTCTTCCCTTCTGTGCTGCTTATGCCACCAAGGTGACTTTAATGACTTTAATAGTCTGCTAAAATAAAGTCACTATCCTGTTTCTCTCAATAGTTATAGTAGGCACAGTAGTATTTTTCTTTTTACCCATTCTTTGTGTTTTTTATGCTGCAGTGAAAAATGAATAATAGTATTTATGTGAAAACAAAATGAAATATCCTCAATACATCATATCTCTGTTGCAACATTTATAGTGTGCATCAGGAGAGTAGAGAGATTTACCTTTTAAGCTGCATTATGTAATCTTAGGATGCAACTGGTTTAGTTTAATGAGATTTTGAAATGACAGTGTCGTAACAAGGAGCATGGTTAATAAAAGTGAATAAATATATGAATATACTCTGCCATTTTCCCACTCCGGCAGCTTTTCCGTCTTTGGGGTGTTGCCAAGATGCTGCTTTTCTTGTGCTGTAAATAACTTTCTTGGATGTCAGACCAATATAATGGGATGCCTTAAAATCAGTTTTAGCAATGAGAGAATAAGAAACCTTAGGTAATAGGATATCCTTGTAATACAGGTACTATAGTACAGATGTGTGTGGGAAAATGGTGCTAAGAAACTTGGTGCATGGAATCTGTGCTGGTGGTGCAGTTGGGACGTGTTGGCTTTTGCCATCGTCTGTCTCTTGGCTGTAAGCAGTTTGTTCTGGACTGCTCTATTTTTAGCTGGCTAGTCAGTATGCATGGCCTTTTGGCAGCCCACACAGGCTGGTAATTTTGGATGAGAGACTGGGAGTCCTGTTTCATGAGAGGGGAGACCACATCACCAGGTCCTGGCCATGTGATGTGGGCAGGTACAGCTTGTGTCCAGCAGGATTTGTGTGACCAGTAGGCTCTGCCTTAACACAGCACTCCAGATGAGCCAGTGAGCCTTGCAGGCCCCAGTCTGCTCTGAGCAAAGCTGCCTCTGATCTCTCAGTGCTCTGTTTCATTAACTGGCTCAGCATTAGGTGCACCCCATGCTGTGTTCCTCAGCACCCTGAGTTCTTTGTGGCCTTGCTAGTTCAGGCAGTTCTCAGCATCTACACAGTGCCCATATTCATGTCACACTAAGCCTGAGCTGTTCTTCATCCCTGAGTATGGGGCAGTGGGATACAGGCAGGCATTCTGGCCTTCAAAGTGCCTTTACAGTCATTAAACCATGGCAGACAAGTAGTTCCTCTCCCATCAGCAAAATCTGTTTGGCCTGTGGGCAGCCAAGCTGGTTGCTGAGCAGACGAGGGGCTGAGTGACTGTCACACACACAGAGGCCTGAGAGACTGCAGGTGAAGATCCGCTCACGTAGCTTCTAATCTGAATTGAGTGTGATTTTGCTTGCAAAAAATTAGAGGAATCTTTGCAAGAAAAAAATCAGTCCTCAAACAAAAAAATTATTCAGGTTTGTCTTGTCACATTTTTATTCCCCACATCCTTTTTTCTCAGCAACCTGCAAGCCTCCTCACTTTATCCTGACTACGTTTTGTCTTTTGAATTGGAAAAATAGTATTAAGGAAGTTATTGGCTGACTGAGTTCACTCCAGTTGCTTTAGATGAACTTTCTGTCAAATGTAAAATAAGCTTCAGAGCATGGCAGTTGCAACTGAAATAAGACCTATTTTCTATGCATAAAATTATGAACAATAGAAGTAAATTAATTTTATGTGGAAGCCAGGGGAGGGAAAAAGCCATTGGACCCTCTTGCAGTTCAAAAGGAAATTTAAAGACACCAATTACATAAATACAGGAGTTTTAGTTAGAGATGTTTCATTAGAAGTAAAATGTTTGGGTTGGTGTTTTTTTCACATTTATTACAATAATCAATCTCAAATTTTAAAACATTTAAAATATTTTCTGATTGCTGTATTTCCTCTCACCTCAGCTACAGAAGACTTGTTTGGTTCATAGCCTCAAATGTTGTGACAGCTTTTGTCTTTTTGGAACTTTGAATGCTGTACTGGTAGGAATAGGATGAAGACTGAAAATGTCTTGCCTGTGTTAGCATATCTGTTTTCAAAAATGTAAAAGACATTATTAAATATTGCCAGTTGTTGAGATTTTTATGTTCCCAATTAGCTTGCTTTATCCAGGTGAACACTCACTGAATTTGTCTTCTGTCAAGTTACTCTTATAAAAAGATCAACCAAACATCAACCTAATAAATTCCACGAAGTTTGCAGGAAGAACTGAAAGATGTGTGTTAAATTCTGGATGAAATCCTGAAGCAGTGATGAGTGTGGAAAAGACAAATTTCGTTATAAATACATTGATTTCAGTTATGTTACTCTCTAATGGTTTTCTATTACTTGGGTCTTTTATAAGGGACTCTTCTGCCTGGCTTGAGGCAGCTGTGTAGTACTGGGAAGGATTAAAATCAACTTGAGGAAAAATTGCATGGTTTAATTGCACCTAGGAAATATAACCTATGTGTTTCATATCATTGTCCCTAGAAATACACGCAGGGCAGCAGAAGTCTGGATGGATGAGTATAAAAATTTCTATTATGCAGCAGTGCCTTCAGCCAGGAATGTACCTTATGGCAAGTAAGTCACAAGTGCTTCTTTGCCCTATTTGTTTATTCTTCATGAGACAGCACCTTCTGAGGTGAAAGCAGTGCTAAATCTGATGTTGTCTCTTTATGGTATATTTCTACAGTTGTGTTCTTGAGTTTTCTATGTATTCCATAAAACATATGAAGACAACAGCCTGACTTTGAAAACTCCTTCTTTTTCCCCTCTAGTATTCAAAGCCGAATGGAACTCAGAAAGAGACTTAGCTGCAAACCCTTTAAGTGGTATCTTGAAAATGTTTATCCTGAGTTACGGTGAGTTTTGGCTGAAACAGAGTTCATGTGGAGTTTTCTTTTTTGCGTTCCCCAGAAATTATTGGTTTCTCTTTCTCCATCCTTGGATGTAAAGGGTATGTTTTACTTTATCTGTGAATGCAGTGCCTCATGCAGGTTTATTTGCTTTTTTTATTAATCCTGTTCTTAAAGAGTAATTTTTCCCTAGTTAGCTGCTTTTTCTTTTTCCACAGCTGCAGTATTTTAGAGAACAGTGTCCAAAGGACTCAGCTTACCTGAGCCTGAAGTTAGTCTCCTACACAAGCCATTTGCTCAAAAGCACATATTCTGTATCTTGTTGTTGTCCCTTTAGAACTTTTGCCTTTGCCTAAGAACATGCTTAGTTAAGTGAGGAGACTGAATCTCATTTAGGTACAGATGATGACAGTCAGCAAACAAGAGGGCCTTGTATGTTTGGCAGACAAGGGGAGGTGCCTAAGACTCTGAAAAGCTGAGTCTCCTGCTCCTTGTCTCCTTTTCTCTTGTCACTGAATAATTACTGACTTCTAGGAAGGGCTGAGAAGAGGGAAGTGAGGGATAACACTGCTAACATTTTCTGTAACATGAACTCATCCTAACTAATGAAAAATGCTTGAAGAGAAATATTGTCTGAAAGGATAGAAAGATTTTTGTTTTAATAACCCATTAATAACTGTTGGTGAGATCTGAGCCCATAAACTAGTCTGTCAACCTAATATTGGTAGTGTAGTGGTATAAGATACTGTGTGCAGCTTGTAAGAATACTTGAGGTTTCTTTCCTGGGGGCACTTCATGTCAGTGGTGCCAGGTAACTGCTAGTGCCATACAGGCTTGAGATGCAGAAGCACCACCAGCTATTACAGACCTGGTGCAATGTGCAGAACCACACAGGCTAACGAGTCTCATAAACCAGGATGATACTGAGGAAGTAAGTTTTCCTTTATTTTCTCTTAAAAGTGCCAGAGGATATTTGGTTTTGCTTAATTTGTCAGAAAAAATGTCTCTCCTGGAAAATGTGCTACCGTAAGCATTACTTATGTGTAATGTTGTCTTATTCTGTCATCCCTCACATGCTCATTCTGCTGGGTTGAATTATTATACTCATAATATAGTCTGAAGTTTTTAAAAGCTCTGATATGCCCTTGTTTTACTGTTAGACATGAACTCATGGGCTCTACCCACAACTGTACTTTGCTGAATGGACTTGCCTAAGTGTTTCCATGCTAGGCGTATACTTTATGTGCAACCATTAGAAAATAAGATATCAGAAAAAACTTTGATTCTTTTTTTTTCAAATTCCTAACCCCCTTTTTAACATTTCAGTAAAAGCAGTCCGAGAAACATGTAGTGTGTCCTATTTCTGCCACAAGCTATGTTGCCTGAAAAGACAAAAGGACTTGATGACCTAACTGATAACATTCAGTTTTGAATCACTTTAAATGATGATAAGTTATCTTTAATTTGATTTTTGTGCTGAGTTTATATGTTTATCCTCCTTCTCTGGTACAGGTCTTCTGATACTGTGTGGTAAGCTTGCAAGTTTACTCATGCTTGATCAAATCATGACTAGGTGATTGCCTCCCCTCAAATGATGATTGAGATTTCCAGATGATAGTCATCACACATCCTTAACCTCTCATCTTAAAAATACTCTGAGTATTTTTACAAACAAGGAGTTTAAAAAAAGACCTGGAAAAAACCTCCAATACAAACCCCAAACTGAATTAAACAGATATTTCTGGTTTTGTTTTAGGGTACCTGATCATCAAGATATAGCCTTTGGGGCTTTGCAGCAGGGTACCAATTGCCTTGACACTTTGGGCCATTTTGCAGATGGTGTTGTTGGAGTTTATGAATGTCATAATGCCGGGGGAAACCAGGTCTGTATGCCATTAATTTTGTTTTCTACAGTAAGTCTTAAACAAAAGAAAAAAAGGGAAACTAAATTTTTTAACTCAAGCAGTTGTGGTGTACTGATGAGAGAAAGATGAATCAAAACCAGCAGATCAGTTGTTGTAACAGATTGGCTAAATAGCTTCTCCCTCAAATATCATTTTGCATTTTCAGGCTTAGAATCTGAGCCCAGAGATTCATTCAGTGAGCATCACATTATCCCCTTCCTTTGTTGCTATTAACATTTGCTTTTGCACTAGAGGCCATAGCTTGCTTCCCAGGGGTTTTGTGCTTGCATAGAAAGCTTTTTTTCAATGAAATGGTGTGTTTGATTTTTTGGGGGCAATTTTTACTTAAGAAAATATTTGGGTTGCATTAAGCACGTGGCCTAAGGTCAGCAAAATAAAATAATGTTTTGCTGTGTGGCACTTTTAGTCATTTACAGTTTGCAATAGTGGAGTATAAAAAAAATCTGTCATAAATCCCCATTTGGCTCTTCTAGAAAACAGAGGTACCTAAATGTTCACTCACAGTAAGGAGAGTGTTTTAACAAATCCATTCTAATCCTACTCCTAAACTAATTGCAAATGTGTCAGATCTGTAAATGAGAACATTAATTATTTCAAAGAATCTATTTATGCAGTTGTGACTTAGTTATCATTCATGAAATACACACAGAGGTTCTCACTGCTTTGTGTGCTGCTTTGTCACTAAATCCTTGTCAGATTAAACCTGACTTTAAATCAAATGTAATATTAATGTGTCAAGTACAGCTGTTAAAATAGAAGGCTGACCAATTAAAAACTCTTGAATGAGTGTCAGAAGTTTGCTCTAATTTAAATTAGAAGGGGAAAACCCTAAAATAAGATGAAGCCTAAAATGAAGTAATTTTCTGGAAGATGTATGATGACAATTCATTCAAATCAACATGTGAGAAATGCCTCCTTTCCCTATCATTAAAGATAATTTATCTGTGGAGGCTTTTTCAATTACCTTTATGAAAGTAAAAAAGAAAACTCATCTTTTCAGAAACCACAGTGGGTTTTTTGGGAGCAAAGGGTAGATGTGTCACAAGTGCCTTGGAGCAGAAATCTTAGACTTTTCTGCTGATGTTGTGTATTCTTTATAGATACACAAAGTTATCTTCTTTCAAACTCCCCTCCCCTGAATCTGACCCTCTTCTTTCTGTGTTGTTTCTTCTGTGGCACTGACCTTGACAAACCAGTATTCACTTGCTCTGAACACATACCTTTGAGAGGACACCAGACAGTTTTATGTCCAAGCAGAACTCATATTGTGTTAAAAAGAATAAACAGCATGGGAGGAGAGGGATAGGGAGCAAACCACAATCTTTAAATCTGTACTTTGTGTTTTGCACCTTATTCTTATCAAGAGGTTTTTTGGGGAGTTAAGAGCACTTGGATATTATAGGCTGTGGCAATCTTCTGTTATAACTTGAAGAGTGTACACTGATAAGCTCTGAAAAGAACTTGCTTCATTCCTTTAGTTGTGGCTAAAAAAGTGGCTTTTAATATTTTATTATATATTAATTGTTCTTGTTGACATCTTACAAACTGGACAGAACTGAGAAGGCAAGTAATTTCACTGTCATCTGAATTTAACATATTGAGAGTAAAAGCAGAAGTTATCACCTTAAGAGTTTGGAAAACAAATAAAGGGATACACAGATTTGTCCTGGCTCTGCTTTGTTTTCCACAGTTGTCATCATTTTGGTACTTGCAGAGTATGGTACTGGATGCAGTGGCTTGGGACCTGTATGATTGTGATTTCTTGTAATCTCTTGGGTTGCAAGTTCTGACAGTGTCTTGAGCATCTCTTCCCAAAGAGATTTAATAATTGTTAAATCTGCTGAGTTTCAAAGTAATTATACATTTATTTTATTTCTGAAACACTGATTACATGAAAAAACATTTAAATGTTATTTAACATACAGGCTTGGCCCTGTATGTCTAGGGTTTTGTATTATACAACTTTAAATCCTCTTTAGTTGCTCAAGAGAAGCTAATCTGCCATTTTAAGTAGTTTATAAGCATGATTTGGATAATTAGCCTGGCTTTAATCAAGTGGCTTCTTTCCTCAAAGGATAGTTAGACGTGGAGACCATTGTGGACCCTGGAGACCAAACTTGAAAGGAGGAAGGCATATGGAGAGGGTCTGAACAGGAGTGCAAGATCAGGCTCTGTGTGAAAAGATGCTGAGATCAAACAAGCTGGGCAGCAGTACATACAGAACAGCTTTTCTTTGCTCTCTATTTAAGAGTTGCATATTTAAATATATTTAAAGGAGATTATTATTTTCTGGAATAATGCCCACACCTTGGATGGGAGGGAGCCTTCTCTCTACCCCTCTTGTATTGCATTCTGGTGGTCTCTATTTTATTAGGAACTGCTGTTTCCTCACTGTGGTCCATATGTTTGTTCAGTGTGTGGGCAGGGTGGCCAGTGATGCTGCAGACCAAGCTTTTAGGGTTTTTATGTATATCATTTTATGTATATTTACATATGTAGAAATCCTTCCACACAGAAGACAGGGAAAAGGTGTAATACACACACACACACACACATAAACATCTAACTAAACAAACATTTGGAGGAATATTTTCTTCAAAGCCCTGTGTGACTGCCTGCAGCAGCTGTGTGAAGCCAGCAGAGGGAGCAAACAGCCAGCTCAGCCCTGAGCTGATGTGGGAACACTGAAGCAATTGGAATTACCGTGTTTGAAAAGGACTTTTCCTCTCCTGCCCTTTGGGAAGCAATGAACTGTTCTAATGCTCGTACACTGCTGTTTGTAGGATTTTAACCTGTGCTGTATATGCAGAGATAGAATGTGTTAACATACACAACTTTGTACACTTTTTGTTTCTTCCTTTTTGTAGGAATGGGCCTTAACAAAGGACAAGTCAGTGAAACACATGGATTTGTGCCTTACTGTTGTGGACAGAGCACCTGGTTCACTAATAAAACTTCAGGGCTGTAGGGAAAACGACAGCAGACAGGTTAGTATGTCATGACTGCACTCTGCAAACAGTGGGGAAAACAAGGATGGTGAAGAAACAATGCCCTAGTGATCATATCTTCTATAACCTCTACTTTTACTGCTTGTGTGTGTAAAGCTAGGATTCAGGATGTCATAAAGGCAGAATAAGCTTTATCCCAACAGGGGCCTTATGTAAAGGTTTCACCCATTGGTATGTAGCAGTGTTTAACTGCCACATGTGTCTTCTGAAAGAGTTTATATATTCCACAATGTCTTTTTGAAAGGTCTTACTCAGTGAAGTTGGAATATGATATATTCTGTGTCTCAGAAGAATGTGGTTCCTTCTTTTCAGTTGTAGCCTGTTTATAGAAGCACTAGACTCCTTAAATTCATTCTTATCAATGCAGCATTGTAACTTCATCTATTTCCCATGCCTGAGGAAAATCACATTTGCAGAGTCATACCATCTTTTTGATCTAGTCATACAACAACTCATCTGTTTCTGCTCAGTCATCAGTTCTGATCATCTGCCAGCTTCCTTGCTTCTGTAGCTCTGTTTTTGCAGAGAGGTAACTGAAACACTGTTTGTTGATGAAGGAAGGAATATTCTTGCCACTCTTCAGAAAAGGAAACTAAGGAAGCAAGATTTTCTTGATAAGGTTTACAGGCATAATATGGTAGACATACAAGAGAAACTTCCCGCTCCTTTTTTTTTTTTTTTTTTTTAATCCTGTATTTGGGATTTAGTCTGTCCTTGACATCATCTTGGACAAGGAACTTTTGACAGCACAGATTGGTTGTCTTCTGTAGAATTGAAAGGTATCTGACAAACTTTTGGATTTCTGTAAAATTATCAGTAATGAATGTGGTTCTTGCTTCTCTGTGGCTCAGTACTGTAGTGGTACATGGATGGATTTTGATTCTCATTTTTTTTCTTCAGACCAAAGGTGTCACACAGGTAACAGTGTGGGACTGTGTGTTTGAGCAGTTCTGAATTAGAGGGAAATGTATTGGTGTGTTCTGTGTCTTGCAGAGTGTTAGCTGAAAGAACAGCTGTTTTGGCAAGGCTTGCCAGAACTTACATACTCTTACTTAAGAATCATCTAAACTGCTCCTGTTATTGCAGTTTATACAGCTTTTGAGGCACAAGCCAGGGAAGCTTATGAAGACTTCAAAGGACAGGATGTAGAATTCTTCCTTTTCCTGCTTTTCCAGGTCAATAACTGTATTTTGTCTTCCAGAAATGGGAACAAATTGAAAGCAATTCTAAACTGAGGCACGTTGGCAGCAACCTGTGTCTAGACAGCCGAAATGCCAAAAATGGTGGTCTCACCGTTGAGATCTGCAATCCTTCTTTGTCACAGCAGTGGAAATTCACACTTAATCTGCAGCAGTAGAAGGACTTACAAGCAAAATGCTGTTTCAACTGAAAAACATTGGGCAAAGTTTTGATTGAATTACTGATGTATTTCTTAAAACTTTCCACGGAACTTATATACCTCAGTATTCCACCTTTATCTGAAAGTAGAGTGCTGAAGCAGACACCAGGGATCCAGGGGACTCGGAGCACTGCAAAGATGTCACTGAGCATTACTTCACATGAAGAAGGAATTGTGCTGCAGACTTCAACTGTTCCTTTCTGTCTTCAGCTACTGCTTGCACAGCAGATAATTAACTCTAGGAACAACTGACGTATTATAAACAAAAGGATCTGAAGAAACATCTGTGGGGGAACAGAGTGTGGGAGGGAGGGTGGGAAAAATTACTAGGAGAAGGTCATTTGAAAACTCCATTGGAATAGAAGTCATGGTTTGTCATTTGCAGAACCAGAAGTGTCATTTTGAAGTTTTTTTTTTCTCCTGTGTGTACTTGGTAATTTGAATATGAACTTTTCTATGATGGACTCTAAATATAAATATATGAAAGTATATATATTGTCAGCTCCCAATGATTTGTATCAGTTTTCATCATCCTATAATTATCAACAGAGTGATTGACATATGTATAACCAGAAATTGGATTGGAGTGCTAGGAGAGAGAAACTCTGAGGGTGCGGATTTTGTGCTGCTGGGTATGATGTCCATGCTAACACTGGATGCTTTTGCTTTGCAAACTGGACTACTTCTTAACACTTCACTCTTGCTGGAGATCATGGAACTCAGGAGGAGAAAGAAAATAGCAGAGGAAGTCAATGCATCTGCCCAGATGATTGCTCGGATTGTTTATTCCAACTCGAGAATTCATCATCTGTGCTCTGGATACCGTTAAACCTGTACTCGATACTTGTGTTGATCATTTCTGTAGTACTTTGTCTTTAAAATATTTCTTCCTTAGTTACCAAATTATACAAACTGCACAGAGCTTTTGTGCAGCCATGTTGGCTCTGCACAGTTTTATTCTGGGCCCTAATGAGAAAAATTTGTCTCAAACTCCTCTTTTGAGTTGTAAAAATAAGTTAGAATTGTAACACCACTGATGACAGCACAAGATCTAAATTTGAATTTGCAAGGATGAGCAGCTATGTAATATCTCTGAATTGCACTTGCTTAATTTATAGACCTACTACTGGGGAATTTTCTTCCATTTTGTTTCTTTAAATGTATCTTTTGAATGGATTCAGGCTTGACTCTGGGAATCAGCCTGGATACCTGCATAGCCTATGTGTTTTTAACCATAGAACTTGTGCATTTTGCAGCTTCAGTCCAGCTGATGTCAATTTTATAAAACAATACTGTCAAAGGTAACCCCAACTTTGACCTGTCCTTTCTTATGTTTGCATAGACGATACCTTTTTTTATTAAAAGCAAATGCTTCAATGAGCTTTTAAAATGAGAAGGAAAGTAAATAAGTATTAATAAGCAAGACAGTATTGACAAAAATCAGTGCAGACATGGCATACCAGGAAGTGGTTTTGGAAAGATGATGGATCTTGGAAAAATAAATGGTTGATCATAGGAGATGAAAAACATCTGCTGTACTGTAGTATGCTGGTACAGTCCCCCTCTTTCTTTGTCCTGGAAGTAGAGTAGTTCCTGATTTTTCATTGTCCCTTGGCTGTACCTATGCATCAGGTGTAGAGATGGTACTCTCGTGGGCAACATGGCTTTACTGTGCCAGTCAGTGTGCCCATAAATACCTTGTGTGTCTGAGTTATGACCTGCAGGTACCTGCTTACCTTTTGGATGGGGCCATTAAATCCAGTTTTACCCATCCATCATCATCTGACTTTTTAAATGAATAATTAATACTTTCTCTCTGCTTATCCACAATTCACTTTCTCCAAAACTTGCCTGTTTTAAAGGCCAGACAGTGGATAAACTCTTTTCAGCTTTTAGTCTCTCCCTGTAGCCTTTTAACCTAGCTGAGAACTTGAAGAACATGTTTCATAAACATAGCAATAGATGCCTTCATGTTTTGGAAAACAAATGCTGAAATATGAGCTCAGCAGCAAGCCAGTTGTTTGAGGCTTCTGAAAAACAGAATTTAAAAGGAAATTAAAAAACCCAACCACTCAGCTTCAACCATGGAGGTATTTCCATTTGCAGCTTTGATCAAATTGAGGGTAGTACTAATTGAAATCAGCAGCTGCAACTCTGAATATTGACCTGCCTCTTATCTCTGAATCAGAGTTGCCAGTAAAAAAATATTTAAAAAAAAAAAATCCTTATTCAATCTCTTAAGTCTTTAATGACAACAACATTCATAAAGTAGGAATATTTTTTCAGTAATTCCCCATGGATGCTGTGCATAGGGGTTTTAATATGGGAGCCATATGTTGCTTTTCTTGGAGAGAATAGACAAGAAGTGGTATCCTTTTGTTATGTTTACATGACAGTGTGCCAAAGTTACTTACTGTGATTTTAGGGGTTTTTAATGCTGAAGAAATTCACCCATTTGAAACACAAATTAAGAGCCCTTGAAGCAAATTGTGATGGAGTCTCCTGAGAACTTTTCTTACCGTCTTCAGAACAAGAATGGTGATACTGTTTATTTTGCAGATTTTCAAAACATAGTTTGGAAACTGTTTTTTTCAGTTGGTTTGAAAAGTCTGCTGTACAGAGCTTGTACTTGTTCATTTTATAGATGGAAACCATCCTTGAAAATTTGTTTAACTTAAATAAAGAAGAACGCTTTATAGATAAGTGTGTGCTGGTTAATAGAACTGAGTGAAGCCAGTAAAAGTCTGCCTGGAGCTTGTAGATTGAAGTAGTTTTCAAACACAGTTTCACTTGGTTGCTTCATGAAGTTCCTGTTCTAAAAGTCTGTATATGCAGGTGTATATTTGTATTTAAGAAAAGAGATTTTGTTTGCATTTAATATTATAATTTTGAGGAAATTGTCTTATTTTAGAAGCAGTGTCACACTGGGAAGAGAGTTAATGCTGACTGTATAGTCACCTGAAAATACATTGTCAAGGCACTTTCCCTCCTGCCCCTTTGGGTCTGGGCTTCTGGAGATTCCTACTGTGCCTCTCCTTGCTCCCAGCAATCCCTGTGCCAGGGCCTGGAGCAGCCGCAGCTCTCAGCCCCTTGGGGTGCCTGTGCTCATGGGCTTGTGTTGTCCCCCTGCTCTCTCTTGTGCAGGGGGGGCATTCAGGTGCCTGTGCTGCACGAGATGATAGATTATAAGTACTTCATATTTAAACAAAAAAATACCTTTTTTTTTTTTTTTAAATAAAGCTTTTTTAGGGGGTAAACACTCCAGTGGTCTAGTTTAGAGAGTTTGCAAATGAAACTGCACCAAGACAGCTGGGGAGGGAGCAAATCCTGCATGGGAATTGATGAGGAGCTGCAAAAGGAGAATTTTCAGTTTTCTAGCTGCTGTAAGAGGAAATGGGGCTGCTAACAGGGCGTGGCCTGGCATCCACTTGGCAGAGCTGGGCTGCAAGCTAAGTGAGATGGAGATGGGACAGTGCTCCAAAAAATCTCACCTGTGATCTGTCCAGCCTCAGAGATGCCACAGGTCAGCTTTTGGGGCGCATCATTCTTTCCCACTCCAGGGCATACAGGGCTCCTGGTCTAAGAAACTCAGCTTTGCAGTCAGCCCCAAGGGCATGATCAGCCAGCAGAACCTGCAGAAGCATCTATTGGAAAGAGTGAAATACTTCCACTCTTTTAATTGTACTGACAGGAAGAGTTTTGCCTAGCGACCTGTGGGAAAGGAGAAGTCTCGGGTACAAACTTTCTCTGTGTAGCAGAAGTCAGTGACTTTCAAAATCTAAATTAAATCAAGGAAATAGGTCTTTAATATTTATGGCTGTCAAAAATAAAAGGGCCTTGTCAAGCTGCAGTAAACAGAAGGAACAGTTTTGCATCTGCAGATTATATCTGAGAATTCAAATGAGGATTCTCTATCTTAAATGCCCTTTAACACCTGGGAGCTGGCAGGTGATACCGAAAGATAATTGCAACAGGCTTCTGGCAATAGAAGCTTTTAATCTAATCCAGTGTTAAATGTAGGAGTCTGTTGCATCTCTGCCTAGAGTCTTCCATGTTTCCTGTGTGCTGTTCTCAGTTCACTTCCTAGTGTAAGTAGCATCCAGCAAATGTTGCATTAGTGCTGACCAGAACTCCCTTGTTGCTGTGTTACCTGAGTACGTAGATCTGAAAAAAAAGTTTCCCATTCATTTTCTGGAAATTCAGGTCATGCTTTTTAGCAGTTTTTTATGCATGGGTTTACTCTGCTTGCTTGTCACTATGCATAAAAGCAGATGTCTTTATACTGCTTTTATAAGGGAATATTTAAGCTTTATTTTTTGTGGATTAACAAAAGCGTTTTAAATCCTGAATTTTCAAGAAGATGCCTGTCTGTGTTTGGAAAAGAAGCTGAATATTGGGAGAGATTAAAAGGCTGTAACCTGCTTGAGGTAAGGGCTGTTGTCTTGTTTAAAGTGGATCCTATAGACCATTGCCTGGTTCCTTTCCGGGGTGTTACTGCCATAACCTTAGTTGTTTTAAGATGTTTAATTTTTGTACACAAATGCCAACATCTACTTTGCCTTACTTAGGTTTATTTTAACTGTAGATGCTCTATCTACAGTTAAAATATGAATTTTAACTAGACTATATGAATTCAGTCTATGAATTTACGTGGCCCTGAGTGGCATGCAGGCATCACCTGTGTCCTCCTTCAAGCCTGAAGCACAGTGAATAATTTCATAGCAATAACTTCTTACATGACGCTCTAGCAAGAGGCTTGTTCCTCTACAGAATCATTTCAAGTGAATGAAGCCGCTGAAAAATACTCTGGGATAATAAGCCATGATTACAGAATGAGCACAAATGTCAGGGTTGCATCTTTTGTTAGTCCGCACATTTTATTTAGAGCTTAGCATCCAGCAGCTATTTTAAGATCTGCTAGTAATCAAGCTTAAAAATTGAGAATAAAGTCAGTCCACAGATGTTCTCTCTACAGCCCTCCAAGAGGTCTGAATGGGTGCAAAATACCCTTTTGATTTGACTTGATTTCTTGCAGCACAGCAGCATGTTGCTGCTCTGTATGCAGAAAGAGGGATCTGTTTGATTTCAAGTTCCTGTTTCTACCCAGCAGATGTTTTTAATCCAAGGATTTTTTTGAGGTGTTTTTTAATTAAAAAGGATCTGGAAGTAGCAAACAACATTGTCAAACCTGTATTAATTAGAGGTCAGCTTTGGTAGTCTGGTAAAAACAGGATTAGAAAATTACTACTGAGGGTCTGTTGTGCTCTGGTAATATGATGAGCACCACTTCTGCAAAATACTTTTCTCAACTTTTGTGCCACCATTCTTCCTGTCCAGAAGGTTGTTTTTGAAGTGAGCAGGGGTGGTTTCGTGGTGACAGCTCTGTGCTTGGCTGAGCCAGCCCATTTGTTGCTGCTGAGGGGGAAAGGAATGCTGATCCTGCCTCTCCTCCCTGGGATACTGTTTCTGCCCATTCCATAAGACAATATAGGGAAGGCTGGCAAAAACAAACAAAAAGAAAACCACCAACAATCCAAACATAGAAAGTGTTACATTTGGTAGCTGAAAGCCCTTTGCACTTGGTTTAACTAGACCATAAAATCAAGCCTTACGTTTTTACAAGAGAGGCTGAGGTGAGGGATGCTGTGATTTGCCTTCCAGTTGAGATGCCTATAGCAATAATAATACTACTTCTAACTTATACCAAAAGAGCCTTATTGCTGACATCTAAAGCCAGCAGCACCTGTAGTGTCAAGAGAGGAGAAACGGGGTGAGAAAGACAAAAAAATTTTAAGTTTTGCATCAAGGTCTTGGTTTCAACGTTAAGCCAATGTTTGATAGGGAGTTTCCTACTAGAAAGTGGTGTAACACTTTGGTCTTAACAATCTGGAGAAAGAAAATGCTGCATGCAGTTTGTGCTTTGTGTGGCATGGAGCACACCATACTGGTGTTGGGCTCTGTGCCAGCTGGTTTCAGAATTTTATCAAGACATTGCTCTTCCTTTTCCTGTTGAATGAGTTATTTGAGAGAGGGGGGCATCTTTAGGTCACTGGTGAGGGTCAGGGTTTCTGTCTTGGGAGGAGTTTCAAATGAAAATGGCACACACTCTTCTTGGTGTCTCAGTAGAAAAGATGAAAAAGAAGCAGAAGAGAACAGAGTTGCAAAGTGAGAGGGCGTGGAGAAGCAGATGCAGAGCTGCAGCTTAGAATGTATTTCAAAGTTAGTAATTCATAGTTTAAGGAAAAATGAGATGAGGCTATCCTGTGCTCTATAGAATCAGCTGTAACATCTTCAACAGTGGTATCTGTGCCAAGGGCTCAGCTTCTGGCTGGATGTGACCTCTGGCAAGAGCTCAGATGTAAAAGACTGGCTACAATTTTCAGAAGTTTTTAGGACTGTTGGTTTTTAAAAATAAAATTTAGGAAGTTTAAACATCTTGAGAAACGGATGCATTTGAGAATTAGGAAATCTTACTCTTCAGCTGATCTAATTCTCCTTTTGTCAGCTCTTCCAATATAAGTTTGTTTTAATGAATAATTGCTTCTAGGCTAAATGTCTAGCTTCAACTGGCAGCCATTTGTCTGCTAATTATGTTTAATTCCTTAAAATATTTTTTCATAGAATCAGAGCTTCTGGAATATGATTCTGTCATCTTTTTACTTTTGCCCTTACAGACTGAGCCCTTAAATTAAGTGAGAAGCAGGTAGCAGGTTTTTCAGGTCACAGATTGCTACAGCTCTTCCCTGAGCTGTCCTCAAGGCAGACAGAGGGATGATGAGGGGTGAAGGTCCTCCTCTCAACTCCAGAAAGATAGGATGAGGCCCCTATGGTTGTTACCTGTGTAAGATTCCTGATGCTTCTCACTCACATTGTACTTGGGGCTTTGTAAGAAAGACAGGCAGTGTTCTGAGTGATCCTGAGGTGTTAGATCTTCCTTGGCTTCCAGCAAATCCAGCGTGGCAAGGTAAATCAATGCTGAGCCTTTAGCTGTTTATCTTTCTGGGTGAAATCAGTGAGGAGAACACTGCAGGCAGCTGTTCTGAACTGATGCTCTTGAGGGCCTGTCAGTTTCTTCAGGGAACATCCCAAAAATTGGTTGTCTACCTGGGAATCTCTGCGGTTCCCATTTTACACTACAGGATTAGGTGCTGGAATGGATCAAAGTATTTGCACAGCACACTGGGAAACCTTAAGAGGGGAAAATGGAATAAGGGAGACAGACATAGCTCAATTACAAGGCAAGTGGCACAGAGTGTATGCCAAGGGCCACTTCTTTCCCTGCTAAATCTGAAGTCCTGTATCAGCAAGGAGCAAGAATTGTCCAATTTTGAGCTGGAAAGGCAGAGTGGCTGTACAAGAAGAGGTTAGATCATGAACAGTAAGGAGTGTATGGATAGGGAGTTAACTCATGGCTGTTCTTTACAAGTAGTGAATGAGAAGACAAAAAAAAAATGTTTCCAGGTACCAGGTTTAAGACAAAAGCACTTCATATTGTTGAAAATTAATCCATGGATGTGACAGCCCTTTCAGTGGAAAACAGGGCTGTAAAACATGCAAATTTATCAACATGCACCAGGAAGTCTCTAAGCCAGACACTGACAGGAGCTCGAAGGGCAGGTAGAGGTAATACTATTCGGTTTTAATTCCATTCCTTTGGTCTTTCCTTAGGCAATTGCTTACTGGGTTTTCAAGTCCTTTGGTCCACACTGGTTCACATTTTCCAGCTGAAGTGTCCTGAGGCTGGACAAACACATGGATGCATGGAGCACTTTTGGAGCACAGCAGGCAAGAAAAGAGAGTGCAGCACCAGGAATGTGCCGAGGGGCGGTGCCAGGTGAACACACCCAGAGGGAATGACCAAGCAGCTGATATTTAATGTGCTGGATGGAGAATCCCATCTCCAGCTCTCATTTCAAGTTACTTTTCTTGCTACTTACAAAATGGTGTCCTCAACCTCTCACATAAAATGTGAAGATGTTTCTGGTTGATTTTTATATTATGACAGAAAATGGCTGCAGACAGTTTTTAAATTTCAGACTTTCACATTGAGGAAATATGGGGAAAAAATGAGTCTGTAAAGGATTAGGAAAATAACTTTGTATTTTATTGTGAATTGCAGTTTAGTGCCTTTGGGGACCAAATTCCACACGATTCTAAGAATTTTATTCCTATCCAAAACTGCCACAGACATAAACCCATAGAATGCATTCTCAAATGTCTCTTTGGTAGAAGATGGCATCTTTGACATTCTGGTCTTTTCATTGCATAAGTCCCTAAGGACAGTCTCTGAGAGCTTCTGAAGAAAACAAGTTATATAGAGTTCTGAAAGCATGCCATGGGATTTGCAATTAGCGTGGATGCAAAGATCTTTGTGCTGCGTCTGAATTTCGACCTTTGTTAGCAGTGCCTGGGAAAAGGCTTGTATGAGCTTCTGGATATCTGCACCTGGCACAAAGGGGTTCAAGGTGGGGCACCCTGGGCTCCATTGCTGGAGAAATTATGACAAAAAGGGCAGGTGGCTTTTGCCCCTGGGAACCCCTGCACTGTGGGATTGGTTGGAACCAGCCCTGCTATTTTGGCTAGTGCCAGTACCACGGTACTTCTGTGATCCACTTTGTGTGGATTAAACGCTTTCTGGAAATGAAGCTGAAGACGTGCCCAGCCTGTGTGGAGCAGAGCTGAGCCTGGCAGGAGTGAGGGATGCCCTTGTAGCAACAGCCATTGGATGACTTTCCAGAAAGATTTAAAAAAAAAAAAAAAAAAAGGCATTCACTTCCATAGATTTGGCCAAATAAAAAGTCATTTCATGGGGGACACAAAGGGTGACCCCAAATCCATGTGAGTGGAAGGTGACCTCTTAGCCTGCTTGCTTCAGTTCTGGCTTTGCCTGAATACTTGTGTTGGAGGAGGCGTCACGTCAGCCTTGCTCCCTGTGCCCGCGCAGGCCGGAGCAGGAGCAGTCACAAACAGAGTCACTGCTCATGTTGGTGTGTGAAGAGCTCAGTTCCTGTGCTGGTGCTGTCGGGTGGGGCAGGGGAGGTTACCTGCCCCTCACAGGAAAGGTTTTAGCGGGGGGAGGGGGAGGGGTTGTACATACAAAAGAGGCAGTCTGAGCCTCAGTTATTCCCAGGAAAAATGCTTGTCTGTGCAGGATGGTTATTTCTGTGTTCACCTATGCATCCCACTCCACTGCTGTTTTATCTGTGGGAAATGTCCTTCCCTTTCCCAGCAGATGGACTTGGCTTCCCTTGTGGGTAGGATCAGAGTCGTGCATCCTGTTGGCAGCTCTGCTTTCTTTGACTGGGTGCCCTGGAGCACGAATTTCCTTAGGAAAGCCAGAGATGGCAGCAAGACAAGTTTCCTGCCAGTTCCCTTGTTCCAGTTTCCTCCTTTTGGCAGAACAGAATTTGATTTTCTTTCTCGGTATTATTATGGGCTGCGAAGAACAGCTCTTAAATTAGCCCCGAGGAGGTGGAAAGGTAGAGGAATCGCTGTGGGGAGTTTGGTCTGACGCATGTAATAAGCACAAGCTCTACCTGATTCGACTGATGAACCCTGTTATATGCACAGCCCTCTCCCCAGTTTGTTGTTGTTGTTTTAATTAACTTTTGGCAGCCATGCCAACTGCAACTCCTGCGCCTTTTCCCAACCACTGCTGCAATGTTACAGTGAAGTTATTTGGCCACAGCTTGGCTTAGGAGGCTTGGGTCCATCCAAGGAGCCTCCTGTGAAACTCAAGACCTGTGTGAAGGTGCCTAAATATCCCACAGTAGTGACCCCTTATCCCTCTTTCCTGAAACACTCTTGCTCCATCTTCTCCCTGCTGCTTTGAGCAGCTCAGAGTCCTAGAGCTCTACACTTCTTGCCACTTCCTCAGGACACTCATGCACGGTTTGGCCAGAGATGGTCCCGCTGGACATCTGCCAAAGGGAGCACTTGCACAGCACTGCAGGGGGAGCTCAGAAGGGCAGAATTGGGCTCTTCAGCCATCCTGTGTGGATGTGCACCTGTGGAGATACAGATCTGGCATGTGTGACACTGGGCCTGTTACCAGAGCCTCTGAAGGCCATCCCTCTCTAGGGGACACTTCTCCTCAGCCCCAGGGACTGTGGAGCAGTTGCACTGCTCCAGCTTGAGAGGATGGATGCCCTGGAGCACCTAGCTGCTGAGGAGAGGAGCGCAAAAACCCCTTCAGTGCCCTGTAGCATCATTGGGCAAAGAGGGATTTAGGTCCCCTGCCTAGGGAGCAGTTTGCTCTCTGCTGACTGCCTCTATCACACAAGCTTGAGGTGCTGACAGGAGAGAAGGGCAACTTTTGAACCCCAAGTATAAATTCCCTTGACTTCAGATAAGATATTATGGTTTGCTTTCAATGAGGGAAGGGAGCTTTGCAACCACCCAATTTTACAGAAATCTGCCCTAAGAAGGTAGAGCTCTCATACCTTCCTAGGTGCTTCAGCCTTTGCAAAGAGCCCCAAAGAACAGCAGCCACATCAAATCTCATCCACTGCTGATTTTCATTATCCACATGAAAAACTGGGTTAAGCTACCTCAGGCAAAATAATCCTGCAGGCTACTGTGAGGCTGTCATTGCTAGAGAGGCTCTGTCAGCTGGGAAAGGGCACCGCTTTCGTGCAACAATGAACCTCACCACATTATAAATAACTCTTTGTTGTTCGAAAAGAAACAGAGGAAATTCTTTCTTTCTTTCTGTTGCATTTTTCTCCCTTTCAGGTAGCATAAAAGCGATATGGTTATTTGCAGCACAGAAGCAGAGCTGGTTGGGACCAGTGGCCATAAAAGCAATGAGACAACAGGTTGGATGAGCATATGGGGAGAAGAGTAGGGTCTGGCTGGTCTGGCACATCTGGTGGTTAAACCTGATGCAGAGGCATGAGGCTGGGTCCCACCCACAGAGCTGCAGGACAGCTTTTCCAGCTCCTTGAAGTTTGGGCTGTGGCCTGGCAGCTCCCTCGCAGCCCAGTTGTGTTTGGCACCTGCTGTCCCTTGCTCAGATGGAGCCTGGTCATCACTCCTGCGGGCTGCTCATTGGGGAAGCAATGAGGGAAGGGTCCATCCCAGTGCCTGCAAGCTCTTAAAGATATGTGATTTACCACTGGCCTGCTGAACCACCACCCTATACACGTTTCCATTGAAATCTGGTGGTGATGCTACTGGAAAAATCACAAGAAACAGATCATATATGCTGGCCTGTGGGAAAAAGTTCCTGAATTTGTTTTGCTTGTTACATGAGCTATAGAGAGCTGTTGCTGGCACCCACTGAGTCCACTTGAATGGCTATGCTTGGTGTGTGTTTGTGTGCACTTGCCCCAGGCCAGGGGGCGCTTTTTTTTGTTCAAAAAAACAGCTTCTAAAATCACTGTAGTGCACCATGCCTTGAAATTGGCTGCTGTCATCCCAGGCAAGAGAATGCTTCTGTGTATGGATGGTTTGTTTAAACTGTCTATGGCCAGTTTGTTGCACTGGCCAAGACCCCTGAAAGGGCTACAGATGTTTAACAGCTGGTCTGAGTCCTACTGAATACCCTTCAGATACTCCAGGGTCACACACACCAAACTCCTGGCTGCAGTAACAGATTTTCTTCATTAGAAGTGCAATTATTTCTTCTATTTTAGTAAGTTTATTAAACCTGACTTGCAGTATTTAATAGCACTGCTTGCTCAGCCTGGCTGAAAACTGTGGGTGATCATCTGTGACCAATTTAGTAAATACTTGACATTACCTGGTGTCTGAAAAGACAAACTGTGGAACTCTGTAGTGGCACTTTGGAAATTGCTTTACTGAACAGAGCAATGCTCTACCTGCTCAATATTAATCATGGGATAGAAGTGGAAAAAAAAGGTGATTATCTGAACACCGAAACGATATGCTGATGTCATGCTGAGCTACTTGTTGGGATGTCTCTCTTCCGTCCAGGATCAGAAGGAGCTGTGGGTTGTAGGTGGTGGTAAGTTGTTTGGCACAGTAATGGAGACGGCTAAAAAAAGATTAACTGGGATGTCAAGAAGAAGAAGAGCACACACACACTGGAGGAACATCAGCAGGTACAGAATTACATTTTTCTTTGCAAGTGTTGGATGGGGTCTTTCCTCTGTGGCTGGGTGAAGATACAATTGCTTATGTTTGCAGACCAGCTTTTCCAGTCAATATGTCCAAGATACAACTATGCCTGTTAATTCACATGTTTGTCTTTATCTCCAACAGTTTCAATCTTAAAAGGCTTTGGGATACAGATGGACCAGTAGGCAATGAATTTTTCCAGTTCCTGAGAGTGATTTGCAATTTATTCTGTCATGACTGCCTGCAGATGCTAATCTTATTGGCAGCAAATAAATGTCTCTCCCTCCCTGCTTTCCATCAAAACTTTCAATTTTTGGGGATTATTATTTGGCATCATTGTACCTGGCTGTTTCTAAATTCTGTGTGTGTCCAGGAGGGATGGAAGAGGTTTGCTTTGCTGTTTCCCCAAAGGGTTTGAGACAAAGTTGTGGTCTTAAATCCTGCCTTGTTACTCTTGGGGAGTCTGAATCTGGCAGGAGGAGTATCTAACCTTTCTTTTAAGGTTGCAAGCCAGCCCTGAGTCATGGAAGTAGAAAAAGGAGCATGTTTTGGCTTGTTGCAACTCAGTGCAGCTCACACTGCAGTTGGTACCAGTTGCCTTCAGGCCAGTACAGGGCAATGGCTGTGCTGCAGGAGGTGAGTCTGTCAGCTCAGGGGAAGTGATTCTCTTCCAAGTTTGTGGATTGCCAATTCCCCATGAATCTGAGAACCTCCTTTACTGCTGCTCGTGCTTCTTTGATGAAGGGCAGACTGCAGATTCTCAGGAAAAACCTGTGACAGGAAACATAACCTGCAAAAAAAGTTCTGGTAGAATACATGAATCCCAGGCCAGTATCTCTGGTGCAGGTGTTCCTGTAGAATCCTGTCCAAGCCCTCACCTGGGGAAGTGGGAATATCAGAGAAGCGAGAGAGGTTTCTGGCTTCTCAACTCTCATCATCTTTTGTGTACTGATTTCTTAAACTCCCATTCCTAAAGACAAAACTGTGACTGTGCTGTAACCTAAGGAAACTGCAGCACGGAGACTGTCTCTGAAGAGGGTGGAAATGGCTTTGCCTTGCAGGGGTCTGATGAGATGCCATTCATTACTGCCTGCAAAGTGCTTTGTCAAATCTCAGGTGAGGGTGCTTTAGGAGAGTCTGTGCTTTGACTTGGTGACAGCTGGGAGTGTCCTTCTCTGCAGTGTCTGTGAGGTAGCATTTTTATTCTTCTCTGGGGACAGAGGGACAAGTGGAATAGGATATTAGAAAACACTGCAAAAGGGTATGTTAAGTTTGGCTTAATTAAGACGGACCATGTTGTTGGAATTAATTGCAAATTCTCTTGAGAATAATATAATGGGAGATTGAGTTACTGCAGGCCCTGGCCTGATCTGAATGGGTGGCAATGTTGTAAATGACAGCGCCAAGGTAATGCGTGTGTCTGTGTCAATCAGATCCTGGGTTTCATAATTTCATAAATTAAATTCCTTCTTTTATTCAATTCGTGTGTTAAAGATGATTAGCATTGCTTATTGTACCTCTGATGGTGTGGCCTGATTAGACACAGCTCTGGTCACAGAACATCCAGCGAATGAAGTGCTGTGCTGCTGGGGGCGACTCTCCAGCCATGACAGGGAACAAGGGAAATTCTGACTTGGTTTATGGCACAGCTGAACATCTCGACTGGTGTGTAGCTGGTCTCACTGCAGGGGCTTGTAATCCTCTCCTTAGGTCCCTCCTGCTGTGTGTGCCTATGGAGCGATGCAGGGAGCCACCTGTGCATGGCTGTTCCCATCTTGGGGAGCCCTGCCACCCGCCAGGGCGTGTTCATGCCGATCCATCACCCTGATGATGCACCTACTTGTTTCCAGCCTCTGCACTCATCTGGGATGAGCCAGCCTCCACTCTGAGCCGCAGGCACGCACTGTGCTTTGATTGCTTCTTGAGCCTGGATGTGACGTCTCAGAGCAGAAACCGTAAGTTCCTCCCCTGCTGCTCAGCAGTGACTGTTGCGGTGCAAAAAATACACAGCAAAGGAGAAAAGGAGTCTGTTTCTTGTGTGAAGGGACCACAGTGTCTTTCAGACCAGCATTAAGGGCTGTCAATGCAGCTACTTACATGTTGAAAATATTTCTGAGATCTTGGCTGTGTTGAACAGCCAGAATCTCTTGCCCTCCCCTTTTGTGATACTAAGCAACTTCAGAAAAGTAGTCCTCTCCTAGGGAAGGGGTCCATAAAGAGATCAAATAGGTCAAGGGGCTTGTTGCTGGTGGGTTCTGTTAATGTTTTGTTTTCTCTGGAATTCTGGTGGGTTTTTTGCACAGCTTAGGTGCAAACTAAATTTCTTCATGTGGAAAACACAAGATGCTATGAAGAAACACCCTGAGCAAATCAGCCGTGGCAGCCCGACAGATCCCGGCCAGAGGTCAGTGTTGAGCCACACTCACACACCTGGAGATGCCGGGCAGCCCGGTCCCAGAGGAGCCTTTGCAGCCACAGGGAAATCAGGGACACAGCCCAAGGTGAGGGGACATCTTTATGGTGGCTGTTGGCAAACACTGACTGTAACCCCACTCACAAGTCCTGCAGAGCTTCTGCTCCCTTTGTGGAATAAGGTTTAAACCAGGTCCTAGCAACTTGCTGACTTGGAGCCTGCAGATGCCACTCATTTGGTGTGCAGGTCACAGGTTTGGTGGGTACCAAAGGCGGTACAGACAATGCTCGCCAGGAAGAGCCAGAGCAGTGAGGACAAAGGTCTGGTTCTGTTCAGCAGAGGTATTTGAGAGCTGGGACAGCTCTCCCTGTCCTTGTGTCCACCCCACTCTGCCCTGAGGTGGCTGGGAAGAATTGCTTGTCAGGGTCAGGGCAATGTGGTGGGGACAGTGGTCCCCTTTCCTATGCCTGTGTGCAGACTACACTGAAAGGCTTTTTAAACTCAATTCTTTCTAAAGAAAATGTCCTTGTCCCCAGTGACTGGATAAAGATGGTAGGTTTATGATTCTAATGGATTCTTCGAGTGTGAACCTGTAACTTATCTTGTGGTATATTCTCTACATCCTTTCACTTACACATCCAGAGCATGACCAAACATCTTCCCCACCTATTTCAAAAAAGAAAAAGACAGGAAAAGCAACCGGTAATATATCTGACTGTATTTCAAAGTTGTTGATTGTAAACAAACTTTGTTGAAGAAATAAAATCACACGACAAGATATCAGAGTGATACTATAAATCCATTTTGTTATTGTTGCCACACTTCACATTTTTGGAACTCAGAATTCAGCTTATGGTGTACAAAACTTGTAAAAATTTATTGCAAGCGTGCCTTTGTGTAGAACAAAACTGGTGTCACAAAAGTAGTTCCCTGTCCCATGCAGAAACACAGTTGCGTGTCTCTTACTGTGAAGAAGTCACACACCTGCATTTCCTGAAAGACTTGGCTGTTATAAAATTGCTCTGAGAAGATTTTTAAAAAGAAAATAAAAAGGAAAAAAAAAGAGAGTAATTTGCAGTGTATACTTTTCCTCTGGAATTTATGCTTTCAACAGAAATCTTAGAATGATAAAGAATATGGAACTTTGCAACAGAACTGCAGTTGCTGACGGTGTGAGCACAGCCCAGTGGTCTTGAAAGCACTCAGCCAGCTAGGGCCCATCTTCGCTTTTGGAATTGTCACTGCATTTGATGGAATGTAAGTTGCACACATTGAAAATAAACGAGAACAAAATATCGAGGAGGAGACTCCTTCTCCGGAATCCCCATTGTTCCTGTTTCTACTGTGGCACTTCCACAGTCTGTAGCTTCCATGCTGTGCTGACATGCAGCAGTGCTGTGACTCCAAGGCTGATGACTACTGAACATGTATAGACTAAGGAAAGGCATGGAGTGAGGCCAGGGATGTAGCTAAAGCAGGGTTTATGTTACTAAATCAGCTGTGCAGATTGGTTATGTTAAACATCAGCCTTTTCTTTTAATCCAAAGGCAGCAGGAGAGGGGGGTATACATGCTAGAATGATGAGAGTTAGAAGGGATCACCTGGCTCCTCTCCCTCCACGTGCCTAACCTCTGAACTTTCCTCTGCCTTCTCAAACCCACTGTTGCCCTTGAACTCAGCCTTGTGTCAGACCATGCTGATTAGCCTCACCTTTACAGGATCAGATTAATCTCTGGCATAAACCTGAGTTTTGTTATCTCTAATATCACCCCCAGACCATGGGATCAAGGTATTTTTTTATTTCAGTACTGAAGTGCCAGACAAAGATTTGGCTTATATCTAGAAGAAAAATCCAGGTTGCAAAAGTAAGTCCAAGAGAGCTGCAAACTGTTTTCCATCAAATGAGCAATTGTGTTTCATAGAGACATGCAAGTTGTTCAGCAGTCGCATTTTGCAAATGCCTTGACACAGATTATTTGAGAACAAGACCACAAAGTTACTTTGACACAAGTGGATTGGGGTTCTCGACAGCTGAACTTAGTGTACTGTGCTTTGCTTTTCAATTTCTAGGCTTTTCGGGGGAACTAGTGGAAATAGGTCAAAATGCTCTGAAGTCTAGAGCACGCTGTAAATACTTGAAGCGTGAAAGCATTTGCCAGAGTGTTTATTTTAGAAACACAGTTGCCAGGGCTGGGAGAAAACTGCATAGGCCTGGCATCTTCCCTTCCCTAGAAAAACTTCTGAGACCAGCTTGACTATGAAGTCTGCTTGTCCAAGGAGACTAGATTGCAAATTGCGATCTCATGTCTCCCCAGCTTCTTTCCCCAGTCAGGTCCAGCACATCGTGGTCCTACAGCACGGCATGACAGTCCTCTCCCACTGGGTTCCTCACCCAGGGCCCCCAGGCATCCAAGGGTGTTCAGGTACAGCAAATGATGCTTTCGTGGGTAAGGTTTTTGCACTACACATCACGTGGATCACCTTGACATCCAATACAAGCAATTATTATTTCAAAAGAGTGATACAAAAGGGATTTACCACTTAAGGCCTTTTTGTGATACCTAGCAGCTGTTCACCAAACCCATCAGCGTGAAAGGGCTTCAAAAAACAAAGCAAAACACAAAAAAATTCCCCAGACCCTGTCAAAGGTCCCTCTATGACAGCAATGTAGAGCTGAAGAATTTTACAGCCATTCCCACTGGAGCAGTGGGTGTGGTGCTGCTGAAACCTGTTTGGGGTCCATCCAAACCTGCTGGGGCAGCACTAATGGGGCAAAGCAGACAACACCTTCACAGTGATTGCAATTAGAACAGGCTTCAGAAACAATACCCTGTTTCATCTGAGATTTGCAAAATGGCAGAAAGGACCAGCAAAGCAATGCTACAGAAGTAAACTGAAGGGCCAACTCTGTGTTGTCAGCTCTTCCAGACTGACCAAGAACCTGCAAGATGCTTTGGATGCGTTCCAAACACAAGGAATGAAGGAAGCAAAGTAAAGTGTGGGGCAGGAGGCTTCTCCAGGGGTAGATTTCCAGAGACACAAAGCTGTCACTCTAAAGAAGAGGAAGAGATCGTTTTTACAAAGCACAGCTGTTCTCAACTGTTTTCCAACAGTGAGGTGATGATACAGGGGTGCTTCCAGTTCATGATGCTTCTGGAAACAAAGGTAAGTTTAGGAAGAATTGCAACAAGAACGAATATATATCAAGTAGCACTGATGACAGGGTTGCTTTTGAGCAGATGATGTGATGTGTTGGTGCAAGTGTCCTAGTTAACAGCAGGCCAAATATATACCTGTTTTGAGCTTAGAGTTCCTTGCCTTCATGAAACTGTGAACAGGCCTTTGACACTTCAATGTTTTCTCAGCCAGACTGAGATGAGCTTGTTTTACAAACAACCAATCTTACATCAATCTGAGCATGAAGAAAGTGCCATGGCAAACTCCACAACAGAGGTGGATGGAAGACTTCATATTCCACCTAAGCCTCAGTGATTTTTCTCAACTCAGTAATTATTTGCCTGAATTTCACACTGTTTACTGGACTACTGCAGACCTTCAGATTTTCCATTTATCTCTTCTAAGTTTCTCTAGGCTAGTTGGGCTCCTATGTTTTATCAAATTTTCTCCTACCTTTAGAGCAACTTGGTTTTGACTCATGCCAGCCTGTGTGAAGGAACTTGTGCTAAGTCCCACAGCCCTTACTTAAGGGGAAATGGTATTTGGCATACTTTCATTTCTAGTGTGGAAAAGTGCTTTTGAACAAAAACCAAATCACTGAAAAACACCAAATGTGGCCTTAATCAGCAGGAATGCAAACTCCACTTTGCAGTTTCATCACTCCCCTTATCTGTGCTGTGCCTTGGTGTCTGGTAGGAAAGGGGAAGCTTTGATAAGCTAATGATGTCTCATGAGTGCTGAGGTTGTTACAGCACTTTGCAATCCTTGCTTGGAAAGTACCAGAGATGCACAGAATTATCAGAGCAGCATAATCCCCCCCTCATCATTGGAATCAGCTCTAGCACGAGGGGACTAAGGTGTGGAAGAAGGAGATACTGGAGGCTTCTTTCACTACTCACCAGCTCAAGACAGACTTCTAAATAAATGTTAGAAAGAAAATTACATCTTCAGAAAAAAAAAAGGCCACAGAAATATAGCTGGAGGTAAAAAACAGGAATGCTGTTTTTGAGTTGCTAAATTCAATTTCTCTAGGAATTACCTGAAGAAAACAAAGTTGTACTTCTATAAATTATGATTCCTAGACTACTTGTATATAGAAGGGTTGGGGATAGAGAATAGAAACAGAAAATGGAGATGAGATATCTTTAAATTGTGCCCTATTGTCAAGTGTATGGATGGGCTGAAGTAAAAAGTGGCAGAATTCCTGCAAGCCCTTGAAGCATTTTTCAACTGAGACAACAGTGGAAACCACTTCCCAGTGGCTTCTAAGCTCTAGTGAGTGCTGTATTACTCACTGGGAAAAGAAATGTTTTCCAAGAATGGATCGTGGCATGATAGACATTTCTTGAAAGTACTGTGCATAGAAGGTGGTCGGTATGTCTCGGTCGAAGGTCTCCGTTCTTTGAAACAAAGTTTGCATACCATGAACAAGTAATTATCAGTTTTCAGAAGTACATGTCAACAAAAAGTCAATTCAGTAGGAGAGAAAGGAGCTATGCTGTGCTCCCTTCGCTACTTCAGTGTCAAACTTTTTTCCTGAAAAAATTTAGAGACATTCCTCTGTGACCTGGTTGGCATTTCGACTGCATTTTACCTACTGCTGAGTTCTCGGATCTCTTACCCAGATTGTCTTAAGGCTACAAACAACCCAAACTATCATTTCACAAGCTGTTGCACAATTAGACACACACTCACTATAACGAGCACCCTTGCACTACTTTGAGACTAACTCTTTTCCCCCTTTAATTAGGGAGAAGCTTTAATGTTACAAGCAGGTGGGGAACCAAATCTGATTAAGCCAGTTTGCAGTAAATGAAATAATCCTACTCAGGATTCCTACAACTGAGCTGCAGTTGACAAACTTTAGCCTTTTAAAACTTATCCTGTATCTTCCTTAATTACTTTGCCATGGTTGTAGTAACTGAGAAAGTGCAAGATGCTTTTTCAACAAGGAGAAATCTTAACTTTCCCCAACCCTATCCACTTCCAGTCAATAAATGGAAAAGATGAGGGAGAAGAGTCATCTGTAGATATAGACTACGCTTTGGTGGCTTTTGCTTGTTGGCTTTGAGAGCCAAAATTCAGGCATTTTGTACATATAAATATATATAAATATTTTTGCTTACTTATGGAATGTTTGTGCATGATTAGAACACCAGTTCAAAATGATGAGGGATGGTTAAGGCTAAGAAAATGAAATTCATTGCAAAGCTATAATTTTGTCTTCATTTTTCTCCTTTACAAAGGAGACTAAAGCATCTTCCCTGTAATAGTCAGCCACTGTGTAATCCCCCGTCAATACCAATTCTAGGGAAAACTACTCAGGACCAAGTCCCTGAGGCAAAAAGCTAGGACCTCATGATTTGAGCTCAAGTAATCTACATAATTAACAGCATACATTAGTGAAAAATTAAATATTCCGAGGCCTCGGGCCTACTGTCACCTAAAAAAGAAAAGGCATTTTCTGTATGGGATGGCCTAGATCCAGGCCTTTGAGCATACATAGTTATGTAACAATTGGCCAAGGGCTCCAGATTATCCCAGGGGCCGACAACATAGCTGGAGAGTGGTCTGCCTACTCCTCAGAAATGCCAAGTGGCTCCAAGGTGGTCTTGGAAACCACCCCATGTCTGCTGGGGGCATGGGTATCCTGCACATACTCCAGCATGGCTTGGGAGTGCAAGGAAGCAGCTACTGTTCATTTAAGCCATCCCATCAGCAAAGTTCCAGCCAGACTCTTCCTTATTGCCCCAGTTTCAACTACCATATAAATTTATGGGACATAATGAGCTAGTAGCTACTCTTCCTGATCCAATATAGGCTCGCATTGTCTGAAGCAGGGAGCAGTAAAAACACTCTGTGAAATTTCCTGAAAAAAGAAAATGGTAGGTTTATATTGCTGAATATTTATTTTTCATGCTTCAGGCTAGCTGCTGTCTTACTTTGAATACTTACAAGACTGACAAGAACCAGCTATCAAACACACTCGGACTGAAGAGCAGGGGTCTCAGTTCTCTACAGGGCCAAGAAATTTTGAACTCCTCCTTGGGTTCCTGTGCAGCTTGGCATTGCCAAGGGCTAGAGTGGTACAAACCCACTCCCTTCTTTTGTGGTTAGGAGGCCTCAGTACACAACGTTTTGTCCTTTCTCCCATGTTTCCTGGGTGGAGACCTTGTGGACTGAGAAGTGAAAAGGATGCTTAGGAATCCCGCTGCTGTTCATTGTGCAGCTGGCAGGCAGAGCAGGATGTGTGGGACAGGCTCCAGGCTGTAGCACAAACAGAACCACCATGGAGGTTGGCCACCCCCTTCTCTCCTTGCAACCAGGTGAGATCTGCCTCTAGGTCTACTCCAAACAGTAAGACTTTGGTGGGAACAGAAAGGTGTCAATGCAAGGATACTCCATGGGCTAGTCATTCATTTACTAACCCCTGCTGGATTCTTCCTCCGTTATTATTTACATGCTATGCATTTGCATGTCACAGAATGATGAAATCTGAGGAGTTTCCAAATTCATGTTGGTTACCCTCTATTGCCTCTTGTCAGATAGATACATGTAACCTGGTAAGATTTACACTGATCAATCATTCACTCCATTCCTCTTGATTCAACCCGAGTCATTCTTTGGGAGCAAAGTAAAACTTTTCAGGCTTGGGGTCCTCCAATCAACATAGTTTTTTGCCCTGTAAGTTAATGCAATTCTGTTTGTGTCCATCACTGCTAACCTTTAGAATACAGAGTTTTTTGATGATTGAATTGTGGACTGAAATCAATAAAGTGTAGAGGGCAGGGTAGTATTTCACCTCAGGATTGATTCCCTCGTTTCAATCAGGTCTCTCTCTCTTGGCATTGTTTTCTGAAACTCCAGTGGCTTTCAGATTCCATGAGCACCAAAACATGGCCTTGGCCACCAGCTCACGATGATGCTTGTCCTCTACAGTGTCACTCAGAACAGAAGAACTCTTTGGGCTTGCTCTGTTTCAGCAAGGTTTAAGGTTGGTTACAACTGGACTTCTTTCCTTTTGTAAGACACAATGCTACGTTATTTTGCTAAACACGTAATCTGCTTAATTACAATTACCGTGACAAGCCCTGAACTCTACCAAAAGGAATTCCTACAGAACACTCCACAGTGATAATGGAAAACACGTGGCTATTAGTGACTTACTTTTTCTGCCAATTGTGTGCCAAACAAAATTCTAAAGTGGACCAAAAAGGTCTTAACAGTTACCAAAGAAAAAGCAAGAAATTACTGTTCTTAAAACCTTAACAGTCCATTACATTGGCTTTTAAAGCAACATTTAAGATACAGTTGAAATCAAGAAAATATATAGTTGATATATTCTGATTTCTCACCTGTACACTGACCGTGGCAGTTAAGATGTGAGGCAGTATTACTTACTGGTTTACTCACTGTTAATACTTCCAGTATTAATCACTGTTTGTGTATAAAATGTTTCATCCTGGTTAAAAAAGAAAATCAATGTAATGTATTTGTCATTTTAAATTCACTAATGTATTTGATTTCTCCTAATTTTTCTGTGTTCTAACTGAGATCAAATTGTCTTACATTACATTAACAAAAACAAAAGGAAAAAAAAAAAAAACACAGAAAGAAAAAATGCTGACTGGTCCTCAGTTCCTGGCTGCCTGCCTGTGAAGGTTGTGTTTGTCAAGATGCCTGCTGCAGTGCTCCTGTGCTGGGCTGCTCCGCCTGTCCCACCGGAGGACAGCAGCGACGCCTCGCGGGATGGCAGCCGCGCGCTCAGCCCCAGCCCACGGTGCAGCCTCATGGTGCTTGTCCCAGAACTTAGTAACTCCAAGGAAGGTGTAGAGTTTCCTGTAATACCCATCTAGGGCTGCTGAGCTGTGCCAGCTTCTGACAAGCTCTTGGCCCAAGAGGAACTTTACAAGATGACCCTGTTAAACAAATAGCATTAAGATGATGGCTAATTTATGTCTGTTTTGGGTGTACAGATTCCCACAGGGCATTCACATATGCAATTTTGTGTCAGCTTTTCCAGTGGCACTTTCTGCATGACATGTTTACATCCAGCTGATAGTAGGAACAAAGTTTGCACCTCTCTAGTGGCATCACTTGGCATTTTTGGATGACAGCACTGGTGGTGTCACAAGTTCCTTGTTTTGCCGCTCCAGGTGTGGTATCTTCCGCTTTCCCTCCAGCCTCTGCCTACGCCACCAAGAGCAAAGCATCAATGGGAAGGTGAGGTGTCCTCCAAGCCCAGGAGCTCCTTTACAAGTCTTTCACCAAACTGTGCGCGGCTGTACCTTGTCACGTGGTAGGCTTCTGACATTTTGTAGAGGATGTAGGCATTATTTATAGCAATGCTGATGGCAAACCAGAACACTTGTTGCCAGGTCTTGTTTGGTTTGTGAGAAATGAAATACCTAAAAAGCCAGGAAAGGAGGGAGAAACATTGTTCAGCCTAACAATTGCAGCTGGGATGCAAGAAATCACCCCACACAAAGATCCTGCAGTCCCAAAGGAGAAGCAGACATAGGACTTAATGCCTGGTTCAAGTATTATTTTAAGACACTTTGTACAATGTGTTTGACAGTCATTTACAGCTAATTTGCACAATTTTGGAGATTTCTGGTAGTGTCTAAAAGAACAGACCTCCTTGCTCTCAGAAGCAAACTTCAGCAACACTCTCACCTCTGTATCACTCCATGTAAATAAGAGTACTGATAAAGATTCCTCGAGCTCACCCATGACAAATATCCTTGTGATGGGAGATGTAGGTCTGAATCTCTTCAACTTGTAACTAAAAAAAAAGCCTCAGTCACATTACATTACAGTTTTGGGAAGCTTGCTGATGCTTCTCCTCATGTTTATTGTGAGCAAAGAATGATTGCTGCTGCTGTCAACAGTAGGTGGGAGGATGTGGGGGTAGAGCCAGAGCGTACACTGCTGGTAGGTGGAGCACAAGGCAGAACTAGAAAGGACTGACATCTTTATATTTAGGTTCTGACTAATTCTAGGACTGCCAGAATATTCTCTCTTCAGCCATAAGATTTCCCATTTTCCTACTTTCCTACCTTCATTTTTTTAGCAACCATTTAAATATACTATCTCAGCTCTTTTCCACATTGATTTCCTCAGATCAGATCCCAACATCATTCTCCAGCGACCACCTCCTCCTCTTTCATATATTTTATGAATTCTTGCTGCCTTGCCCAGAATTGGCTTGAAAAATCTGTGCTGCTTTTTCTCTCTTCTCATTTTCTAGTTCTTGAAATCTTTTGCAGTTTGTCGCTATTCCCACAGCTAAGCTTCACCACTGCTATTCTTACTCACTTCTGTTCCTCCCCGCTACATTAAGAGCTAACACTGAGGACACCAACTGGAATTCTGGAGCCCGAAGTTCTACATTCTGGTCTCTCATCGTGTAGATCAGCTTTACATGCATGACTGAATGTCTTTTTTCTTCTGGTTCCAGGTGATGCAATTATCACCAGGACAGATTATCAACTAAATACCATCTACTGCTCGAGGTGGAGAGCTGAGCCAGCCTGAGAGGCTTGTGGGGCTGGTAGACCCTTGTTGAATTCTCCATCAGTCTGCTGGCTCATCCTCCCATCACTTAAAAGTCATTTACAAGGTGTAAAGGACCAGTGTCTCAACACTTCTTTTTTTTTGACAGACGGATGGGTAGATTGAGCCAAACCAGTACCAGCAATGCAGTTCTAGATTTGTTCAGAGCCAGCGTCTGATCTTTGACTTAAACAGAGGTTTTGTCAGAGACTCAGTGAAAGCAGCATTGGGCCCTCAGATGGAGCTCAACACGAAGAACTCAAACAATTGCAGCAACAGAGAAGGTGTGAAAGAAGTACACACACATGCACATCTTCTTACTTACTTGCTGTATTTATCATCATATTTGCAGATATAGCTAAGGTGAGCAGCAAAGGCTTCAACCGCCAGTGGGCATGGAATTTCTCCGCTTTTTCTCTTAATTATAACTCCTGCATCAATTAGAAACAACAGTTTTAAATTGACATAATAAGTCTAGCTATTGAAAAATATGTTTCCTATATATGGCTTATAATAAACATTATTGACAGTGCTTCCCCTAAAGCTGGAAACTTATCTGCAACAGAGATGCTAATCTGATTTCTTTTCCCACAGGTAGTACACTGAACAAGTGAAAGGGGAAGAAGAGGCATCATTTTTCAGCTGGAAATGAAAAGATGTTAGACACAAACATCTTTGCCATATATTCAGAAAAACCCACACATTGCTGTAGTCCCACAGTAGCCCCCTACAGACAGTATTAGTCTTTCCTCTTTTGGGTCACAAGAAGTTGTGGTCACCTCTAGAGCAATGACTTGCTGTTATATGCTTTGAATTCTGGAGGTCCCAAATTAGTCCCTTGAAATTAAATCCTTTGCTTATCTCCACCCATGGGGGCCAAGAAAAACATTAACACCTCTTCACTGGGTCCAATTGACACAGAGAAGAAAACACAGTAAGCAGGAACCAACTGTCTGAACTCAGTGAAGACAGAAGTGATGCTGGTGGGTGATTGCGATATCTTTGAAATGAAAAGCAGCCTGGTTCCTGCTGTGGGGAGCCAGATCTCAGAAGTACCCTTAGGTTGCTTACTGGAGCTTAGCATACATTTCTCTGCTTGCAAGTGCTGCTTCCTGTCCTGCCTGGTCATCTGGCTTGGTAATTCAGCTCATCATGGGGGATGGCCACCCTGCCTACTGCAGAATTCTGTTGTAAGGCAGCAGGCATTACCCTGCAGCCACCTACCAACCACTCTTTGCACAGAAAAAGATGTGGTGCTGGAGCTGGTTACTCCAAAACCAGGCCCTGTTCCCTCCTGTGTTCTTTGACCTGGCCTTATCTAACATGACAGCAGTATTTATAAGTCCAATGCTCTCCTAAGAAACTCCCCTAGGTATTTTCTAATTTATTGCTCCTATCCTTCTTCCCCCTTCCTGGGGAAAGCTCCCTGTAGGAAGGAAGGGTGAGTAAAAAAACCTTATAGATTAGGAGTCTGTTCCCTAACTTTTGACCTTATGCCCCCACAGGTTTCAATGGGCAGCTCTCCAGGGTATGGACCACCACTTACTCCATGGCTATGGCACCTTGCCTAGTGAGGCGCCCTTCTCTCTGGTATAGCATTATTTTCTGCAGGTCTAGAGAAGCACAGGCTTGGTTGCATCCTTTCTCAGCATGGTTTCAGTAAGGGTACAATTCTGGGCTTTCTCATTTCTCAAGCTTTCAAGAAAACTTTCTTCACCTTCCTTCTGTCAACTCTTTTACAATCAGCCCTAAAATGCTACTCATGTTTTGATTACAGACTTCACCATTTCATTCCTCCAGCTGGAAGTCTCATTCCATCCATTATCTCTGTCAAGCCCCCTGTGCTGTCCTAGCTGTCAGGCTCTATTTTGAAGCAAGTATGTGACACCTACTAAATGTCATGTTACAGCTGAGCCATGCAGAAATTCATCTGGGGTGTTTAAAGTCTGATTTTTCCAGAGTTCAAAATTATATCACCTCTGAATTGTTCAATACACTCTCCTTACACATCTGCCTCCTCAAGCTGGGTGTAAATGTAGCCCAAGGAAGCGGGGAAAAACCAATCGAACAAATAAATTCTTCATTACATTCATGTAATTATTATATAGTGTGGTTTTGATTCTTTTAATGAGTCCTACAAATACTTGGCCAGTATGAGGTAAAAGACTTATACACCACCAGCCTGCTGCATTACTGCTGTAAAATCACTTGCCATCTTATCAGGGCAGGTCAGGGAAGGGTAAATATGTTCCTGGTACAAGCGTTATACAAAAAAAAAATCCCCTTTTTCTCCTCTTGCTCTCTTCTCTTTCTTCCCCTTCTCTTCCTTTGGAGTATTTGTATTTCCTTTGCAATTTGCTTTGTATTCATAATCTTTAAAAGAATGCATTGCAGTGGTAGAACCATATACTCCCTATCACTTTCTATTATATTCCCCATAACATTCCCCTGTTTTGAGAATATAAATAGCTTTATAGGCATATTATTTTTAGCCTTTCCTAGGCTTGTTTCGTAGCCATAGCCCACCTTCCCAGGGAAGACAACTGCCAGAGCTGGGTCATTCCTAGCTGCAGGTCTGTGTGGCATGTGGTCCCGAGCCAGCTGACTCACATCCGATGAGCCACTTCCCCTCCTGGTCCTCCCCCAGCACTGTTGTGTTCCCATCCCTGGCAGCACTCCAGGGAACACACCACCTGCACTGCAGCCACAGCCTGCCTTTGCGTCCATGCTGGAAAGGGTGCTGACTGACACCCTCCAACCTGTCACCATAGAAAGGCATCAGCTTTTGAGTTTGGGGTTCTTTTAACCCTTTTTTCTTTTTAATTTAAATTTTTAAGCTGTATGCCCATCAAGCAAAGCTTGGGAAATACTACCTCAAATGAAACAAGCCAAAAGACAAAGATTTACGTTTGTTTCCTCAAAACACTTATTCTAAGCCTATCTAGAATAATTCTTTTTTAAAAATGGGAGTCTCATTAATACAACCACTTGCATCCATTTTGGCAAACCCTGAGATTTCATAACAATATAAAAGAAGGGGCATTTCATGATCCAAATGCTATATGGCTTTTTTTCAGGACTTTGGTTTCTTAAAGTTCTTTATCAGAATTGCCAACATTCAGCATTGTACAAGGTCTGAGGATCGAGGTCTTACCATTGGGGTCCTCTGGCCCCATCCCCAATCTCACCATACTTGGACACAACCTCCTCACCGTAGTCTCACAAAGGACACATGGAAATGGTAAGTTGAAACCCTAAACTTACCCATCCTGAAACATGCTTTTTAACATTATGCTTCTTTCCCCAGGTTTTTCAATTTTGGGCCAATCTCACAAGCTTTTTCAGGAAACTAGACTGTCACCAGTCACCCATCACTCCAGCTTCTCCTGGAGTAAGAACCACACAGGGACTCTTACAACTGCTTCATACAATTGTGATGGCTCCACAACACCTTCCACATTCTCACAAGTCACTTATGAGATGCTAACATGCCATTTGAAGCTCTTTATTCCTTGCATATCTGGCCCAAGGTTTGTTTTCTACTCTTAGTTATTGACTGTTTAGCTTTTACGTAGAGCTAGTTGGTGAAGAGCACCTGTGACAATTCTTCTCAGAAAGAAGCTACTTCTTAAAAAGATCTTGGGTTCAATAGTTTTTTGCTGAAGATGTTATTCCGGTCATCCTACTGTGCAGCAAGTGAGGTTGCTGCCTGCTCCATCCTGCTACATATGAAAGGTAGAAAAGATTGCAGTTATTTCTAGAACACAATAATGGCGATTCCGGGGAAGTGGGCACCAGATCTAGATTGAAAAAACCAAAATGCAGCCTTGTCCCACAGATGGGGAGATTTGGGCAGGCACATCGATGACCTGCTTTAGAATAAGGTAACTTTTTATTCTATGGGTGTCCCAATCTCTTTTGAATTCTCAGTTCCTCTGTAATACAAGCACAAGGAAAAATTAAAGCTTAAGGGCAATTAAAAATCTAACCGGATTTTGTTCTAGGCAGAAGCTACATACTTGATAGCTAAGTAAGCACGACATTTTAGCAAGACTAAAGGAATGAGACCCATCCTTGAATATCTGAGATGATGTATTATGACATGCTGGTTTAAAACATCCATAATAAATAACCTGCTACATCTACGAACAATATTTGTAGATCTGCTCTGACAAGTGTACTGCCCTCCTGGTGCCTCCGGCTTCAGTGGGATTTGCACTCCAAGTACAGGCAAAATTTACCTTCTTGATTTTCCTTTAAATCGCAATAAATAGCCAATTATTAGCTATGTCCACCTCTTTTCTCATCCAAAGTGTTCTTCTGACCATCTTTTGCCTTATGTTTTTAAGGTTTTCTCTTTGTGGCCTCCTCCAGCCCGTACACATTTGCACTCAGCCAAGTGCAAACACACACTTGTGTGTGCATCACCAGACAATCCCACTGGCACCAGTCTCTGTTCAACTACCCTGCGTGGGTTTTAACTCCTTTTGTCCCTACCTCCTCTTCCATCTAACATGTGCTCAGCAGGTCTGTGCTCCAGGCCTGCCTCAAGGAGCACAGACTTCTCCTCTTCCTCCTCTAGATTTATATGCCTTAGAGGAGACTGGTGGTCCAGCTTCTCTCAAGTTGGTTTGAACTATCTTTGCTGCACTGACTGTAGCGATGCCAAATCAGAGGCAAGCAATCTGGTCTCTTGCCTTCCCACCGAGCTTCCATCTGTTCCCAGGTCCCTGCTAGAGACTCTTTGCCCAGCATCACTCTTTAAAAAGCCAGTCTCTGTTTTCTGCTCTGATTCACAGTGAACTATGTCAACTGTCCCAGCCAGCATTTGGTGAGCAATGAGTTGGGAAAGTCTTGTCCATCACACACAAAAGTTGTCATCAGTGGACGTTAAACTACCTCACACACACGACCTACAATCCCATCTATGCCAAAACAGACCCAAAGTCAATCACAAGCACAACAGCTCACACCTCCATGTGCTGCTTTTAAAGGATGCTGCCAGCACAGTCTGCTTTTTGCTCCCCTTTTTAACAGGGCAGTTAACACTGATGTTTACAAACAGAGTATTTTTCTAATATTTATGAATTATAACCATGTGCTCCATGCTAGTCTAAAGAAAACAAGTAATAGTTTGTAGTGATAACTCTTGTCCAGTTAGTGCTGCTGAATAATCCAAATCCAGCAAAAAACCACAAGGAAAACAGCACAAGTCCTGATGGTGAAAGCCCCTCATGGGGAGCTACACTGCTCCAGAGACTGGCTTCAGCAGAGTCTCCAAAGCGTTGTACTTCCTTCACATACATATTTTCAGCATTTATGCTCAGACATCAGTCCATCTGAATCACCAAGTCCTCACTCTGCTGGGATGCCCAGCACAATTCCTCAAGATCAGCCATGCTTTGCTAAACCAAGGAGCCTTCTGGGAAGGCACTGAACAACAAAGTCAGCTTTCTCAGCTTACCATACAGTAATTCTAAGCCTTAAATTTGCTTCTGTAATCTGTACACACATGTGAGAGTATCTTGGGATTCAGAAAATGAGTGTAGAATATGCCTTTGAACTGATGGCTTTATATTTAAATATTTCTTTTATTCTTATTTTTCTCTGGCAGTTATACATAAACCTCAGTAATAAAAACTGTAAGAAATGGAAACAATATTCTCACTAAAAAACTAATTTCAAGAAGTTAGTTAGTCATATTGCATTTTATAGAAGTTTCCAAAGGTTCTTAAAACCATCTGGATACTTTCGAAAAGGAAAATATTTCAGTAACAAGAAGCTCTCTGTAATTATTTGAACTATCCAAATTATCTGTTTTGCTTTCTTTTCATCAACTGCTAAAAATCAATTTAACATACAACAGGAAACCTTAATCATATTTACTTCTGGCAAAAAGATACTTGCTTGTGGCTAAGTTTTTACTACATAAGAAAAATTAATTGTAGGATCTGCTTGGAGTTTGAAGTACATCATTATTAATTTTTCTGTAGCAGCAATCCTACAAGATGCTTTGCAAATGGGGCTAATATAATCTTCTGCAATAATCATCTTCCCTTCTCTGACCATCAGCAAAGATATAATATTTATACCTGAAAGGATAGTACCTCCACCAGCTCAGGCAAGGAGGCTGCATTAGCAGTAGACTTTTAACCTTTGTATGGGAAAAAAAGAATAGCTGTACGAAGACACAAGAGGGAAGTAATCACTATAGCTACTGTTTATCTAGGATGTATGATCAGTTACAATCAAGCTCTTTGTTCAGACTTATTATCAATCTCAGTGACTCATTTTGGCTTGTGACATAAAGCATGTGCACTTTTGAGATGAGAAGTAGGAATAATGCTTACCTTGCTGAACTGGAGAATAGGCGTTGGTCAGGAAACGAAAGTGCCCTTTGTTGTACCAGCAAATCAATGACATGTTTCCCTTCATTCTTATTCTGTACTGTCCTCTGGACTGTGGAGTTTCAGAATTGTTCAGCATGGATGGAGGTAGGCCTGTGCAGTCACTCTTCCTGGTGCTCAGCAACCCACAGCAGTAAATCTCTGCATGTGAACAAACACATCCCTATCAGCAAGCCATTGCATGGACCCAGAGAGAAAAACCAGCAGAGCAAGCCTGAATGACCTCTGAAAGAACTTGTCCTACAACCTTCTAGTCCAACAGATATGGCAGCCAACTGGTTTTCTTCTGTAATACCAAAGATTTGTGTCCTACATGAATGTCTCTGGAAACAGACAAGTGCAGGAAGTCTGCTCTCTTGTTGAAATATATTGATGCCTCCTGCACCATCAGGATGAAACAACAGGAAAAATAATTCAGGGTATTTTCCCAGCTATAACACCTACAATCTGTGTTTAACATTACAACATGTTTAAAATTGGTCTCAAAAACCCCCCAGTGGTGATATGCATTATGGGACAAATCAGAATTTATGATCCAAGAGAGTCTTTGATGTTTAACTAAAAGAATAAATTGTGGAGGGGACAGGGCGGTACGGAAAGCTATAGTACCTTTGATGTTAACTGAAATAAATTCTCCTACATGACTCCTATGATGCTTTTAGTCACAATAGTTTAATCTACTGCTTCACTGTGCTGCCATGTTCTTGATTTTTAGCTCAGTACTCCCTGCACCTGCATCATCTGCTTTGATAAGGAAATGCTGCTTAAGCAGCTAAAAACCACTGAAACCACTGGTTGATTTAAAAAATGCATATGCCAGAAGGATGGAGAAGATAGAAATACAAGTTCAGTGAAAACTGATTTTAGGGCAAGGAGAAAAACCACACAGTGCCCTACCTGAGTGAGCACTGATCTTGTCCTGCACAGACACCAGAGGCTCTGCAGGAGACACAGTCTGCTGCTCACAGCTTCTTGGCTTTTTCATATGTGAAAGACGCAATGAATAAAATCTAACACCACAAAACACATCTCAATACCACCAGGTGGGCACAAACAAGGTTTGGAAACAACATTAATAACAATTCTTGAATTTTTCATTAGGCTGTGAAACAGTAACAGCCTGTTTCTGTTAGTCCAAGAGAAGCAGATCTTCTCAATCCAATTTTTCCCTGACTCAAAGAAATCTTGGATGGAAAATTCCATGGTCTCCCTCAGTTTTGTGTTAACTCATTTGAGTGGAAAAAAACTGTGGGCATGGAAGCAGGTGACATCTGTGCACATCTTGTGGTGGTTTAAAGCTCATCTGTCAGCTAAGTCTGCTTGATCAAATTTTTCATCATGCTGAATTTTGCATGATATCCTTATAGTGAAAATGCAAAGTTAGAATGCAGTGTCTGGCTTCCCCTAAATGTTACCTCTGTTCTTGGGTTTCCATTTATGTGGCTCTTCTGCCTCTGTCTTTCTGGAAGCACCTAGGCTCTTGAGTGCAGGTGCAGCCTTTGTCCTTGGTTCATACAGTGATTGGAATGCTGAGCATCTCCTCAACAGCTCACAGACACTACAGGAATACTAATAAATTAATTGCATATACTCATGCATTGGTCCAGTTGCTGTGGGCAGATCTACAAGGAGCTATGGCTCTTCCATCAGAAATTTAAGCCACTGATGTGAGAAGAAGGTCAACCAACACAGTAATGGGAAAACTTCATTCGCAAGGGGGAAACCCGCACTCCACTGGTGCATTAATTCTAATGAATTAATCAGTCCCCTGAAATCCTTAAGTTCCTTCCACAAAAGACAATGAGAAAAGCCTGATGGTAACAGGCTTACAATCATTATAGAGGGAACTGCACCTCCAGTGGAAAGCTGATTTTTTATTTTTCTTTTTTAAAATTTCTTCTGTTGCTAAGAGGTACCCAAACAGTGGGTACCTCATGTACCTGCAAACTTTGCCATCAACATAGCAAACTTTCAAAAAGTTTTCTTCTAGACAATATTAACATCTTCCTGCTTTGATAACAAGCAAACCTGAGAAGAATTTCCTTAGCTGCACAGAGTTTATTATTCATTGCAATGTGATACTTTTTGCAGGAGACTGCAATGGAATAAAGCCAGCTAATAACTACATTGTTGTGCTAGAGCTTCAAAACAGCAACAGCCATCTCTGAGATCCCATAATAATTAGTTGTAGCCTTTCCTTTTATTGTAGCAATAAGCCTGCAGAAAGCTTCCAGCACATATTCCACTCCTCATGCAGAATAATGGGAACCATTTTCTCTCCAAGGAACACACTGTGTTGTCTTCCTGCTGTACAGCCTAGAAAAGTGCAGCACTTCTGCCGATATACTAGCATCTCTCATCATGGATGACACCCTTAATCTACTGTAGAGGTTTTTAAAACCACCCAGTTACTATAGCAATAGAAGCAATAAAAATTACACCCATCTGGCTCAATGAAGTTTTTGTGTGTAATTAAATCAGAATCACAACAGGTGTTTGCTGCACACACGGGAGTCAGTGGAAACAGCTTGTTCTCTGGTCTTCTTAAACTGTAGGTGCAATATAAATTAATACATCTAAGATAGTTTAGCAAAGAGAAAATGTAGTGTAGTCACCCAAAACTCATTCCCAGAGTCTCCAGCCCCCAGACAGCTTGTGCTGAAGCCTGTTTCACCAAATCTTCACTAGTACAGTTCGCAAAGGCCATCAAGCTTGAGCTAATTCAGGCAAAAATACATATTCTGCAATCATTTATTCTGCATGCAACACTGGGTCAAGTCAGAGCCAGGAAACCAAGCAGAGGGGGCTGTCGTGGGGAGAAGTGAGCTTGCTTCAGTCCATGTGCTGGAGTTGCAGGATCCTGCAAACCTTGTGGGAATGCCATGGTCAACCAGGCTGGCAGCTCTTGCAGCTTTGCCAACACCAGCCCCCAGAATAGAGCCAGATGCTCCTGCTGGTTCACAACACGCAGAAGGAATTTTCAGGGATCATATGTTTAAGGCAAGCATGGAACACAGGGCTTTAGGAGGTTTTGTCCTCTATAAAGGACAATACTAATGCTTAGAGAGGGAAAAAGGGATGTGCACTGTGAATGAATGTCACAGCAAATAGCAGTGACAGCTGTCTGCTCACAGAACAGAGAATCTGGGGCATTTCAGTGCAGGTTTCCAGTTCTATTCAGAGGCCAGAGAAAGAAATTTTTGTATATCCCCTGAAAAATAAAAAAGAGGTCTATTCAGGGTTTTGATTTTGAAAAAGATCAAAGTGTTCTGTCTTATTTTCTGAAGTTTTCTCAGTTCTTGGTATCTTCACATAGATCTTAGAATTATATTCACCAACATCCCTTTATATTACAAGACACATTATTGTCTGCTGTGGTACAGAGAAGGTGCTACACCACAGGCTCTCAATAAAGAGCATTGTGTTTTTAACAATAATGTATGTGTGGGCTAGGGTGAGGAAAAGTGAATGACAGTTTAGATTCCACAAAATTTTTTACAGGATCACAGGATTCTATGGATTAAAGCATACTTCAGGCTGAAAAACAACTCAGGAGGTCTGTAGTCCCATCCTCTGTGAGTGCAGGGTCAGCTCTGAGGCCAGACAGTGCTGCTCAGGGCTTTATCTTGTCTGAGCCTGAAAACTTCCAAGGACAGAGACTGCACAACCTGTCTGGGCATTCTGCTTCACTGCCCTCAGGAAAAATCCTGCATCTAGTCTGAACATCTTTTGTTTAAGCCTAAATCTGTTGGTTTTTGTCCTTCCACAATGCACCACTGTAAAGAGCCAGCTCCATTCTCATGATAGGGTAGAGTAAGGCTGCTGTTGCATCCCCCCAAAGCCTCTTCTCAACCTGAACAGGAACGGTTCCTGCCCCATAGCAGACTATATTTGTATAGAGAATAGTCTTATACTGGGGTCATGTTGTCTAAAACTGTAGGAGGCTGTAATCACCTCCCTTGATCTACAGGCTACACTCCTGTTAACACAGCACAGGACAGTGTTGACCAGCTTGGCATGCTGCTGACTCAGGTTCAGCACACTGGCTACCAAGACCCCAGGTCCTTTTCATCAAGAATTCTGAAAGGAACTAATAGAGTTTTAGTGGGTGACTTTCCACATTTTCCAGAATTCCCTTTAGTTCCCTTAAAACTTTTATATTCCCAGCAAGTTTATGGCTTCCAAGCATGAACTTATTTAAATCTTTCCCTGTTTCTCTGTTGATAGTCATGAAATGCCCAAACAAAATAAAGCAGTTAAGATCAATACCAATTTCTTTTTGTTTTCAGCTCCCAATGGGATCTTTCTACTGCTGGTCCTGCTCTAGCCCACAAATAAAATTTTCTTGAACCAAAAAAGGTAAATTTATCAGTTTAAGAAGGGCTCTTGAACTGCCATGAGCACCTGAGAATAGATGCTTTTCAACAGGCTCTCATGACACTTCCTGGTCATGGTGTAGCTCTGTTCAGGTTTAGCTGGCTAAGTCAAACATCAAAAAATCCCAACATTGACTTCATTGCTGAAGGTGGTAGATTCATCTCTGTGGTAGATCAGGAGAGATCTCTCTGTCAGGTCCAGGCTTCTTTGCTTGCCTCTCCCCAAATGTACTGCTAATGCAGTAGGATCCCAGCAGGTTCTGGCAGTACACTATCTGCTTTGCAGCAGAGTCAATAAACACCATCTCCTCCAAGGCTCTTACTGACTTCACCACAGCTTGACATCTCACCTCTCCATGTCTCACAGTCCTTTCAGCTCAACATCTCCCTGCAAAACATGAGCTAGCCCGTAGTAGCTCACTGCAAATGCAGACAATCCCATTGCCTTATTAAAAAGAAACACTTTTCTCCCCATGATCTTTATGTAGGAGTGCCATGCTGTTTCGCAAAGTCAATAAACCTGCTCTCTTAATGTCCACCCCCCCACCCACCTCATAGCTTCACCCCTAGGAAGGTGATAGTATGTACCAGATCTGAAATTTAATTTTGAAGGCAGCTGTCAGAGATTATAAAGTCTCATGAAGCTATATAACAAATCATGAAGCAAACTGAAATCTCAGTATCGCATTAGCATATTTGATCAGATAGTAAGTCAGAATTACATGGTTTAAAAAGACAGTACTGAATTTTTTACCTGCTAGAAACCATTAATTTTAATGATCTGTGCAGTGTAAAGCCTATGAATAATTCAACCCTGTGAACAATTTGAATTATCTGCAAGTAATAAACACTCAACTGGTTTAGTAGCCATGTATCTTTTTCAACCAGACTTACTGACCAAATGGATCATGCCAGATCATCTTTATCCTTCTCTAGCTAAGCATAAAGGATGAACTCAGTCAAGTTGTCAGTCTTTACATTTAAACCTTAACATTTCCTCTGAGGTACAAAGAGTACATGTGTTATCCTCTACGTTCTTTTAAACTCACATTTTGCATCATTGGTTTGGTAGTCTTAAAAATTTAATGCTTATAATCAGTGAAAAGCCATCTAGCAAAGATCGGTCTCTGCTCAGAGGAAAAACTCCGGTGCATGACAAATACATTTGACTCCTTTCCCATTTGGCTGTTCGCAGCATTTGGGAAACCATGGCTAGTTTATGAGAATATGCAAGTATTCCACTGTAGTCAGTGAGCTTCCAGCTTGCCTAAATTAATGTAGGAGATAAGTCCTCTCTTAGCCCTCAGTGCAAGCACAGTCTGTAGTGCTAAACTACAGGATGGGTGCAGCTCACTGATGTTCTCATTTTAAATGAGAATCAATGTATTGTCTCAATTCCCAGACCTTCCCCTTGCTTTGGGCCATGCTTCATTAATATAATGGTTTACGTGGTTTAATTTTCTGCAATGACAAAAAAGACCCCAACTTGGACAGCAGCGGTGTGTCAGCAAACAGCCTCATAGCTGTGATGCATAATGGCAGCCTCCCTGTTAACTGCTGGGAAGGATCTGTTCTATGCACCACATCACTCTAAAAGGCTGTGCTGACTGAAGAATGAGACCAGAGTTACATGAAATAATTTAGAACTGACTGGCAAGAGTGCAGGATCCTGTGATTACAGGGGAGTTACAAGTCCTCAGCATCGCTTAAAGCAAAGCAACATGTGGCTCTTCCAGCCTCAAGGTGAGGGGGCATTTGACAGAAAAGATGACCTGGGATTGCTCTTTGCACTAGCAAGAGACTTGCTTGGGAGAGCTGTATCAATGGACATGCTGCTGTAAGTGGGTTTTTGCTAATGGAGAGTTTTATAATGCTTTCAGAACTAAAAACTGTCCCATCAAGGTATGTTAATACTAGCAAAAAACCCCCAAAACCACAAAACCGCAAACTTTCTAGAGCTTTTGCAAAGGCATAAAATGTCCTCTAGAGAAAACACATCTTTTAACAGATATTAAACCAAAAAAGACTTCTAAGGCACATCTCTGAGGATTCATCCCATCCTTCATCTCTCACAAGAGGAACAGAAAAATCACAGGCAGATAGGAAATTCCTTGAAAAGACCCCCAGGTCACAGAGGAGATTTGACCTCACACTTCCAAGTCAAAGAACAAAAGGAAGCACTTTAAATAACCTTATTTAAATTGTTTTTACATCCTCATTTTGAAGATTTAAAAAGAAAGATATGAAAAGCAACTTAGAAAGTCTTCTGCAAAGTACCTTCTCATGAATGAGACTTTTTCTTAGAGATGAACAATTTATCTATACAAGGAATTGAAATATCAGTGAAGACTTTTCGAAGTTTTTTTTAAATTCAGTGGCAGGAGGCCCCTAGGTCTGTCACTATTAAAACCCAGGGAGTCACCCAATACACACCTTGCTTCTCAAATTCTTCAAAGAGATTCAGGCTGGTAATGCTTGGGCCTGTGAAGATGATGTAGTTCTTCCCAGAGGCGTTCTGACAAAGGCTTTTGGCCACCATGCTGTGAAGCTGTGGTTTGTTCTTCAAAGCATCCAGCCCATCAGCACCACTCCCTTCTTTGAGATGGACATAAATCTTAAATGAGAAATGGTAAGAAAAGTCAGAAGGTTATAAGGAATCCACAGTGAGCAGATGCAATTCCTAACATACCTGCACAGCTCAACTTGAGATAAGCTGAGAAGGCAGCAGATACTTCTTACAAAATGCTAATTAATGTCCCTTTCAAGGGGTTGTTGCTTTTAAACCAACTCAGGTTAGCTAGCACAGCTACTGATAAATACAGCATCTTTCACCTCACTTCTGAGGCTCCTGTCACTGTTGTGCAGTTTGAAGATTGTTTGTTTGGCAGAAAAATACTCCAGTCATAACTGGGATTACATGTTGTACTGAATCTGCATAGGCTTCACTGCTGCCAGCAAAAGGAGAGCATGGGAATTTCAGTTTCAAGAAAGGCCAGTGTACGATGACCAGAAGGAAATGGCCCATTAGCTTCATTGCATTAATATTCAGATTTATTTCCTGTTGGCAGTAACCATCAGGCTGTGACACAAGTGTGTGTGCACCTCCATAAATGAGCAAAACACACTCCCAACCAGCCAGAACACCCTCATCAAACTCTCCAGGCACAGTGCTAACTGTAGATCCTTTATGTAGATCCTGATCTGGATACAACCCACCAAAACAGTTTGAACTATGCACAGAAAGAAAATGTGTAACCCTTAGTTAGTACATAAGCCTTCTATTTTATTTCACTGACAGTATTTTACAAGCACAGCTTTCACCCAAGTTCAACACTTAATAAAGCCAACTAGGCATCCAACCTTCATCTTCTTCTAAGAGCTAGCAGAAATAACCTGCTGGAAAGAGAAATGGGAAGAAGCAAACACTGTACTCAGTTACTCAAACACTACTGTAACACCATGGAACTTGCATAGATTTAATACACAAACAAATGCAAATTTTCAGAAAAACTTGCCCCGGCCTGCCTTTGTGACTTTGGCTCTGAAATACTCAAAACTTTTATGAATTACGGAAAATTTTACCTGTCAAAAAAAAAGCTTGTTCAGTATTCAGGGACACGAAGAAGTAAATTTGCCTTGGTTTTTGGAGTGATGTATCCACATCAATTTCATTAAATTTGTTTGAGACTTCAACCATGCAAAACATACAGCATTACTTTTCTGTATAGCTTATTTCTCTTACCAACAGACACTGTTACAAATGAAAATTCATAGCAATCCTCAGAGAACAAAAATGCTCATGTTTGCAGTAGTGCTCCCAGTAATTTGTAACTCAATGATCTTAAGAAGAACAAAATTCAATTAAACAGCTTCTCCCTATTTTAGATGGTGCATGTCCCAGCACGGGTATTCTGTGTAATATTCTCTAGCAATTCATGCATCACGGAACAGACCTCAACAGGGTGTGTTACATATGAAATTTCTGGGAAATGAGACATAATTTTGAAAGAACTGACATGCTGAAAACAAAGTTGGTCCAAGGACAAATGTACACTAATTCCAAAAAGTAGAGTGTATATTAAAAGGAAGTCTTAAATACATCATTTATCATAAAAAAAACAAACCAAAAAACCCCTTTTATTGATAGAAACAGCTTCCAAGATGAGGACAAAGGCAGCAGTGTTTGCAGACTCCCTGCTTCTGCTCCACTCGTTTTTGAAAGCTGTCAAATTTGTGCTTTCTCCAATTCTAAGGCTGAGGACTGGCTAATTATGATAAGTCATTTAGGTTATTAATCAGGGCTCCAGAGAGCCAGTGGAATGCATTTAAAGAACAGATTGTTCCAAATTTACAGCAAAGGTATTTCATGATTTTTGGCAGCAAAATTAAGATTAGGTTACTAGTATGTCAGCACAGAGACCACAGATCAAATCCTCAAAATCTACAGACAGGGCAGTGGAGACAGAAGATGCAGACAGATTAGTTTTGACCTTGGTTTAGTAGATGAGCTGAAAACAAAGGAGGAATCTCTCTAGGTCTATAAAAGTGTTTTACACCTTACCTCCCCTAATCCAGTATATCTTAGAAGGTCTCCTGCTCCATGCTCACTCCATGTTCCTTGTAGAGTGCTGCCCCTCCAAGGGACAGTCCTCTGACACTGCTGGTATGCCAAGTGGTCCCTCACTGAGGGCCAGTTTGTGTCTGGAAGCAGCAACTTTAAAGAGCATGCCCACCAGGCAACTGTCCACTTAGGTAGCACTACTTTCATATGAGGATGCTACATACTTCATAGGTTTTGTTAGCAGAATTCCCTGTGCACCTGGCTTTGAATCTCAACACCCTGCCCCTTGCTCTGTTCACCTCCCCAGCACCCTTTACTCAAATGTCCATACCCACTGCTGAACCTTTCCTCCTCCAATGTCAGATATACCCCCTTTTTTTTCTCCTTGGACACTTCCTTGCCTATCCAACAACAGCCTTTGTTCTTGGCACAGTATTTCTTGTTTTGGAGAAGCATCATTCAAAGCTTTATCATGCCCAGCTCTATTGGGATGATGAGTGACAGCAGTACAGTGTTGGAAGGCATAAAGGCTGCTGTGAAACAGTGGCTCTGTACAGATAACTGGCAAAGGCATAGCTTCAAATATCTTTGCAAATGCCTAGGATCCCATATGGCCTTTATTTTCTCTCATCCAGCTTATTTCATTCTACCTCAACACATTAAAATCCTACCTACTGAAACTCACAGCATTCCCTCCCTTTCAGTAATGCATTAGAAGCTGTATTTAAGAGTCAGGAATCTGCAGAAACAGCACAAATTGCCAGAAATTGGCTGTTAGACCTTCATAGGTACAGTCAGAAATTGCTCCCCCAAAATGTTTGTTAAACCATTCACTAGATCTTCTGGTTTGTCCTGAGACATTAGAGTTCTGTGCCCTTTCCATGTGCACCAACAGCAAAATATCATCAGAAGTACAGGCTCAACCACTGTTGCTGGATAACAGATGGGAGATGCTGGCAGCAAACATCCTCTGCTTCTGTGCATGACAGCCCAAGCAGTGCTTCTTGAATATCTTCAGAGATCTTTCACTGTCTATCTTTTCTAATGGCTACTGATACATTTGATCTACAGCACCAATTGGGATAACCTGTATAAATGTGACATCATCTGTCATAGGAGGCAACTATGGGCTGAAGATATTTAACATGCAGTGCTTTCTCTATTCATCCCTCAATTATTTGTTGAATATCTGTTGAATATCTGTTGTTTATCAGAACAGTGACATGCTCAATTCTGCCATCTCTCTATCTGTGGCTGCCCTACTGCACCAGATACTTTCAATACAGTATGTTTTCCTTACCTTCTTGTGGAATGTTCGTAAGGTCTCACAGAAACTGAGTAAAAAACTGAACACTTAGGAACAAAAGCTACATCTTGACTGCACATTTAAGAGAATGTGCCCTAGAAACTGAAATATTGGTGATTCTGCTCATATTCAAAGCTCAGATGGCATATTGAAAGTACTTGTGAATAGCACATCCCAAATATTCCACCTTCATATATAATTGAAGCACCCCAGGGTACAATTCTCAAATGAAATAGATGACATTTGGAAGAAAAAAAAGGGCAGAGGTAGTAATAAACAGAAGAAGATTTTGAAAGATATATTGTGCAAAAATATTTCACAAAGGGCAGATCCTAAACAACCACAAAACAGAAGCCATGTTTTTAGATGACACAGTTATAAAAGCAAGAGAACAAAGTAAAGTAGTCATAATTTTTCAATCCTCAGTATCTACTGAAAAAATAACTTAATTTTTTTCTACAGGCTTCACAGCCAACGCACAACTGCGCATTCCTAGCACTACTTTCTAGATCCCACCTCAATCAGTCTTCCCCTCTCATCCTAAATCTCACCTCTAACTGTTGCCATTACCAACACTGCTGGGAGATTCTCCTCTCCAGTTTCACCCTAAACCTGCTGCACTTCATACTCCCTCCTTTAATGATCTCTTCTCAGGCAGCTCTTGTCTCACAAATGTTGGCACCAGTGGTGGTGCTCCTACCAAGAACAGATCTTTTCATTTGTTCGAGCCTCTCTTTTTTCTCTTCCTGCTACTCTAAAGGCTACTTTCTAAAGGGTATGCAAGAACATTCAATTTTCCCAACCTGCTCCCAGCTAGTTCCTGGTGTTCCTTACAAAGCTCTTTACTTGGTCCCCTTCTTTTCTCCCTCTGTATTCTATTTTGAATGATTTCAATCTACATGAACACACACAGATGAAGCTAACATCTTTGTGCTGAGGACTGATAAAAGTCTGTTTTACCTGCACATGTTCTTCAAAGTTTCTAAAAAGATCTTTGTGAGATTGGCAAAAAGATGCTGGCAGAGTTGACAATCAAGTCATATAGCTTAAAGCTCTTTGCTTTTCTTTCCATGATTTCTTGTTATTTCTTTGTCACTGAGGGTACTACAACATCTTACCTGCATGGCGGACTGACAACCCATGGGTCAACAAAAGCAGATTTTGCTCTGTACCTTCTCCCAGGCAGCCACATCTAGGTCAGGCAGATTCATTATCTCTAACAGCTCCACATAAATCATTTCCTATTCTTTCAAATACCTAAGAACTGCCTGGCTTTCCTCCCAATTACTGCAATCATCCTTCTTTTCTTTGGCCTTGCTGAAATGTATCTTGACATCCAGACAATGCTCCACTCCTGAGATCACTTGCCTAATCCTTTGCTTTGACCACGTCAGCCCTCTGCCAGTTCCCTCTTCTTTGCAGCATCAAATGGAAATGGGGCTGGAAAATGGAGACAGGCCTTTATGGTTTAGGCTTCCCTATCGATCTCCTCCTATACCATGTCAGTATAGTGATTCCTGCCCGCATTTGCCCTGTGAAGCCAAGCATCCAACAACCAATGTCAAACAAGCCCACATTTGCATCTTTCCATGCTGCCCTTCTCCTGCCTGGTTGGAAATCACCACCATGTCAGCAGAGCTCTTTCCTTTTGCTCTTCAAAACCTTTCCTAGAAAGGTTTTGCAATCTCCACAAGGCAATTGCCAATCAATGCATCGGTCCTGCTGCTTCTTAATACTGCTTTTCCAGGCTCCCTCTGTGTAACTGCCAGCCCAGCTCAGGTCCATGATTGAGGCTTCACTCTGGTGCCACAGAATTGCACAACACTGGCTCAGATTTTCTATGAAAATTACTGTTGAGCTGTGAGAAGGTGTGTAAGTGAGGAGGTGTAAGTGAGATATAAGTGATGCAAGGCAAGAACAGTGTAAACTATCAGAAATGCTGTAATTGTTGAGAGGATAACATAGCAGCTCAAGGAGGAAAATACTTACATAAAAAGGGCATAAAATCTTAAGATAAACCCAATAGATGACAAATCAGTGACATCAAGGACCCAGCTCATTTCTAAGGGGGAACCACAATGCTGATGACTGCCTGGCCTGTGCAGGCTCACCAGGAGTAGGGTGTATACTGGCACCTAGCAGTGTGTTAGTCCCAGATCTCTGCCATGTGCGTTAGCCAAGAAATACTGCTGCACTCAGCCTGCTTCCACAGTTCTCTGGGCAGACAAAATGTATCTGAACTAAAGAGATTTGCCGTGGGAAGCTTAAGCCTCCTCCTTGCACTTAGATCCTAAACTTTCTAGGGCAGGGATTGTCTTTTTGTTCCGCTCTCCACACCCGGCACAAAGGGATGGGATGCATGAGGGGCATTCCTATGGCAAACCTATTAAGTGCATAAGAGAGGAGGCTCTGGTGCTTTCAGTTTGCTTCCCCAGGCAGAGTTGCACTGAGTGAGAACAGCTGCAGAAAGGACACAACTATACAGGTAATTTTATTGTTATGAACTCCAAGTGGGTCAGATGGGAACTAAAGAATTACTTTCATTCACACCTGAAAATAGATGCTAAGACTGTATGTAAACACTGACAGAGATCTTTGCATTACATCACATTTAGGTTTGGTTTTCCTATTCATTTAGAAACACGGTAAGATTGTAAACTCCATAAAAATGAATAGCCTGGCCCATCACATATCTGCAAAAATACCTTTCCATTTAACACTGGTGAGCAAGAGGATAATTGACTTTCAACTGAGATCTGGGATTCTCAGATGCTGACATTACAGAACCACGTACATTAAAGAGCCAGAGCCGGATGGGAGCCGGAGGAAGAAAGTAGATAGGATTTTCCAGCCACCAGTGACTGACAAATGAAGGTGATCAGATTTCCTGGGATCCCCTCCCAGACAAAGCCTGACCTTGAGAACCTCCTCAAAGCACCTGCTACATCTGTGTGTTCCAGATGCAACTGTTCCAGCAACAGAGGAATTATCAGGGCACTGTTTAAAGAAATGCAAGGGCTCAGACTAATCTCTCAACAGAACTTAAATAGGCTGAAACACCAACATTTCTGAGCAGCTTATTAAACAAGTGCACAGATGGCTAACTCTTCTGCAACTCTGACCTTGAAAACAAAACTGACTCCAGGTTTATTTACCCCTCCCTTTCCCATTGACTGAGTGCACTTATGTGGTGTGTTGTGAAATTATAAATTCTTTGAGGCACAATCTCAGCTCCTCTAAATTCTGGAAGTTCTTACTCTGTAAAGTCAATAGGGTTATGAAGTATTTAATCTGGCTGTAGCTACCCTGTCTAAAATTAACTACAGTATTTACAGTACAAGCATGGTGTTTACATTGTTTGGGGTTTTTTTTGCTGCCACTGAGAGCTCTGCCACTGACTGGTGGAGTGACCTCGGACATCTCCCTTCACTGAGACTGCTCCTCTTTGGGGAGAGAGCCCTTTCTTACCCTCTCAGGCAGGGGCCATCCTGATCCAGGTTTCACTCTTTAAACGTGGCTATCATGCAAATTGCTGTTTCTTCAGGACCATGGGAAGACTCAAGCTGCAGAGACACAGTACTTTTCCTTACTCTGTTCTGACTCATCACTTCACAGGAAGCAGTGGAAGATGGAGACTCACAGTCAGTCCCAGCACAAGAACCTAAAGGGCTTCATAAATCTGAGTAACACATTTCACAGGGATATTAGTGAAAATGAAATGCATTATTGCAAGAATTTTCTGCCAGTGAATAAAAGCGAGTGCAGAGCCCATATATTTGGGGGCAGGGAGGAGGTGTGGGGAGGGAAAAGTGTCCATATAGCCTCAGAAAATAAAATTCATCTCAATGAATAGGAAAGGATATACACATCCATAAAGTAATTTCTTCCTCACCATGATACAGTGTTTTTAAGCAAATAATGGTGTTGATGAGCTAATTCCATTACTGCCTATCAGAGTGATTAATATTGCCTGTCTCTTTGTAGTGCTCTTTACCATCTACTACTGCCTTCCATCTTGTTGATTGATGGCTCTTTGGGTCAAGGACTGTCTTAGGGTTACATTTGGACTACGGGTCTGTGCTTCAGGATGAGGCACTATGGGAATACCTTGTTCTGCCAGCTTTTCATGTGCTGGGGTTCACCAGCATCCTGTGCTTCCTTCTGCAAAATGATCAGAAAACTTTCTTGTGCAGGAGGAGCTATGCAAGGACTAGGCTTCACTTAGTAACAGTTACTCATAACCATACTCATTCCTTTAGAGCCACACAAGAAATGCAGAGAGCACGATATGTTCCACCAGGACAAAATAACTAGCCCTGATAAGGTATTTGGGAATTCTCTTCATCTTTTTTTGATGAGCAATATTGCTATATCTAAAATGAGAAAGAGCCCTACCAATCATATTTATGAACAATTTTTATAATCAAGTATTCAAGATTTTCAGAGAAAAAGGGAGAAATAAGAACTGACAAAAAACCTGACACAGCTGGAGTTTTGATTTAAATACTATGGCTTACTATTTAAATATACTCTAAGCAAATACTCTAAGAAAGACTTCTAAGCTACTTCAATAATTTAAACTGCAATCAAGACATTAAAATACTGGTTTTAAAAGTGTCTCAGTGGTAAGTAGGGAAATACAAGTGCTAAGCAGCATATAGGGAAATAGACTGGAAAGAAACAAGAAAAGCAAAGAGAAGACGGAGCAGAGAGGGACACCTGAAGTTCTGCAAGCTGTGTTTGTTGTTCTCCCTGAATTAGAAAGAACAAAATGAGAAGGCCCAAGCCCCCTCCCCCAGCAGCTGCTGCCACCATGATGTCCGGTGTCAAGGGCAGATGAAAAAGGCAACAGTATCAGGGCAGTTTTGCCATCAACTTTGCCAAAATCAGCTCTCCTGGAGCCCTTCTGAACCCTCTGAGAGGTTTTGTTTGTGTTCCCAACTGCGGTAGACATATATTTACATTGTTTGGATGATGTGTCCTTCCTGCATGTTCCCACTTGGCCAGCTGACTGTAAAGAGATGCTCAGCCACAAAGCTATTTACTGCAACGAGATGCTCTGCTTGAGATTTTCTGAAGCAGAGATATAATCTGAAATTGTGCATCCATCAGATCTGTCAGGGTGCAGTCAAGTTATCTGGAGTACAGAAGACAGAAAAGTAGTCTAATATTCATACATTATTTATATTATGAATATATAAGCTTATACACCTTCTTATGTCCACAAGCAGCACTTGGGTTTTATGCCACTTCTATTCCATGAATGACTTATTGGGCTAGATTTTTAACCAAACACCTTAACATCTTTTTAACCAAACACCTTAACATTTCCTTAAAAAAGTAAATGATGAGCCATCAAACAGAAGTGTTTACTCATACCTAAAAGTGTGATTCAGAGTGTTGTTCACAGAACAAGCAGGAACAGGAATTTGAGGAGACAAACAGCGAAACTCCTAACATTAACAGCTGACCTGTGAGCTGCCAACCAGAGTTCAAAGAGTAACGCAGCATGTGGCATATCCATTTTACATTAGGAAAACAAACCAACCAATCCTTTTCATTGTAGGAAAAGCAAAACATCGGGAAAACTAAGATGTTTCCTCAAATGGAATTTTTTTTTTTTTTAACATCAGGCTTATCATTCAGAAGGACCTTGGTTTTGGCCAGGAGCATCACAAACTTCTTGATGTTCCTTCCACTCCTGAAAACCAGTCATACATAGCTCCATCCTCTCTTCTGTCTGGGCTGGCTCACCTTTTTATAGATACATATTATTCAGATTTTTGAAACTGAATTATCCTGATTTATGAAGTGTTGATAGTCCTATTTTATCTTGAATAAAAGGACCTCAATGTCATCACGTGGAAGCAGTGAGGGAGGGAATTCACCCAGATAGTACTACAGAATGTCTGCATGTTTTGAAGTAGGTGCTGTAAGGTTTTTCCAACAGCTGGCAGGTGATAGACAGGTCAGTCCTTAACTATCAGACAACAAGCCTCTTCTTCATGATGGCAGGTTCACAAGAGATGGAAGGGAAGAAGTGTATATGAAGGGGAAAACATTGGATTTTCTTCTGGTTTAGATCAATTCTCTCCATTTGTTAAACACAGGGAAAGAAACAAAACCTCTGTTTTAAAACTCTAAATAAACCAAATAACCACTGAAAAAGTGCTTTGAATTCTGCAAGACTGCTTGTAAGCATGACACACAAATGAACAAAGCATTTCAAGCATATCATAATTGAAGATGCCCATCCTCCCCAGATTAGGTTTTTCCATTTTAGCATGAAGGTATATTCTTTTTCACTGTTCCCTAAGGTCCCTTTCACCCAGTCATTTCAGCATGTTGATAATGACAGCCAAGTCATGGAATGAAAATAGAAGGCAGCTGGCAAGATAATCCTGGACGTCATCCGGATGCAAGCGAAGCATGAGTATCTAATTCATTAAGGGAGTGGGAGGATTAGGGTGGTGCTGAGCATCTATTCTGTTTAATTTGACATTCCATTAATTTAGTCTCTCAGTGGACAGGACGGGAGGTGCAACATAATTATAGCTCAGAATCTGAAACCTCTGGCTTGTCTGAAGACTTATTAGTTTTGTGGCAGTTGGCTAGGGGGACCATGGCAAGAGAGATGAGCAGACTTTGTGCTCGCTGTACCTAATACACTTCAGTAATAAACTGCATGTGGGACTGGTGAAGTTCTCCTTGGAGATCAAAGACACTACCTCTATATAACAAATGACTTTCCAACAGCCTTGAGAGCAGAAACTTCCAAGGATGCTTCACAAGGTGAATCTACTTGGTATCAGAGAAAACAGCTGCTTTAAAACCTAGGTGGAAGATGTAGGATCCTAAATGTCTTCTCAGAGTGAACAGCATTGCTGAAAACACAAACCCCTGTTCCCAGTGAGCCTCTTTTCCTGCACAGCTACTCGAACAGTCATAATGATTCACCAGCCAAATTCTGCTCTGAACAAATGTTCAACTGCAGCAAATCCACAGGCCCTGTTCTGACATGCATTCAGCCTGAGTAAGCAGTGTGCACATCCTACCTCTGAACCACCACTCTGGAACATGCAGGACACAATGTTTTCACAGGAGCTCTTGGGAAAAAGAAATATTAGAAAACATCTGCCCCCTCACCTCTAAGTATCAAAGTAAATTACCAGATTTTTCAAGGGCTCTCAAAATACATCAGCAACTGGGGGAGCTGAGAATTTGAAAAGATGTTCCCAATGCTTTACAACAATAAAAACAAACCCTTCAACACGTCTCTCACTCCAGCTTACATCTCACCTTGAAGTCACATCAGATTTTATTTCTTTGATAGAGAGGCAGATGTGTGAAAAGATAGCTAATAGGAACCCCCACTAGTATGTTTCTCACAGAAAAATTGACATCTCGATACCATATTGATTTAGACTATTGGACACCGTTGACTATCACAGGTGCAGTGTCATAGTTGGAGAGAGAAAAGCTGATTCATAAAAAACGACATAAGTCACAGTACTCAGACACTTAGATAAACTTAGAATATACAAACAGACAGACCTTTTAACTGCATTTCAATGTAATTAGCTGAGGGCTGGCAGCCAGATGGACATTATTAGAGACAGAAACTCTCAGTTAAATCGTACAGCAAACAAAGCGTCAGGAACTTGTCATCACTGTCCGTTGGGTCTTGTATCCGCAGGCGTCAGAGGCCTCGTGCATTCAGACTGTAGCCCCCGGCAGGGTAACGAAGAGAAGTGACTGTTACCTTTGGTCCTGCAATACATTTAAGGGCCTGCTGGAACTGAATCACGACATCTGAAGAGGTAAAACCCACCTGGCAGATGAAACCAGTGGATGAGCACTGCCGAACCCAAAGACTGAATTTCCTCTTTTTCCTCTTGCGCAGCTCCCTCTCTGTGCAGGTAGCAATGAAAACAGGATCCTCGTCAATCAGGGGCTCATGTAGTACCTGCAAGTGGCAAGAAAAGAGGAAGGGAAAGAATCAGAAGAATACATGATTGCTAAAAAAAAGGTGCTTTAACTTCTTTCAAGGAAATACAACCCTTGCACTGTGCTTGTGTGCATCACCCCAAAGAAAGAAGCAAACTCACTTTTGTTTGATGCTACAGTCCAACAAAAACCAAAGCCTGGCCAAGCACACTCCATTATGGATAGCTGCTCTACATGTGGTTTGCAAACATTGCAAGGCACAGCTCTCATTTCTTACTATCAGCTACAGTTCAACATCCCTCCAAAATGATGCAGGGGATGGGGCAGGGAGAGTGGATTGTTAGCAGCATCCTTCTCCAAGCTTCATTGTAAGCTTCATCTTGTTTGGCAGAATGTCTTCCACCCAAACATCCCCTACAATATGTTGTAAAGTACATTCCTTGGTTACAGCAAAGGAAAACACATAATAAAGAGAAAGAGAAGTTAAGGGAGAAAAAGATATTTTCTGCTGCCACTTAAGGAGGTGGTGAAGAGACAGAAAATATTTTTCCTGGCAGCAGCAGTTTCAGGGAAGTCTCTCTTGCCTCAGGAGCTGAAAAATTTGACAAATGGAGACAAGGATAAAGCACCAGAGACAGGAATAGAAAAAGATAAGGCAGACTGGAGCAAGTAATGAAGACCTGTGAAAGTGAAGCAGTTTCTGCATTCTGCATCCAGATGCTATAAGTGGTTCCCTGTTTCTTATAACTGTTTTGTTACACTTCCATTAATTCAGCAGCAAAACTGTTAGGTATCACACTGTGCAACTCACCTACAGAAAAGTAGTAGCAGCTCCCCACAGCTCACAAGTAGCTGTGCATAACATACACATACCTAACTGCAGGATGTGCAAGTTGTCTAGCAAGCCACTTGTGAAAGTACAAAGACTTGCAAACTGTTGAAAGGTCTCAGCTGATAAATGCCAACCAAATTCAGACACGTACATCTAAATCAGAGCAAGTCTCTGCAGGCTCCCCTCCTTGAACATGAGGGGAGAGCAGTCCCAGCAGGCTGTAATTCATACCCTTGCAAAGATGTGCAAAATAGTCAGATGGGTTATAATCTAAAGGAGTCTGTTCTTTTTCAGTGACCATCCCAGCAGGAGGCGGGCTCAGATACAGGTGTGAAGAGGCTCCCATCCTCAGATGAAGCCTTTCCACACCTGCATGTGTGCTACTTTTGTGCACATCCGTGCAGTGAGTGGTGGAAATGAGAACAAAGCTGCACTAAACCTGGGAGCGATGCTTGTAGGAGAGATGTGGTGGGTGAGCAGTTAAGCACCAGATATGAGCAGCTGCTGGCCTCATGAATACAAGATGTTTGTTGAACATCACTCTGTCAGCCCAAAATAGGCACCCATGCTCTCCCCACAGAGTGATGGCTGCACACTGTCATTTATAAGCACTCCACTTCTTAACGACTCATGAAACATTCACAGGACCATCTGAAAGCACTCTTGTGAAATGTTCAAATTATACACCAAAACGCAGATGTGAGCAAGGAGAGCTGCACACAAAGCTATTTGTTCTTCCAGCTGCAGCTGCCCTGTTTCCCCACTGAAGCCAAATCTTCTTCCTCTCTCAGGGTCCACACAGAACACAGCCTTTCCTATCTAAAGGCCATCTGGGGCATTTCCCACTTCTGCCTCAGAGGATTCTGACAGTATTTTGCAAATATTAAACATGCCCTCATTTGCTTTTGCCTTTCTGCCTCTCATGTGCAGAGGGAAGGAGCAAATCCTTTGGGATAGGGTTGGATACATGGTTAAGAACTTCTCAGCTTCTGGAAAGGCTCTCTTACCTGCCAGATCCCATTGAGTGGTGTGGTCCCACTGTTATAATCTCCCCTGCTGTAGGATGGAGAGCAGCAGAAAGAAAAGGCTGTATAAGCATCACCTTAGGACATCTTTTACCCTCTGTCATTAGCTCCTTTCCCTCTACACCACAGCATCAACTCTCCTCACAGCAGCTCTACTGCATCCTGTTTACCCTTCACACTCTTTCTGCCTTCTATGACACAGTAAGGCCTGTCAGCCTTGCAATTAGAAAGCAAATCTGAATATTTAAAACCTCTCTCCATCTTCCTTTTCTCCCTGCCCATGCTCAGCCCTGCCTTCCCCTAGGACCCAGAGCTTCCCCTTCTTTGTTCCCCTGTACTGAATTTAAGTAATTTCTCTGTAAGTTCCTACTTAACTTCTGTGAAGAGGGAACAAAAATGTGAACAGACTAGGGCAAGATCTGCTGTTGCTGCAAAGAAAAAATGTGGAAAGGCAAGGAAAATGAACTGAAAACCCTGGAGCTTGCTCTTCCTGCTTCCTTCAGAGAGTGGGGGACAAGTGTTGTCACCCCTCCATATGCAACCACTGCTTCAACAGCTGTAAAGAACTTCGCAAGCAAGGCACTGTATGGGCTGTGCCTGCTGGTGGAATAGCTGATCTCCACCTTGTTTTCAAAGCAAACAATTTGTTGCTCCTGGCACTGACAGGGTGTTTTTAGGACAAAAGCTAGCCATGTTGCTACTGGCCCATCCTATTAGTTTGTTCACCCTCCTGCATTTTCAATCTCCTTGCTTTTCCTGTAATCTCAAATCCATCTATTTGCCAAGTCCCCATGCAAAGTGATATTTCCTCCCTCCCTATTCCCCATTCTTGCTGTTGCTGCAATATACACTTTTACAGGAGTGAGCTTACTGCCCCCATGGCATATTCTTTCCTGCTTCTCATCTTCCTTGATAAAAATCAACTTTCAGGCTTAATTGACTCCTACACATATTCCTGGCCGCCTCTTCACCATCTTTTTCTCACTCCCCAAATGCTGCCTTCTTCCTATTCTGACTTCCTTTGATGCAAGATAGCTTGTGGATTTCTTCATAGAAATCATCCCCATTTTTTTCTCTCAAATTCCCAGTTCTGTTAGGGTCTAAGAAGCTCCTCATCTAGTTGCTTTGCTCCCCCACTGCTATGACACTGCTCCTTTCCTTTCCTTTCCTTTCCTTTCCTTTCCTTTCCTTTTTATAGATAGAGCTACCTGCCAAACTTTCACGCTTTCTTTTTCCCCTCAACATGTATTTGCACTCCAAGTGTTGCAGAGGCAAGACTCCAACATGGGACTCCATCAACTGCTCTGTCACACACTATCTTTCACTCACAGAATAAAACAGATAGCCACTACCAGGAGTGCCGTTCTTTCTTCTCCCTTTGAGATCATTTCCAGTGCTCTTTCCATGCCAAAACTCCACCCATCCTGCTCTCACCAGAGTCCAAGCAGGCTTGTAGACAAAGCCCCAAATCACTAAGTCTTTTGTACTTGGAATTCCAAATGAACCAATATACCCGTGAGAAATCTCCCCCTTAGATCCATGGCCATCCACAACACAGGCTGTCTCTTTAGCCTGTTTCCTGGAGAAGCTGCCTCAGCTTGCCTTGTCTCTGGCTTTTGGTGGGTACCATTCAGTTGCAGAGTCCCCTGGGTAACTGCACCTGGATGCACAGAGTCAGTCATTGCTCCTGCAATAGTAGCTCGTGCTTCTGCCTCTTTGCTCCAAAGCTCGTCCTGTCTAATCTAAATTCTCTTGCTGGTGTCTGACATCTCTGCTTGCATATCTAGCTGTCAGTTCTGATTTCATTATGCTGCATTTGAGAGCATCTCCCTTCTCTTAAGAACCCCTTAGTACCTCCTTTTTTGGTCATTGCAGATGTCCCTCTCCTCCTGCCGCAGATATCACTGGCTAGTCTTTACCTCCTACTTGCAAAATCTTCTCAGCCAGGCAATGCCTGCATTTTCCCTGCTTTCTGAGTAAGAGCTCTAAAATGGCACTCATTTTAGAGTAACAACCCACCCACCCAGACAAGTTCATATCCAAAGCCCACAGCCATCCTGCAACAATTTTACTTCTACTCAACATAAGGCAATCTTGTCCTACAGACTGCTGCTGGAAAGCCATTTGCCAAGTCTATCACACTGACCACATCACTTTTCTTTATTTCTCTCTGATAGTTCTTCTCCAGTATATCAGTCAGATTCTTTCTTTTCTCATTTTCAAAGTCCTGATTGGCCTATCCACATTTTACAGATCCTCTCTGCCATCATTCAGAGGTTAACTCTGACCTCCAATGGAGCCATGATTCCATGCTCCTCTGCCCATTTGTTCAGTCTTCAATCAATCCTCTTAAAAACAAAACATCAGTTCTTACAGCACTCTGTTACCATTAGGTAATTTTAAAATAGCAATGAAGTTTCATCATTTTCTGTTGCCAAACTCTCCCTAAAAGCTGGCTTCACCAAAGGATCAACTGGCCAAGAGCTACAGGACATCAGAAATTTACCTTGCTGTTCAATATTCTTATTGCTCCTCTGTCTGTCTTTCTCTTGCTCAATGTCTTATACTTGGCCAGCATTCTCTGAATATTTATGTATTTGTGTCACACTCAAAGAAGCCCTAAGACAGAATGGTTCTGGTTTGAGACCAGCACCCTTAACTCCTAAATAATCATTTTGAGAACAGGAAGTCTGAAATATAGAGGTAAAACACAAGCAAGACCTTATAATTTGGAAATACCCAATATTAAATGAATATTTAGTCATGAGAACACAAAAGCAAGTTGACCAGCCAATTTTTGTCCCTCTGTGTTTTCAAAGAGGCTGCCATCTAAAGCTGTGAGCTGGTTTGAAAGAGCTATGTTGAAACTGCTTAGCTGTACCCTATGATACCACCAAGAGTGAAACACAAACAAGCTGCCTAGTAATTGGTCAAAGTTTAGCACCGTGCCCTTGGAGCAAGAGATTGGACTTAGATCTGTCTTTTTGCCAGGGGGTTCACTCCTGCTGGAGATAAGAAGACAACTGTTCCCAGCTGACATTTCACTGGGCAGATGCAAACTGTTTGGTTCCAAGACACCAAAGAGAAGGTGGGAGAGGGAGAGGAGAGAAGCAGGGAGAGGGAAGCAGAAAGTACCTGGAGTTATGCTCCTGACCTCTCCCACACCAGTCAGGGGCAGCCAGACACAGCAATCCTGTCTAGTCACATCCTGCTGACAAGCATATAAATACTCAGCAGGCACAGAAGGATATTTGAGCAGTGATGTTATTTTCCCTGAACTCCTCTGGTTTCTGGAATTCAGTGTATATTCTTGGCAGGTGAGTACCCTTGAATTTGTTGGTCTGTACCTCCAGAGCACAGGCAGGGCATGCTCCCCGTCTTAAGGCTTGCAGACAGTAGCACAGCTACAAAGCTAAGTAGCAAAGAAACAACACTGCTTACAAGAACAGACTCAAACCTCCACCTCTTGTTGCTCAGGTAGAGGCAGTGCTTATTTATATAGATGATGCTAAGGAGGGATAGGATGCAGAGAATATTCCTGTCTTTTTTTTTTTACCAATCTAGGTCAGAACACCATTTTTTTAACTTCAGAAACTAAAACTAGCACTGCTGATACACAATTAAAATGTTCTGGGCTTTCAATTCCTTCCTAAGCTGGAGAGTAATTATTTCCTTTTGTTTGCTCAGTATATTTAGCAAAATAATTATAATTCACTAGATTGTTTTCTTTGCTTTGGTATATTGGCATAGTTCTTTCTCCCTGTTTCCTTTCATAGCAACTGTAGTGTTATTTTTATAGGCACATTTGGGCAGGGGGAGGGGTCAGAGATGAGAAAAAAAACCCCTAAGTATTTTCTGATAGAAGTTCCACTTGAAGAATCTTTTCTAGCTCTCCGAAAAGAAAAGATCAAATCTATAGAAGAAAAACTGTGAAGGCAGGTGTTGTACTGCCTGCTGGATGCAGATTGTCCCTGCTCTGTCCATAGGGATGAGTTAAACATGGCATCTTCCTAACCTGTGTTCTGAGAGTCCACACTGCCAGAGGAAGAAAGTCAGTAATGAGCCTACCCATAAGCCCAAACAGCCCTGCTGCATTCAACAGGAGCTGTGATCTAGCTGTTTGATGCCACTTACAAGAAGGTAGCATAGAGCTCATGGGTCAGCAACAAGCCACCCAGGTACCACAAGTCTCACGTTTAAGATACAGATGTACCTTAAGCAACAAATCCGTTTTGAAATTGTGATCAGTGGTATCACTGATTACAGAAACCTGACCCCCCTTTTGGCTTTCAGAGGCAGGACTTCCAAAAGCCCATCTAAATGGCTCTTTCCCCTCATCTTTCCATTTGTTTCTGTGCAACTGGGTTATTATTTTTAATTATTTCTGGTATTTCTCACTGGGCATTCTGGGTTTGATGTTTACTGCAGTCTGCACTCAAGACAATTTGCAGGGAGAGGTCTTTCCTGCTGTTTTGAGCAGATGGGGTCCTCATCTCTTGAGACAGGTAGTGTGCAGCCCTGACTGATGGCACCCAGGAGGATGTTACACACAAGGCTCCTTTCAGGAGGAGGCCTGGAACATCCCCCCGTAGGCTACCGGAGGTACACTAGGGTATTTTTAACAACAGATTCAAAACCTTATTCTTTCTCACAGGGTTATTTTTGAAGCTGTATTTTAGTGTTTTTTGTTCCACTCAATATCACTGAAACATGCTGCATAGAAATCACTGACGTAAATACTGACAAAGGAGCAGAGAAGTGGAGGGGGAAGGAAGAGAACTGGGCTGTCTCTATTTCTTTCCCCCTATTTTTTTTAAGTAGCATCTCCTTACCAAGCTCAGGTTAAGAATACATTTTGCTTGTAAAGATTTAGGTGTTTTGCCACTGCAAACAGGGTGCTGTGATTTTGTCAATTCAGTTCTCAAGCTTTGCTCAGGATGGGGAATAGGAGAAGGGATATACATGCAAATCAAATCTTAGCCTTTAATGGATTTGCACTCACAGCATGTGCTACAGCACACCATTATAAGCATTTACATTAGACATAGTGATCACATTTCTGAAGCCTTTATCTTCTGCCCATTGAAGTCAGCAGCCATAAGGATTAGATTTCATACCTTTATAACAGCTCAGTCCCAACAACTCTTGTTTCTCACTGCCCGTTTTGTCTTAATGGAAACATCCTTTGCATGGCTTAGTGAGAACACTCCTCCCTCCTCCCTTCTCTACCTTAACAGCTTTTTAGGCAGCTGTGTTCTCATGAGTTATATAGGTATGATTTTTATTGTCTATAAACCAGAAAAAACTGTAATCACTTGCCATTTATTTTAGGCACACTTTGATGAAAGTGATGCAACTACGCCTTCATTAATTTTGTGCGGCAGGCAAAAATGTGATGCTTCCCAAGGGAAATAGGGAGAAAAAGAGGACTATAGGCATAACACCCTTTCCAAATGCCTAAGTGAAATATTTATATTCTGGAAACAGAGAATTGATTGAAAAGTTATGTCAAGCAGTAACATATTTCATGCTTATTCCTTTTGCTTTCCAGACTTCTGAACATGACCAGTAGCAACAGCTTCAAAAACAGATCATTTCTATTGAACAAAGTTTAAATAGAGTATGATGAGTATTAAAAGATTTTCACCAGTCCTCCTTTCCAGTTGTGAGGAAGCAGCTGTGTTACTGGACCATACAGCAAGCACCTACTGCTAAGGTCAGGGACAGTCACTCAGCAAACTCAACTCCTCCATTCAATTCAGCCTGCAGTGGGAGCAGCTACCAGTCTTCCCTCCAGCCCAGCTGCACCAGCTCTGCCCTTTCTGCCCTTGCACAACCTGCAACCTCCCATCCTCAGGATAGCAAAACCTACTGGTGCCAGCCTCACTGAGAAGTCTCCAGGCTTGTTTAGGCCACTAAAGCAAACAGCTCTGGCTTGGAGAGCACCATTCCCACTGAAACAGGCTTGGTGCCTGCACTGACAGACACTGATGAGCACTCGCACAGGACAGTGCTGCTTTCTCTCTTGTTCCATGGAGGCACCGCAGCACAGCTTCACACTGTGAAGCCCCAGCTCTTTTCCCAGGCAGCTGTGCTGTGCACTTTCTGTCCCAGTGAGACAACCAGAGCACACAGGTCAGATGCTCCCTGCTGACAGATTAACTCTTACCTGGGCTTGCGAAGGTCTGAAAGCAGAGTCAAAGCCATTCTGCAGAGAGTCCAGAAAAGGCTGGATTTTATAGAGGCTATGTGTTGTCTGGCTCGAGCGGAAGGCCACAATGTGGAAGTACTTCAGAATCTTCTCAAATCGTGATTGTGTCATGATAAGTGCAATGCTCTTGTTGCTGTAGAAGCCGCTGCTCCAGATGCTGAGAACAGACTCACAGTGGTGGATGCTGGTTGATATCATGTAGCCTAAGAATGCCTTCATTTCCGTCAAGGTGACATCAATCCAGGCATCGTCACTACCAAACCTCTCCTGGTATTTCTTGGCATACATGTTGGTTTGGACCACCATATTCTTTAGTACATTGTCAGGGACAAAGAGCTGAAAAAAGTCCATGGCACTGGCAGTCAGGGGCATTTTTCGTGTTGGACCTAGGATAAAAGCGAGAAGGGAAGATAGGCACACTCCTGATCACCACAAGACATGTCCAACACCAGAAATTAAAAGCATGATTAATTTTTCTAATGCAAATGATGGCACATACCCATTGTCTGACACTTCATCAGGAAACTTCCCCTCCCTCCCCCATATTCTTCCTCCTGTTTGATACTATACACTCTGAAAACTTTCTTCCTGTGTTCTGCACACTCATTAGTTTGCAGCATGCAGGCCTGTGAGACAAACACACATTTTATTTCTCCACTTACACCTTATCTGCAACTTTTATCCTCAGTGGCTGTTCTGGCCTTTTCCTGGATAGGCTTTTATATGTCCATATGCGTGTCAAAGCAGTGCCTTCCTCCAAACAGCCCAGAAGGACAGTGTGAGTCCTCCAGAGATAGAGCTGCCCTGATCCTGGATGACATGATTCCTAGGCTCTAGAACCTGATCCCACTTTTTCTCTTGTACCTCTAATTCCTGCCTAGCTCATTGTCATAAATTCTGTGACTTTCTAATCTGCCTCTGCTCCACACAGAGTCACATACAGGTCACATCCATGTGTTTTTGAGTTTTGTGTCTCTGCCACCACACTGGAGTTTTATCCTGTACTCTGACATCCCCAAGGAAGCACATTACCAGAACAAGTCACAGCTACCATGTGGCTAGAGTCACTGTCCCACGTCACGGGGAATATTTTTAGCACTACAATGCATACAGTGGTCCTCTTCCTCCCATAATGTAATAAGCCTTGCAGTCCCATGCTGTCATTACTCTACCATTTCACTGATCTTGCACTTTCTCTGCCAGTTTCAACTATTCCATAAGAGGAGGGCGAGAAAACCAAAAAGGAGACTCTAAGGGCTGGCAGCACAGTATCAGTGTTTCAAGGTTAGCCAGTCAGGCACCAGATTATACTAAGCCGAATTAGGAACATCAAACCTGCAGTACCAGGGATGCAGACATCAGTCTTTACAGCCCCCTCTCCTCTAATCCCTCCCACACACTAACCAAGCTCCATTCTAAAAGTAGTAGTTTTCATGCTTGCACCATGTGGTAGTGTTGTAGTCACTAGGTAAGGGCAGAGGACACTCTCTCTTCTACAGAAGACATGAAAACCAATGCCCTGGGAGGAGCAGCCTCTCCAAACCCAGGGGACAGGAGGGCACTTAAAAGCAGCTCTACATCCCTGTGATAAAGACAGTGTCATGAGTATAATCCCAAACCAAGAGTTGGATCCAAGAAATACCACATCTTAGTCCAGAAGCCTTCAGCCTTGGGACTGTCTGAAACACTCTTTGTAATCAAAAGGAGAAGGCATACAGCTTCTCACTTGGAATTCTGCCTAACAAGAGCGAGTCTTTCTCGCACTACAACGCTGCTTGGATCTCAGCATCAGCTCTCCCAGCTGGATCAGAGCATGATCAGACCATTCCACAATGTGGCTCTGCAAAGATCCACTACCATGTTGGTCATGTTGCATTCTCCAGCACCCCTGTATCTCAGTTCATATTCCTAGTTACAGCAACAACTATAGCTTGCAGAAATTTTCCATGAAACAGAACTATAAGGAATTACGGAAATACTGTGGTTGGACTTGCTCTTAAGCCTTAATGTTTGGGTGCACCCTGGTGAACTCAAGCTACTAGAAAGACATCAAAAATAGCATCAAGACTTTGAAACAGTAAACCTTCAGACTGCAAAGAATGCCAAAAAACCAAACAAAACTGGATTTTTTTAATAAGTGCAGTGGGAAAAAACCATCTGTTTAAAGATTACTTTCATATTTTAATTTGTGAGATTGAGTAACTTTCAGTTGAAAGCACATTCCTCTATATTGTAAGACCAGAGGAAAGAGCCCCACACAAACCATGTTTTGGTAAGGACAGAGGAGGAAATTTCAGTTTAAATGATAAAAGGTTTTCATTATCAAGCGAAAACTATAGGGCTAGAATAGATATATTTACTTAACCTTAACTGCTAGTGCAATAATAAAGCCACTTAACAAGAAGTTTTCTTCTTTCGATCAGGAGGTTTATTTTCTGCTAGCACTGGCTTGACTGTTACAGCTCACAAAAGATGCTCTACACATGCTTCTGTATCTTCATTCTTTCCCATAACTTAATCAAGTTTTTATATTATAGAGTAGGTATGGCTTTCTGATAACAACATATGGAACAGAGTGTATTCCTAGTTATATATGAAATCTTGAGTAGCTATTGAACTCAACTCCAGTGCTCAAGCAACCTTCCAGGTAGCACCACAGAGAGATAGTTTTTAAATTCCTGTCTTCAGAAGCAGAAGCTGGGAGTAGGGGTAATGTTTTAAATCTTGTCTACAGCAAACAAGAATTCATAAAGCATTAAGTCTTACAAAGTGAAATATGTTTGTCTTGAGACTTGTGGATATGGACAGTAGGTACACACTGGACTCCATCTTTATGGAGGTGAGAGCAGTCAGAAGCACAAAAATGTAATTTTGGTGTAATTAATTTTTCAGCACCTGCACAAGTTTACCTTGATAAGTGATTATGGAAACCTGACAGGTATACTGGATATGACAATCCTTTCTTACCCAGCAGTCCTGCTCCAGCCACAGAGAACCTGCTACCTCCTCTGCTTCTCGAAATAAATATGCAAGCTTTGTATCTCACTGGTCATGCAGAACCCACACGGCTCTAAAAAAGCAAGCTGAATCACTTTCTGACTCAAACATCAACATAATTGTTGATTAAATAAAATTATGAAAGCCCCTGTATAATCTCATTGTCTTAAAAAACAGCCTTCATTGGCAAAGTGAGCACAACTGATTCATAATTTACTGATATGCAATATAACAAGAGCGACATTGAATTTCAGTAGGAAAAGAACTGAATTTTTAACATGAACTGAGTTTTGCATAGTTAATGACCAGCCTAAAATATTTAAATATGACTTTCTATCTAAGTACACAAATATATCCCATAGAGAGAGCCAACTGTCTGCATAAGGAACTTAAATAGCTAATTTGTACTTTTTAAGGATTTTTACATTGACTTACATGGCACTTACCCAGAAAATACTGATATGAAAAGAATTCAGTGTTTCATAGATGCACTGTTTATCTTTCAAAGCTTTACACAGCCAAATGAAAGAGCGGCTTTGCCTAGTTGTCCGTTCTCAGAATGATTATACAATTATGACTGTATGTGAAATTCAGATTTTTCTCTCTCCTCTGATAGAGAGTGTTTGCATGGAGAATATATTTACTTTCATAGGGTTTTTTGCTTTAAAAGCCAATCAGGGTTTCCAATACAAATGGCAGAGACAGAGCGCAAAAGCACTCTTGGAGTGTGCAAACATGCAGCCAGACCCAGTATTCCATGCACAGTCAGGACAGGGACAGAGCTCTACTGAGAAAAGTTCTGACTGGGCAGCACACATGCCAGCACCAGAACTTTGGGCTTGCTCTAAGTGACCTTGTAGGACGTGGAAAATAACAAACAACTTCCATTATGATACAATGTCCACACACAAGCTCTTCTTCCTTCTCACCCTGTCTGGCAGCAAAAACTTGCATGTGCTATCCGCAGCAACCACCTTGCAAGTCATTAACTGCTGTTTTGACTAGTTGGTTCCATTTTCTATTTTGCACTCAGAAGGAATGTCTCCCACAGAGAGACATTTCCATTTGTAAGAATAGTCGCAAAATAATTAAAAAAAAAAACTAAGACATTTGTGTTTCCGTACTGGGGATCCAATTGTGAAGCAGAGGCTGGCACCTTGCCCTCAGTGTGTGCATTGTAGAGTCCATTTTGGCTCAACTTGGCTCAGGGCAAACTGCAGCTGCCTCACTGGCTCTGATGTCTAGCAAGAGAGCAGGCTGCACACTCAACTTCTCAGCAAACACATCCACTGCAGAACACCCAGAAAGATTTAAGAAAAAGTTCAGGTGGAACTTCAGGCAGCCCCTGCATGTCCTCCTACAATTTCTGGTCTTCTCTCTTGGATAGATCCCCACCGGTCACATTCTCCCCCCTGCTTCATTCCCTTTCTAGTATTCCTCACTGAGCAATACATTAGGAAAAAAATAAGAACTCCAAATGAATGACACGCTTTTTCCTTACTAGACTGGTTTGCAGAATTAAGTAATTTGAGAGCATTTTTAACAGGTTCATGCCTTTCCCATTTTTTCTGTTCTGATTACCAACCTGTAATTTACTAGCTCAGAGTTCAGAGACTCAGAATAAAGTCTGAAACACAAATTCAGAATAAATGGACAAAAGATGGAAAATTTCAAAACATACTGTAACCTATCAGTGCTTCCAACATAGCATCCAAATCTTAAGAAGGTCAAAAACATTGTTATTTTGGGCAGGATAAATCAGATATATAAGAAGAAAATGCAGTGAAAGAAAGTTCTTTTGCTCTGCTGTGCAAAAGACTCTGTTCTCATTCAAAGTGCAATCAAGGTCCATGATAAAATACCCCATTACACTGACAGTCCCAGGTGTTACCATATGTATGATAACCCAAATTGCGTGGTTTGTAAACAAACCTTATGCAGAGCTAATCATGGCTGACTTTGAGATTAATACAACTTCGTTAATAGCTTGGCAGACAATACTCCCAAATCAGGAACAGGAGTGGTAGAAGTATCAGTTAAAGAATTTAGAAGTAATTTTATTGTCTTCTTTGAGGAAAAATCAAACAATTTATAGCCACCCATGAGAATAGCACATTAAATGTATTATATACAGATACATACCTAAGAAAAATCAATCCAGAAACTATTTTTTTTGCCTTTGGGAAGTACTTTCTCCTTCAACATATGGTACAGGCTTCAAAAACCTGGGTTTGAAAAGCCAATTAATTCCCTTTTCCTAAGTCCAAGCAGTTAGAGACTGTTTTATATTCCTGACAAGTTACCTTTGCAGAAGTGCACAATACGATTTTTGGGTCTTATTTAGAGAACATAAAAAAATGCTGACAAAAGCCTTTTGTCAGAAAATATACATCCATCAAAAAAATCATGATGTCTTCATGAAAGATGTCAATTCATAAAATATGACAGATAGTTAAAACAACTTCATCTTTTTCAATGTGAAGAGAGCAATACAAAAAATAAAAAAAAAGGCAAGGAAACAAAAAATGATGTTTTACTATTTCCCAAGTGAGATTTTTCAGAATTTCTGTTTAAACTAAGTTTCCTCATTTAACCTTTGGAATCATTGGAGCTTATCTGGCTTGCCAGAATATCAGTTTTCATTTCAGCTCTATTCTTAATGGCCTGGAAATTTACATCAGACCATCCTCAAACCATAGCCGGTTTGACGGCCTTACGACAAGCCTGTCAAGACAGATTGAAGTAAGTTCACATAACACTTCTTTTCTGAGTTTTATTTCAGTTTATTTCAGAGACCGCTCTCCTGTAGGAACTGGGCAACAAGTATCCAGGTCTTTAGGATATTATGCCGTATGTTTTTGTTCATCTTCGTTAGAAAAAGCTACCAAAGCTTCAGTGAGAGACCTACTTTGCTAAGTCAAAGGTATCATCCTCATTTATACCAGCTGTGGTTCTGACCAGTATTTTGGGCAAGTAGATGTCTGTATCTGTTATGCTGGTAAACAAATCTTCGTTTCCTTTAACGACTGCCTTGCACAAGAATTCAATATAAATGATGAAAACATGATCCATACTGTGGCATTGCTTGGAGCTGAGAGCCAACCTAGGAGCAGGCAATTAAAAAAAGTCAACAACTCCCAAGCAGACACTCTTGGCTTAGAAAGAAGAAACTGGACATAGTCCTTCCAAAGATGGTCTCTTCTTAAACTATAAGGGCTTGCTCTCAGCAGCCCATGCTTCTGGGTAAGTTTTTGCAAGGTCACCTTTACAGAAACTTACTTTATACCCTTGCGTGGGCACTAAGTAGCTGCACTTCTGCTCTACATTTAGTTTCAGGAAGCTTATTCCAAGCTATTTAGCAAAGTGTGATTTGACTGCACTCTTCCAACCTTATAAATAAGCCTTTGACAATGCCTCCACGCCTGCACATAATAACCGTAGTCAAAAAATTGTTCTGAACAGCTTCTGTGAAAGGCCACTTTCTCTTCCCTCCTTGGCATTAAAAAGGATTGTTTTCTTCATAGAGTCAGCAATAAAGTGATCCACAGACTGCAGTCTGACTTCTATCCATAGACAGCATTAAGAACTTTGTCTAGAAGCAATCCAAGGACAAATGAAAGTGGACTGAAAACCAGCACAGAGCTGCTCCGTGCTGACTCTGGTCCTAAGAGTCCCTGGCCTCCACAGCAAGCAGCACTGAGTTAATGATAAAATAAATAAAGAACTTATTTAGTAAATCAAACAGCAAAATTTAAATAAAACAGTAAAATTAATGAAGTATTTAGCAAAGTAAGGAACTTCCTGCAATTCAGCTTGTTTCCATGCTGTGTACTGGATCCAGACTGTCACTCCGTTTTTTAAGCATTATAGCAAAACCCTTGAGCATTAAGTGTAGCAGGGCAACCTGGCATAGGTCAGGGACAAGTAATGCACCTGTTTCACTAAACACAAGACAGTCTCCTCCCCTGATGTCATGGTGACCTTCCAAAGACTGGGGTGATAACCAAGTCACCCTGCCCATTCCTCCTCCATACTGCTGTGTGCTGGCAGTTCAGCCTGGAAAAGGTGAAGAACTTCAGTGGGGCATTGAAACTAGGATACCAAGGGCAAATAATTTTGACTGTCACTCAGATTACCTTGTGTGATAAGACACTGTAGAAGAACAATTAAATTTTGGGGCATTTTTCAAGAGACCAAGCATGCAGGTCTTACACCTTTCCCATTGACCAAATGTGTGTTGTACCACCGACAGCACTGGTCTGAGAATGAGAACATGCCAGATATGTTGTGGCAGTCTTCCATGGAAGTGTGCCTTGCTGTACATTTGTGCCATGGCAAAAAACTGTTTAATTAAGACAGTATTTCTTTGTGTTTACCATCATGTTTTAAAGCTACAAAGCTTTCAAGCTGTGACAAGTACAAAGAATAAAAAGCCCACTGCAGCTGATGTTGACACCTTTAATTGTATACTTAATTTCTGTGGTTAGATCTTGCAACCAACCAATCACCATTTTCCCAACACCCAACAGAACCTCCCAAACCACTGGTATAAGGTGTTATGGATAAAATAATTCCCAAAAGCCAAAGACCTTAAAGCAGCAGAGTCAATGCTTAAGCAGTACCGTATTGTGTCAGTTTACATAATTCTTTGCACATTATTTAGCTGTGGGACTGCATATGCTCCTCCTCAGGGGAATTCCTGCTGCAGCAGCTTCCATGGCAATAGTCCATTGCACTCTTTTGCCACTATAGTTTTCTATTAGCATTTTACTGCACTGCTCCTGGCAGTCCAGCTGACACTGGGCATATCTAACAGATTAGAGACCACCATCGATGTGCTGACTTCATACACCATCTGTAATACAGCTTTTAGTAGATCACGTAGCAGCTACACATCTGTCTGCAGGCACAGCTGTGCACATTTAGGAAATAACTGTACAAAGCAGTATGGATAGTTTTATGTCAGCACAACTTCCACTACCAGCAGGGTGACCTTCATAACTAAATCCCAGAAGATTGCTTTGGGATGGTTCCATGGGGGGACCCCTCCTCTGCACTGGCAACTCTTGCAGGTGCAATCCCACCATCCCATCTTTCTGTCCCAGACTCCTGGTCTGTTCTTGTGCATACTGTTCACAAATACCATTACCCACATGCAACTTGCTCCTTTCCAGAAATTTGAAATAAAAATCTACCTGTATAACCATCAGCAATATTTGATGTGATGACCCTGCCTTGAAAGGTAGGGCTTTCGTGTCTGAAGGAGGAAAAATAGCCTGTAATGTTTTCCAAGCAAATCATCAGAATATTTGTCTTTTGTAAATAAAAGTCAATAAGCAAATGACCCAACTAATGAGATGCTGAAAGCCTTCACATCAACTCCTGCCATTTACATATAACACACACATAAGCCACTGAAAAATGAACCTCCAGTTTTCGAGCAAGTCTCACAAAGAAATGGCTTTCTGTTTTGTTCAAAAATTAGTTAATTAAAAAAAAAAGAAAAAAAAAATTTTAAAAAAAGAATATAGCAATCAGAAATCCAGACAGTTCACTAAAGCATTGGCAATAACCTTATCATGCATGAACATTAATTTCAGTACAGAACTTCCTAATAATTCATCTCCATCCCACATGAGCTAAGGTAGCTACAGTACTGGTCTCTGCAATTGCTTCCCAGCAGCAACAGGCTGTTCCTGGAGAAGACAGAGAGTAGTTGTCGAGGTAACCACATAGTCCCCAAAGTATTCAGTGCTACTTCTCACAAACAGAACTAAGCACCTACTGCAGCACCCACTTGAGAGAGGGTGATGAGCAGGGTGATGGTGCAGCTCCACTAGAAGAGCTCAAAACCTGGAATCTGCCAAAGAGGCTGGTGACAGGAGCTGCATGGGGATAATATTCAGGCTTTTTCAAACCTGTTTCTTTTAGGTTGTACCAGCCTCCCTTGGATTTTACTGCTCTCTGTAGGAAGGCATGCACTTGCATTTCTAGGTGAGTTTCATCAACTGCCCAGTAAGAAAAGTTTTCTCTGCTGTTGTCACCACAGACTAGGAGGCAAAGGAGCTCTCATCACTCCATATTGCATCTGCACTTACACACCTGCTTTTAAACTTGTAATTCCCTCGCTTTATATTCTCCATGTTCCTCCTCAACACCCTCAAAAATCTTGGGACAAGCCACATGTTCTCTGCTGGTGTGTTAGGCTTATGAAAGTCAGAGGCAGATGAAAGTCTTAATATTTTCTTAAGACACCTAAGATGCAAAGTGGAGGTCATGTATTTGCAATCCTTGTTAGGGTCAGGACTCCTTTACACATGCACAATATCACTTTGTGTGCTTTTTGTTTTCTTTTTGCTCTTTTTGTCCTGTCCCTATTGTTAGACTGTCTTTTTCCATTCTTGTTCTGCCTGCCCTAAGACGTGACCAGTGCTGCAGGCTGTCTGAACATCTCAACTCAAAATAGGCAAGCAGCTGGAAAGTTCAATAAATGACTTCTATATACCATGTACATCAAATCAACATCCCTAATCCTCTTACCACATGCAGGATACATGACACACTCCACGGCACTGCAAGTGCTTAGGCTTCCTAATAACTCTTATAAACCTACGACTTGCCAGTTTTAAGAAGTCAGTGCACTTCTTCAACAATTAAGAGTAGAAAAAAAAAGGCAGTCACCTGTGAAAAGGATGGAATTTATTATTTGTACTGCCTGTACTAACTTCAGGGTGACACAAATGTGTTTACAAGCCACTGTACCCCAGGGGAAAGTTTTCAGGGAGTTGCATCTGCAGAGAGCAAGCCAGAAACGCAACTCGGAGCTAAACAGTGCATCAAGTCAGAGTGGGATCCTCAGTGGCACAGCAACGCTCACCCTCAGCAGCAGCAGTCCCTTAGCAACACACCACCACTCCTGCAACCTCTGCCCAGCTACTGCGCGCAGCCTGCGGAACTGCTTGGCTCCCGGCAGCCAGCTCCCACCACAGCCCACACCGCACTGTGCGGCTGTCGGGCACAGGCATGATGCCATGATGCTTTTTTTTTGTTTTTATATATATCCCCTTTATATACTCTCTTAAATAAAGCTTTTATGTATTCTTAAGGGCCTTTTAGCCCACATACTTCCAATTCTTCAGGTTTGATAAATAGCATAGACCCAGTATTCCGTTAAGCCAGGAGACCAAACATCTCAGAAGCCTCAGACACCAAGGCCTTCTCTGGAACACATTTTGTAAACTAAGATAGGCCTGTCCAGGGGGGGAAAGTTCCTCGGAGAGCGGGGTTTGCTCAGCCTCTCATTGGGGAATCTTTGATAGATATGCTAATTGGTAAAGCCTATAATGTTATACCCAAACTATTGCGGGTGTGCATTTCAGGGGGTGCTCATGGGGGTGCATTTCGGTGTGCATTTCGATGTGCATTCCAGCGTGCTCCACCTGGACGGAGTGCACCAAGGATCCTTAAAATAAATACTGAGGTAAAATCCCTTTTTTCCCTTCTAACCGTGTTTGGCTCTTGATTTTAAGACCAAGGACAGGCATCAAGCGGAGCAGGAATCAGCCCACGGAACTAGGTTTGTAGAGGAAAGCATTGTGTACTTTTTCCCCACAGCCTTTCAGGTGACATGCTTTGTCACTCTGGAGCCAGTGTCCACCTCTTCAAACACAGGCTTAGTATGCTGTATTATGAGACCATGCAGGGAAAAGACTGGAGGTCACCAGACAGGCACTGCTTTACTAGTGGCCACCCAGAACACCAGATCACAGCTACGCTTACAGGTCAACTTGTCCAGGCTTCTTGGGGGCTGCCAACATACGAACTATTAAAAGCTGAAAGATCTTGTAAGAATGAATCACTAGAAGAACATACTTTAGGTTATAAAAGGAGAAGGTAGCTTGTATTTTTCATTGTGGACCTAGCACCAACAGAGACTTCATACAGCAGAGATTTTCAAAGAATTTCATGGTGTGTTCACATTAAAAAAAAAAAAAAAAGATTGTTGGTGATGAAATCTGGGTCATACTAAGTAGTGGAGTGGAAGACAAAGCAAATAAATCTCTCTGCTATAAAAAAAATATACCCAAACACCAGTTTTTTGAATCTGCATGTATAATTATACAGGATGCACCTGCAGGGTAAATTTAAATTAGTAACACAGGAATAACTGCTGCAAAGCGTGTCCTTCTGTTTGCAAAGTGCCAAGCACTTCACATTAAGGAATTCTACAGAAGCTTCTGGGCATTATCACTACAGAAATAATAGCTTCCCACTCTGTAACCACAGATTAGGACATTTATAGCTGGAGACCTCAGTGACTGGAGCTTCACGTTTCCTAGCTATAGTCTTCTTATAGAAGCATGCAGTCTTCACAGCACGGTTCAGAACAGATCTTTAGATGACTATACCAGAGTTAATCCTTCACAATTCGAAAATATCTGCCTGGAACAAAAGCCAGTGACAGATCAGAGGCCCTCAGCAAAGTCAATTTGCATGCTTAAGGTAAAGTTTTACTAACACAGTAATATGGAAGTCTCCATTATGTTTTTTTGCTGTGTAAACCCTGGCCCCACATCCTGCCCTGCATGCTCTTATGTACTTACAGACTGGTTTTCTTTAAGTGAAAAGATGTAAGCTGCTGTCTTCCTATCAGGCTGTCTTACAATTTCATATGATGGAGTGTATTTACTTGGTGACAAGTAACTGGGAATGTTTTCATTTAAAGAAGGGCAGTGGCTTTTGACTGCTGCTCAGAGAGAAGTGGTACTTCCCTTCCAAACTGCCTGCCCATCAAGCTATAGTAATTATTTCCTGAGTTCAGGAACTGGAAGTCAGCCTCCCTGAATGTTTGACTCTGTCACGGATATGCTCTACTATCTCCAGCTAACCATATCATCAGTTGTTCTGGTGTATCATGTCTCAGGCTGGGACTGGGAACTATGCCCTGCTTTCCTTTGCTCCATTCCGCACATTCTCAGCCTTCCCCAACTGTTCACTGTTATCTGACCTCAACCTTCCCTATGCTCCACTTCTCTGCCACTTTCCCCATCCTTCCTCCTGTGTTTTTGAGATAGTGTCATACCTCAAAGTTTCCCATTCCATTGGCATTTCACTGAACTGATGAGATGAGGTGTATGTTATTATGATTTTTTCAAGTCTACAACTGCTGTTTCTAAGGTCACATGTTCTGAGACAAGGAATACCTGGCAGATAGCACAAGCAGTTGGGCCTGCACTGGTTAGCAGCATGTCCCTCTGTATGATATGCAGCTGTAAGTCACAGAATAAAGATCTGCACCTATGCCTGGCCAGCCTGTGGCTGCTCAAAAAGTAAAATTAGATGTTCCAACCCCCTCTGGGTCCTGTTCCACTTCTTTCCCTTGCTCCCAAGCACTGACCCATGTGAATTAACACAGTATTGGCATCTACAGTCACACTTTCTCCTTTGTCAAGGAGTACCTAATTAGCAGGTAAACACAGATCAAATGCCATAACTGCTGGGGAAGGAGGTCTGCTGCTCTTCTCTCTTTCATTTTGAAGACAGTGTAATCTCACATGAAAGTGTTGGAACTTGTATTCCCTGCTCTTTTCGTACAATCCACAGGTATGAGCATGCCACACCTACACCCTCTTCAATCATTCTCAACATAATGGAAGAAGCATTCAAAATCTTAAAGCATGGATTCTAATCTATGGTCTTAAAATCAAAATACCATTAAGGTGACATTCACATTTCTGTAAGTGTGCAAAGGCAGAACTGTAATTTTCTGCACAGCCCAGTCAGCCATGCCATCAAAATCAACTGAATTACACAGCAGATGTGAAACAATTCATATAGACCTGCTCTAGCAAGTCCCTTTCTTGCCTTGGACACTCTCCACTGGCAAGGAAGTGCCCAACATCTGTATGGGGTACACTGGTGTTTATTCAGCCCCACAACATTTCCTACAAGGAAAATTGAATTCTCTAGATGTCTTACAGTCTCCACTTACGTAACAACTGAGAGTTATTTAAGCAAGTGACTGTTCTCACGAGGCAAAATTCTTTTTCCTTTTATTGCTACTGACATCCAAGCATTTCTGCTTCTTTACCATTGTATTTTATAGAAAGGTGAGATCTTCTTTCATGCCCTCATTGAGATGATGCCTCAGACAGTGTTCATCCATCAGAAATCCTAGTGTCAACTTGCTTTCTGGTAGAAATCAGCATATGCTGCTGCTCCAGTCAGGGTAACAGCATTGCAGCTCTGGTATCAAGCACGTTTATCTGTTTCCAAAACTTCTTTCATTTTCTGATTTGGTTTTTAAGCACTCTTTGAGTATGGAATCCCCCAGGGAAAGGGGTATCTGAGAGCCTCCAGTTTTCATTGCTGTCTTGCATTGTTCTCTTGGCTCTGTGTGCAGAAAAAGTAAGGCAAATATAGAAAAACACATCTCCACAGGAAGCCTCCCACTTCCTAAGCTTTCTGGAACTAACCGCTAAAGTTGGTTTTATATTACAGACAGATTTGCTCCTTTACATGGCCCTTCCAGTTCCTCAGCCATTTGTTGCTATGTTCACAAAGCTCTCATTTAAACAACATTTCTTTCCATTCATTCGTTATGTTGACTGCCTCATAAAATAAAATGAAGAAAAGTAAGAGACCTACTGTGAAACTCCATCAGCTTCTTCCATCATCTTTGATGCAGCTCCTGTCCTGCTCACTGTGAATGGCCCTGAATAGGTAGCATTATACCTTCCACATCAAGAATTTATTACATGCCTCCCTTAAAGTCCAGATTTTACTAGGCTTGAAGTGCTATAACCCCAATGATGCTTTAGTGGGGGGTAAAAAAAGCCTTCAGATTATTATTAGCAAAACTGGGCCTGGAGTTTTTATAGCCTTGTGTGATCACAACCCTGAGACTACTACGCAGGCTAGAATGTTATTTATTTGGGGTGGAGAGAGAAGACAGAGAAAGCAGGTGAACATATGGCTTTTCATCACAACTACATCTGGGTCTGGTAGCATCCCTGGCAGGGAGATTCAAATCACTTTACAGAAATTCTCTTTCTGGGCCTGGACTGAAGCAGTTTGGCAGAGCTGGACATAAATGACCACAGTCCTCCTTGCCAAGATCCAGGCACCATCTGCTTGGTCACACATGAACTTAGCACAGTGCTTTCCAACATGGGGCGCTGCACAAGACAGTCTACTGGGGTGCTGGAAGAAAACATTTTTCTGTATTGTTAACAAAGACGAAATTTAAAAAAATAGTGTTAATTTCATCTTTATCTCATTCTTGTTTAAATTCTGGTTTTGTGTATGCTTTATAATGTACATAGTATATTAGTACAGTAGTGAAAATATGCAATCTATAAAGAAATATACATGGATTTGGGGTACCTGTTGGAAAAGCTTCTACTAATAGGAGTGAATGATCAAAAATGGTTGGGGAACACTGCCCTAGAGTTCTCCAGTAATTGCATTCAGGACTAAAGCAGCCTAGCAGACACAGTTCACCCTCTCTTTAGCAGAGAGCTGAATGTGTGCTCAAATCCTATAAGCTTCAGCTGATCTACTTGTAGGTTTTATATCAATATAAAAAGGAGTAATTTTCCTTTGTCCTCCTAGAAAACGGTCTTCTTGTAAGAACAGGGGAGTGGTGGTATCAGTCAGAGGTCCTTCTGCATTAGTATAACACTTTTCATGCCACTAAAGAAACATGTATCATTCAAGTCGTATGTCACATACCATTAAGGTAGTACCACCCATGCACACGCTTATATGCATCTCTGGATTCAAAGAATAATGCACTATATTTACATCCTTTGACACTCCCCTTTGAATTTTAATTTGCACCACTCCCAAATCAAAAGGATGTGTAAGAGCCTTGTGTTTTTCTCTAGCAGAAATAGGTTTCCAGAGCAGACACTCATTTTGCAGTCAGCCACGCAAATTATTAATCCTAAAAGCAAGACTGAGGTTGCAATATGTGTAGTGGTAGGAAAAAAGGGGAATGTCTTTTTACTATGAAAATTCTCTGCAGTCTATCCTGCAGCCCCTTTGTCCTCCCTCCTAGGCCTTATGACCATCACAGATTTTGGTGACTCTTCGCAAACCTCAGCAAGCAAATTGGAACTCATGTTCTTCAGGAAGCATGGATTTTTCCTTTTGATCAGGGGATTTAACGTTAGTTCCTACAACTCAGATCTGGTACCAAACTTTCTGTTGTTGTGAGGATATGAAGCAAACAGGTTGTGCTTTCAATAAACATCAAAAGGGATCTCTTTTAAGAAAATTTTTGAGGCTACAGTTTGACAACAGTAACCTCTTCTAGGATCTTTTCAGCTCCAGCCCAGCAGAAAGCATTTGAGGCAGATACTTAACCTTAAGCTACAGTGATCAAATTATTCCTAGGCATCAGTGCAATACTACACTGAAGTGCATGTTTTTGAAGTGAGATTAAGCATATTTCTTCTAGCCTAGGATTGCTCCAAACAAATGACTTAGTGGTATAAGTATTATAATGTCAAGTGATGCAGTCCATAATAAAACACAGAAATAACTGCAAAAGAATGAGTATTGGCAAGTATAGTATGCAGTCCTTGAACACACAACAAAAGAAGTGCTTAAAACTCTGCTTAGAAAAAGCCTTTTTTTTAGCTTGAGTTTAAAAGCTTGTTTACTTTCTCCTCCCTCTTCTAAATTACAAACAAGGCAACTAACAATAACTCTCTACAGCAGTATTCAGAGAAAGCAAAACTTAAAAGAAGTCTTAGTGTCTGCTTTGTTTAGGAAGCATTCAAGCTCCACCAGTATGCAGAACACTGAGTTCAGCTAGTCTCAAAGAGGAAAAGAAAAACAATAGCTACACCAAAACTGCTTATAAAAACTGTAGCATTTTGCTTTCTTTATAGAAACTATCACTTGATTTTGGTCACATTCTCCTGCCTCTAGACTCAATGTCTGGCAGATGAGAGACTACAGGGTACACTTTGCAAAGCGAGGGAAGAACCAGACACAGGAGACACAATCCCCACTCCGGCCAATAGAGGTGCGGGAGAAGGGAGAATATTCCTTAAATCCTTGCTCTAAAGAATTGGGCCCATTACTCAGTGTGTTAGCCTCTAGAACTGCACTGGTCTCTTCTATTAGGCAGCAGGAGCACAGATACATTCAAAACTCAGACACAACAAAATGCTAACTCAAAACTCCATGATGGGGCAGTTGGCACTGCTGAAGTGCAACCTTCATCCAAAAAGACTGAATAATCACGGGACAACCAAGCCCATACATAAACACCACTTTTAGATCTGAACTCAAATTTTGTTGAGCTGCATACTGCATACCTTCCAGATTTTTAATGCTACGTTTGATATTGTGGTGGATGTCACAGTTTACATTTTGTATGTCCCACAAAAGCAGATCTGGAACATTAGCTGTAGCAGGCTCGGTGAGCAATGTGGTCAGGAGCACCTGGCCATAATTTTGGTATGTTAGAAGTACCAGCTATTAACTTTATGCGACACGATGAGGCAAGAACAGGCAGAGTCTGGTTTCACATGACCTCACTTCTCGACATCAACCTGCCTTTTCATCACAAGAGATGCTGTTGGAGCCTACAGGCTCTTCTCACTAGAAATGTGCTGTCTAATAAGGATTGAACTCAAGCGAACCATTTTTCAGCAAGGGCAATTCAAAAGGCTGTCACCCTATCAGCTATCTTCCTGTAAGTTAGGTGAGAACTCAATATCTGGATCCCACAAGAATGGACTTGGGCAGACAGGGCAGAGCAAAATTGCACAAAGCCTGGCTTACTATGAAGCAAACTTTGATGAACTCCTGCCCCTGACTACCTGCAATTTTAATAGGAACAGTGGAGACATGGCATTCAGCAGAGCCCAGAGAATTAAAAAAATGGAAGTTTCATAATGACTAAGAACAAGATGTTAAAATGCGAAGTATTGGTAGAATCTATATTAAGATATAAGAGAAATGTTCATTTTTATGACAGGAGAAGATTCTAGGAAGCAAAATACAATTAGAGAAAACTAAATGCTGTAGCACAGACTGGTAGGTCAGAAAGAGGTTATAGTACAGATAAAAATGATTCAGTAGAAACTGAAAGCTTGAAAGTAAAGTTTTGAGCAGCTTTTGTTATACTTATTTCTTGTTCCTTTTCTGATTAAAGTATTGTGCTGAAGGATTCTCCCTTTAGCTGCCCATTTCAGCTTAAAAAAAAAGAATACCATTGCCCTTTTATCTTAGGAAGAAAGCTGACATTAGAACAATTGGCAGTGCGCTGCTCGATGTCAAGCTGTTCCAGGTCAATACTCAGACCCCTTCTGAGTCAACCTTTCAGCAAAAGACCTGAAGAAAAGGCACGGTTTTTATTTTAACATCTTGCTCACTCTACTGCAATATATGTCCATAAAATGCTATCAAACGTTTCTGCTTCATCATATGATACAAATGGCTGCTTTTAGAAAAAAACTAATGCTCACTTAGCTTCTTTTCATTGATTCAGGGAGAGAAAGCCAGCATCCAAAAAAAAAAAAAAAAAAAAAAAAT
>VZTH01013838.1:1734491-1747638 GCA_013397815.1 Aleadryas rufinucha
AAAAAAAAAAAAAAAAAAAAGAGTTACAAACTGGTACAATCTCAATAACAGCATTAACAGTGTCAAGTCCATTTCATATTTTTAGAACCATTTTATATTCAGTACCAATTTTGACAGTACCAATTCAAAAATATCCAAAACTGAATATTTTACACCTACCATCTGTCCCAGAAAGCAGTTAGGTGCCTGCACTACTATTTGAACTTAACATAGTTCAATGTATTTTGAATTTACCTGAGCCTAGTGGGATTACAGGTTTTGGTACTGCAGGCTGTACTCACACTCCTCTTAACCAGAAACAGTCATGCCTCATACAGAAAGATTAAAAATGCTCTTCAATAAAATAAAACGGGGATGAAGGGGAAGAAGGAGGAAGTGAAGCCAGAGCAATTTTCATGGCACAGAGATTCATGATAACCTAGGCATGTTTCAGCTGTTAGGGCAAGGATTTTGGCTTAATTCTCAAGGCAACTAATGAGGTTCATAACAGAGTAAGTTTCAAGAATCTGAGGACAAGGTACCAGAAGCTGCAATACCTGTGACAAAGACAGCAAAAAATTCGAATCTTGCAGTTTAGTACATATTTTTGTTTCTAATCCACAAATACTCAAATAGGAGCCCCATAAGAAGAACCTAAGTGAATCCAAGTTCAAGGTAAGATGGTAAGCTGGGAAAACAAGGACTTCGAAAAAGAAAAAAGAGCCTTGGTGACTTTAACTTGTTGCTCTGATCCCAATACTCCTTAAACACTGAACAGATTTTGAAGGAAAGACTAATTAAAGACATCAAGACAAATGCAGACATTTGTATCATAGGTCACCTTAAAATCATTTTTAGTAGGTAAGCATCTAAGATATTACTTACAGGAAAGTTGAATTTATCTGTTCTGTTTCTAGCTAGATTCTCGTTAATTTGCAGCAGCACAGATGAGTAAGAATATTAATGTGCCCTCCTTACCCAGATCCTTGACTGAGAAAGAAATTGTCTGGATGAAGGGAGGTGACTTTGGCAAAGGCATTATTTAGTTTTTTACCAGGACATGGAACTAGAACCAATTTTATGTTCAAAATGCTATCAGAAAATACTAGGCTGATCATCCTACTAGATAGTGTCTGAATTTATTGGCCAAAATAAATCTTACAAACCCATATTGGAAGTTTTTTCTCTAATTATCTGCTGAAATCAGACACAATCTCTTATTCTGTAGAAAAGTGATACACAACTGATTTCTAGAATAGTCATTTTCTGGGTAGCATAAAGCAGGTTATCTTTAGTGGAGATAGTGACATATTAGTACTTTTGAACAAGGAACTGTAAGACTTTACTTGGACACCTGTGCAATTTGTCAACAAAGAGTTGATCCTACACTGGAAAAGGCAGAGAACTACTACTAGAAGTAGGGGTGTATTCTTGCAAGGAAAGATTGTGAAGAAATATGACACTTTCTTATTTTTAGCCTAGGGGGAAAAAAAAAGAAACAAAAAGAAAAAAGAGGGGAAAAAAAGAGTAAGAGAAAAAAACACATAAAAACTAAATGGCAAATCTCTTTAAATATACTTGAGGTAAATATCAGGAAAAAAGAAAACCTAAATGCCAAAAAGTAGTCTTCAAAGATGAAACAATTTTGCAACGCTCACAAAGAAGTGAAGAAACAATCTTCTGATACCCAATCCATGAACTGAAAAAACATGGAGTAGACATTCTGTCGTTCTTTTTGCCAGGACACCTGTTACATGATTATCAGTTATTGCAGTGTTTGCAGAATGACTTAGCTGGGCCTCTTCCAGACCTGTGCTTGTCTCCCTCCATGGTCTCCATCCTTATGCTCTACAGAGCGTTGTGTTGGGATTCAGTTGCAAGGAAGCTCTTTATACCTCACAAGAGGTATAAAGAGCTTCCTTGCATCTGAATAAGTTGCAAGGAAGAGGTATAACTCTCATGAACAAAGGCAAGTACAAATCCAGGCACCACTGGATGATGCACTGCCTCCAGAGTGTAGCACTGCTAATCTCACAAGTCTTTGGGTGGTGTCATATCAGACATCCCTAACATAAGCAGATTAGTGCTTTGAGCATAAAGGAATCTCAGAGTAAGCCATTTGAGTAGAGATACAAGATTCATGGGCACACAACTCATTACCATAGAAGTGAGTGTGGAAACAACACCCTATGTAACCATCAACTGTGCCTGGGCCACTTTCCAGGACAAAGGGAAGGAGGGAGTTTCGCCTTAACACATCAGGCAGCCTTCTGTGAGCACACAGCTCTTTCCCACAAGCTGCACAGCCTTCTCCTCGCTTCAAAAGTTGACATGGGAGATGCAAGTAGCAAGTCCTTTGCATAACACTCCAACATTTAACTTGCCATGAAGCAGCTTGCTAGTTTCTTAATCAATCTAAAGAAAAGGAAAAGAGTGCTAGAAGGAACCTCAGGAAGTCCTTCAGTCCAAGGCCTCTATACCCATTCAGCACACATACTGGGTGTCAGTCTGTTACAACAGATATAACAGGTTAATGACACTTGTTCTTAGGATTTCAGTGACACATCTGTCTTCTGCACCACTGCACTGTCTGTGAGTTTCTATCATGTCTGATTCAATTATCCATCAATTTATACCCATTATTCCTCATATTTAGTTTTCAGAGCAGGTAAGGCAGATAATTCCCTTTCCTATAATAGCTCTTTTACTTACCCATATGGCCCTTTGGCTTAAAACCAGAATACTAAAAGGTGGCCAAGTTAATAGAGTTTCGGCTTCTGTCCTTTCTCTTCATATTTAACTACGTGCTTCTCACCTGGGTTGGCAACCCAGACTTTCTCTCCTAAGTGGCAAAACAGTCTCATTTCAAGTCTTGTACACTCTGTTTGGATGTTTGCCTTTTCACAACAGCATGACACTGAGTCGCACTTGTCTGGTGTTCAGCTTCAACGACCAGTTCCTTTTCCACCTAGACAGTTCTTCCCCTCCATTTTCCACTTCTGCTGTTAGTCAGTGTTGCCTTCACACTAAGCATTTCCCTCTTGCACCATGCCATTGTGCTCCCTGCACCAGACTATTTCAGGCTATCAAGAACCTTGGAAATTGTCAGCTTGCTCTTCAGTGTACATGGAATCACTCTCAACTTCATGTTAGCTAAAGGTTTAATAAACAAATTCAAGAAGCCCAGCTCCATATAGGAATGCGCTTTCAAGTTCTTATTAAATTAAAAATAAAAAATAAAATTAAATGAAATTAAATAAAAGTCCCTTTAGATTAAAAATATCCCTTTAGAACATTTAAGCTTTTGACATCTTTATGCTACACATTTTTGGAGATGCTGGGCCAGGCCTATCCAATTCAAATGGAGACAAACAGGCATTTTCCTAATGACAGTTTTAGTGAGAATACCTGATGAGGATTAGATGGTATTTATCCAATCAGGTATTTCTGCATCTGCCAGCTTCATCCCACTATATATTTTAATGTCTGTAAGATTTGTCGCAACAGATGTAGTGCAATGCAAAGCACAATGTGAAACTCAGAGCCAGTACTGGGGAGATGGTTCCAACCTCAATAATTTGCTTCCAATTCACTGCAGAAAACAAGGCAGTAAGTCTGTCATGGAACACAGTGACCATGGTGGGCCTCCACAAGGATCAGTTAACTCCTGACTTTGCACAACTGCTCTGTGCACCAAAACCCCCAAAGGTTTGTTTCACACACAAGACATAAACACTGAAGGTAATCTGAACCAGAAGAACTTGCAGGGCACCCATGAAACAAACGTAATGATAAGACAGCACTATCTCCCAGTCACTCTGTGGCAGCAGCCAGGCTCTCCATGGCTGACAGGAGGGTTGTCTACCAACAGCCTGAGCTGTAGGGACAGGGTATAGAGAACCACAGTCATTGGGAAGTGGGCTGGAACAATGGTTCAGCTGAACACTGACAAATTCCTTCTGAACACTTTTTTTGTGGAAGAGCCATTACAGAAAGTCATGGCTTTTTCCAAGAAGTTTATTTCAAGGAGCTGCTGCCAGTACCCCAGGGTCACCACCATGCCTGACTGGCCCTGCCTGGCCCTCCCGGCCCAGGGCTCCATGTCAGCCACCCAGGGCCATCAGCCCCCACCCCAGCAGGGCCAGGCTCCAGCTTGGCACAGCCCTGCCCGCCCTGGGCCCACCAGCATGCCCACATCCTGAGCCAGCCTCAGCCTGTCCCCCCAGTGCCTGAGGCTGCCTCAGTGTCTTTGGCTGCAACTGTCCTGGCCAGGGTGGCAGGATGGCCCTGGTTGCCAAGCCCTGCTTTGACAGACCCCCAGGGGCACAATGCCAGGGGGCTGCTGTAGAGGTTGGACAATCTATTACACCACCTCTGATGTCAGTTTAAGTGTGAGTCATTACCCTGTAGTACAGAAGCAGATGAAGAAAGGCCTTTTTTGAGAGGCCATTCTTTATTCATCAACTACAACCTCGTCAAGTGGAAAGACCAAGATGTCATTTACTCTAAAACCCATCACTCTTTTCCCAATGGGGCAGGTTTGTGATACACTTAAAGCCATACCCTTGAAAGAAAGAACTGAAACTACTTGCAACAATGTTAGCACCATGAAAATAGCTACAGATCACTCAAACACACTCCAAATCTTAGAGCGTAATTTCTGTTAATCTCAGAGTCAGTGACAAGAGGGAACTAATTCAGATCTCCAAGTATAAACCTTCAAACGTATTTTTCTTAATCTCAAAACAACCACTAACTACATAAAAGGACAAGTCTCTGAGTAAGGAAGAACTAATGGCCAAAAAATGAGAGTCTTCAGTTTAAGGAGGTTTCTCATCTAGTGATCCTTTTCAAGAATACAGTCCAGAAAGCGAGAAGCCCTTTGAAAGGCTAAATAAGAATTTATATCCACATATGTATTTATATCCATAATGCAACATATCCAGCAAGACATGTGTAAGAGCAGCTTGCTTTTTTCAAGATCATCCTGGGAATCCCTTTCCCCAAATCAAAAGTGGTTCATTTTCAGTTGGCTGCTGCAGAGAAATGTTTATGAACTACCACCCTGCCCTCTGGGGAGGGCTAGCTACCTCTTGCTTTGTAGGCCAGTTGATCTGTTTACTCTGTACTGGGGCAGAGTAAGTAAAACTAGACCCCCATTCCAAATGCCATAAACCATATGGATTTACGAAAAGCAGGTCCTGCTTGACCAACCTGATGTCCTCCTATCACGAGGTGATGTGCTTAGTGAATGAGAGAAAAGCTCTGGATGTAATCTACCTGGACTTTAGTAAATCCTTTATAACTGTTTCCCACAGCATTCTCCCAGAGAAATTGTCTTCCAGTGGTGTGGATGAATGTACTCTTTGCTGGGGAGAAACCTGGCTGGATGAAAGGCCCAGAGAATGGTGTCCCCAGGACTCAGTACTGGAGGCAGGCCTGTTTAGTATCTTCACTGATAACCCGGATGAGGGGGTTGAATGTACCCTCAGCAAGTTCACGGATGACACCAAGCAGGATGGGAGTGTTGTTCTGCTGGAGGGTAGGAAGGCTCTGCAGAGGGATCTGGACAGGCTGGATCGATGGGCTGAAGCCAACTGTGTAAGGTTCATGAAAGCAAAGTGCTGGGTCCTGCCCTTGGGTAACAACAACCCCATGCAGTCCTACAGGCTGGGGCCAGAGTGGCTGGAAATCTACCCTGCATCCTTTCTCCAGCAGAAAAGCATCTGGGGTGCTGGTCAACAGCAACTGAACATAAGCCAGTGTGAGCAGGGGTGGGCAAGAAGGCCAGTGGCATCCTGGCCTGTATCAGCAATAGTGTGGCAAGCAGGACCAGGGCAGCGATTGTACTTGGCACTGGCAAAGCCACCCCTCAAATCCTGCATTCAGTTTTATGCCCCTGACGACAAGAAGGACATTGATGTGCTGGAGGGAGTCCAGAAAAGGACAATGGAGTTGGTGAAGTGCCTGGATCACAAGTCTTATGAAGAACAGCTGAGGGAGCTGGGGCTGTCGAGCCTGGAGAAAAGGAGGCTCAAGGGGGACATTACTGCTCTCTATAACTACCTGACAGGGTTGGCTTCTTCTCTCAAGTAACGAGTGTGACAGGACAAGAGGAAACAGCCTCAATACCTGATACCTGGATATCCAGCCTGGATACCTGAATTTTTTTTTTTCACTGAAAGTGTCTAAAGCATTGGAACAGACTGCCCAAGGAAGCGGTGGAGCCACTATCCTTGTAAGTGTTAAAAACACCCATGAATATGGCACTTGAGAACATGGCTTAGTTGTTGACATTGTGGTGGTGCTGGGGTGACAGTTGGTCTTGATGATGTTAGAGGTCTTTTCCAACCTTAATGATTCTATGATTCTGAATGCGTAAGTGCACCCATGTATGAGTTTCAATACATGTAGCCTCTTCCAAGTAGTTTTCCTGGGCACAAACTGACAAGATTACCATTGCCCAAGCCCTCTGTCAAGAGGGTGCATCCAGTAGCAGACAGCACCATGACATCAATGGGAACAGCTACATGCCCACAGCTACATGCTAACCCCTAACACTGCACACCTACAGGTACTCCCCACTCAGAAGTTAACCAGCATCTGGGTCTTTCCAAAAAAAGCAGAGATGACTACATGCACTGGATAGTCACACTTCCAACAACAGTGAATTTTGTAAGTAACTTAAAAAGATATTCTCATTTCTTGCTTGAATTTAATCTTTCATACACACCCACCTCCCTGCCATATGTAATCAGAAATGAATCACAGTTATAACAGCAGCTGCTTTAAGTCTTTTTGTGCTTTTTCTTCACTAGAAATAACACATCCATTTGTGCCCACTGATGGGCTCACTGTATCTTTTATGTCAGTCCAATAATCTTCCTGTCCAACACACAGCTAATTACCCCCATCCATACAGACACATACACAGTATTCTTCTTCTGTGTCTCCTGTGTATCCCTCTCCAACATGATTTTGGCATCCTTACAGTGTGCCTCATTGACTACGTTTTCAACTTGCCCAGTTTGCAGCTGCATAGTTACAGCTTTGTATTGCTTCCTGAATAGAAGTTGCTTGGTTTTGTTCTTTGTCCTTAACACCATGAATGGTTTGTCAATACAGGTCATGTGAATCCCTCATGTTATCCAAGAAAGCAGAATCAAAAGCATGTTTTCTATCATGTTACATGAATACCAGTTGTTTTCACAGAAAATAAGATAGTCAAGGAGTAATTTATACAGAGACAAAATCAGCAGTGGAGCTTTCCAAGCCTATTTTCCTGCACTCTGTCAATCAAGGAACTCTGGCTTAATTTTTAAATGACCTGCTCAGCTATGAGTTCATTCATTTTCACACAGAGCCAGTGACTAGTTAGCATCCTGTTATTTAAAAAATATGAAGGGGGAGCTTGGATAAGCTCCTAGAAACGATGTCTTGCTACAGGGAAGTGAGATGTCAAATGATAGTATCCTCATGCATTTGTCTTAGCCATGCATTCCTTTTGAGTCCATCTGTTCTGTTTTCTAATAACATGCCCAATTTTTGGCAGTACTCAAAAGAATGAGGTATTTCAGTGATTATACTCCACTGACCTCTAGTTGGGATGTGAAACTATATCCATGATTACCTTCTCTTAGGGAAACATCTCGTATTTCCAAATTGCTAAATCCATCTACTCAAAAATTTTTGAAGCTTGAGCACAGGAGGGAAGCAAAACCCCTATATGAACATGAATACCTAAGAGACATTTCCAGTTTCTTTTAAGTCTATGGCAGCAAGGACAACTTCCTGTGACCTAGCAGTCAATACAGAGTTTGCAAGTCAATTCCACTAATAGCATCCTCATTAGACTGAGCAGAGAGGCTGGTTTTCTCTCTAGGCTGACTTAAAGGTATGCAGACATGTGAGCTGTTTGCTGTACTGTTTCTGAGATGTTGACTAAAGGACATGAGTAGCTGTAGGAACTCATCTACTTTAAATGACCCCATCAATACAAAACAAGGAGAAAACACTCATTTTATGCAGTAACAGATCTAGGAGCAAATATGCTTTTTCTCTGTAAAAGGCAAGACAGTGTCTATGAAGAAGACCTTCATCTGCAGTGCTTATAGACTTTCATGTCTCAAGTACTGACCAAAACAGATTCTCTTTATAAAAGCAGAGAAAAAACAGTGGTGGTTTTTTTGTTTGTTTTTTTCCTGTAAAGTCCATCTAAATATTAGGTTATTCCTCAAATGCATGTTTAAGGCAGAGGTATGGGCAAAAGAGACAAGGTAATACAGATTGCTAAGCTGCACTAAATTTTTTAATCAATAAGGCTGTCATATGCACTTTGTTCTCTTCAGTGATGATGGAAGCAGGAAAATGTGCTGTAAAGCCATTAAAACCTCCTGAAAAGCACATCTAGATTTTGTAAGATGTGTGAGATACTAAGCCTTTGCACAATTCACTTATTTAGCAAAACTTCAAGACTTTAAGTCATCCTATAAAGGCTTTGCAAAGTAGTAATGTACATGTTTGAGAAGTATTTATCAAATCTTCCTGAAAGTGTAGTGATACTGTCATTATAAGTAATTTCTATGTAGAATGCAAGAACAGACTGTATAAATATGCATTTTTCCCAATATTTCCCATGGTTATGCAAGTCAAAAGCAGCTAAGTTCTCTGATGACATAAATAAGAACAAATCATATCAGCATCACTTTATCCACTTACAGTCAGAGAATTTGGGCCAGGTATTTCTGAAGCAGACTCTGTCATAAGTGACTAAGTGGCTTTCATACTTTTCTTACTCTAGAATCTTTAAATATTGACATCAATCTAGTAAGACTAAAGCCTTCAGATTCTATTCAGAACTTGAACCAAGAGCTCCTGCACTGTTAGGTGGTAGCATGTATATGGCCCTCTTTTATGGCCCAGCCTGACCCAAGAGCTCTTCCTCCAGGCTCCTTGCTGCTGGAATGCTGCCTTCCCATCTGCCTGTCTACACTATTGGGAACAGAAAATACTAAAAACTACTTTAAATATTTGCTTAAACTTCTTCAAGGTGACAAGATTGCTAAACACAGTCTTAGCAGCTTCTTCCTGAGAGCATGCTGTTATAGAGCAGCACGCTCTTCAAAGATGGCAACTTATGGCACATTCAGTACTTCAGAGAAACACTCTGGAAATCCATAAAAGCTATTTTTACAGTCTAAATGCAACTCAAAGAGGACCCGCTATGCTCTTTCAGCAAAGATCATTCTCAATATTTTGTCCTTAGGTCTAGGCTTAAGAACAAAGTTTGGAGAGCATAGAAAATGAAGGAAACAGTAGCACTAATTGCCTGTATCTTTGAGGACTTAATTAACTTCTGCTTAGATTTTCCTGCTATTGCTGCCACCCTAAAACAGAACTGTAACATAGCATCCTAACAGTAAGAATTGCTCTTACATCCAAGGTCATATTTTCTGGTTGCTGAACTACACTGATACAGGACGCATTGGATCCTAGGAAGAAAATGCCAGTTACCCCAAATCAGGAACATCAAGCTGCAGCAATACCAGGATATTTGCACCTCCAAAGACCCAAAAAGAACCAAGAGCAGAAGCAAGAGTGGCTCTATGTATTACAGAACAGTTCCTGGCCAGATTACTGAGCTAACAAGGGAAATCACCATTCAGAGCCATCCCACTCTTAAGAAAGGAAGAGCACACCAACTAAGTCTGAGGCAGAAGCAATCAGAAATGAAGGGCTTATGTTGAGTTACTGGCACATACTGGCTTGTAATAGTAGTTGCTTGCTCTCTCTCTCCTTTTCAATTATGCTTTCTCTATCCTAGCAGCAATTTGTTCTCTTATTCTTTCCACACCCTACAACTAGGTCAAAAAGCTTGGATCCAGCATTTGATCATGGATTACATCATCCTTTTAAACACACATGTTGACCTACCCATGGACCTGCTGTGGCCAGGTGCTCTTTGTGAAGGAAAGGCATTTCAGCAACTGCCCCAAGACCTCCTGTCCATTACTCACATCCCAGCACCTCAGAACTTATATTACTGCTTTGATATTTGTGACAGACACTTGTTTCCTCAACCTGATTTAGTTAGAACTACACAGTGCCACAAGTTACCAGTTTAAAAATCAGGATATCAAATCAGGATTCATATGGTTGGGAATTTTCTCACCAACTAAAAGAATGATTTGCAAAATAGTTTAACAGGAAATAACACAAAGTGCCAGCAAGCCATCTGTTCTAACCTCTATGTTAAAGTTAACAACTATTTTGGATTTCAACAAAGGAAATCAGCTAAAGCTATTAATGTTGGGGGTTTTTTCCCCAGGGAATCTAAGCACCCACTATTTTTATTAAATGGAACAGGAACAACAGGAACTGGAGATCCCTGAAGAAGGGGCAGAAAACAAAAATCTGGGACACAAACAGCACCATGTTGCATAGCAATGCACTTACCTCCTCACACATAAGTCAAGCCAGACCTTTCCCAGTTTGTCAGAACCTGCCACACAAGTCAGGCATCACCACGCATACGTGCAGTGACTGACTGCAGATTGAGGACCTACTCAACCATCTAACACGCTGCCAGCAGCCCCCAGCACATCTGGGTCTTGAGTATATTTCTGGGATGAAGTATCAGTTAGTCTGTCTGTGCTCAAGATTAATTCTAGGGATGGGTACAATACTTTTTAAGGACATAAGTTTAATACTGAGGCTGGGAAGGGAAATGCAGCAATAAGTAATTTATTCAAAAGAAAAAAGGGAAGTAATAGTGTTTTCTGCTTGTAGTTAAAAAGACCACAAACTTTATAAGTGGCTTTTTATTTTTTCTCTTGGGAGCTCTAGCTCATTCTCACTAACTCCTTTCCTCTTCCACACATTCCCTTTCATGAAGGGACAGTCTCCCAAAACAAAGAGCTTGGCACTACATTTGATTCTAGTCTGATTCAAGAATTTATCTCCAGCATCAATGAGGCTGAAGGCTCATGGGACATTTGTCTTCTGGCATCAGACGATGTCAAGTACTTCCCCTAAGCAAACCTTGAGATTTTGACCAAAAAGCCATGCTCTGAAGTTTTGGTGCTAGCCAAAGGTAATTTTTATCTCAGTCTCATGTAAACCTATTCCTTTTAATCTCAGAACCTGGAAAGAAAGGATCTTACATCCAACACATTTGAACTGAGAATACAGTTTTCTTGGTGCTCTATCTAACCCTGTATTTCTTGCTTGTACTCCATAAGGGACTGAAAGACATGCTGTCACTGCAAGGCACCTCAGTAGAGACCTTTTCCTCAGCAGGTATAGATCCAAAGTTTTGGGTCAGAATGGTGTCCAATGAAGCAACAATGGTGCCAGCACAAGTATGTTTAGCATGACTCCAATGATACCTGCAAGACCTAAAGCCAATCTACAAACTAGATTTATAAGAGCTCAGTTATATACAAAGCTGTATTTTCCATAGCTTGGAAATTGAGTAGTCAAAAATAAAAATACCACAGACAGTACATGTTTCCCACGTATCAAATCACAACACTACCTGAACTTCTGCCAAACCAAATCACCATTCTATGAAGAGCACACAGCATCTATCATCATCATCACAATCAACAGAATGAAAGGGCAGAAGTAACCTCTTCTGCATCTATTAGTGGGAGGAAATATTCACAGCAATATCCATATACCTTCCTCAAGAGACATCTGCATTGTTCCTGTCAACCATAAATCAGACCCTTTTATTTCAAAGGAAATATGAATTCCTGAATTAACAGGTCATCAACTCAATTCCTCTCCAAACCAGTATTAAAGCACTAATCCCAGTTCTGTCTGTGTTAAAAAGGATATTACTATAAAGCAATGATATGAAGAAATAAGCCGTCAAAGGCAGAGAAATTAAATGATAATCAATGATGAAATATCATCACATCATGAAGCTTATGGTCCAGAACATCATCTTAGATATGAGTAAGAACCTTCAATAAAACTCAGGAGTTCTTTACAGAGGCACATAACAGAGATTTTAAAACATTTTACAAGGTCCAGCTATTTCTAGAGGCAAACACAGCTCCTATTTGCACATTTGTGAGAAGCACAACTGAACTTTCTCTGGGCTCCAGTACTAGCTCCACCTTCCTCCCCAACCATCCCAAGCTGCTTCCTCAGATAGGTTTCTGCCTGCCCCACCGCACAAATTTCAGCACACTACACCGAGTGTAGCAGCACTCTTTGGCACTTACTTTTAACAGCCAAATGAAGGAATTAAATACTACAAAAAAAAAAAGCGAAGACACGCAACCTTAGGACAGGCAAACTGTCAACTCAATTGACAGCAATCATCACATCCTATTCTGAGATGCACATGTTGAATTTCACATCCCAGCTTTTCATAACCACTAACATTTTTTTGCAATGCCTTGCGGATCTGCTACACAGTCAACCTGGCTGTCAAGGCCTGCAGATAAATATTATAATGGCTCCTCAACAAACCAGGGGTGCAACTTGTCACACAAGCCGCTCCACGGAGATCTCCATGCTGTGCACTGCTGCTGTAGGTCGCGCTGTGTCACTTCACCACTCTCTTGGTATTCGCTCTGGCCAAAAGCCACGCAAAGAGGGTTAAGTTTAGGGATGGCTGCACAGGAAACCTTGCAGCCAGGGAGAATCCCAGTCCCAATCCCAGAGCCCTACTGCACAGCGCAGGGCAGGTGACCCGCAGCGCCCTGATCAGCGGCTTTCCTCACCTGTGAGTGGGGACGAGGAGCCAGCCGCACCCCGGAGCGGAGCCACGGCGGGGGCCTGGACAAGCACCCTGCTCGGGGCAGCGCCTATCCTCATTCCGCGGGGAACCTTGCGCTGCCGGCGCCCGGGGCACCGCCACAGCCCCGCCGGGAAGGGGATGCCTGTGACTAAGCACACGCGGCCTCTCCTCGACCTCCCGCTCACCGCCTCGGCCGGGCTCTCCAGCACCGGCGCGCCCGGCCCCGGGCATCTGCGGCCGGACAGCGGGGTCGCTCTCGGGACGGGGCCGGGCAGGAGGCACCTGCCGTGCCCCCGCCCGGGAGGCCCGGCGCCGGGCAGCAGCCCAAGCGGCAGCCGGGCCCGTGTAGGGGTTTCCCTCTCATGGCTGCGCCGCGACCCGAGCGTGGGGGCCGCGCTCCGGGCACCCCCGCTG
>VZTH01013838.1:1748129-1761386 GCA_013397815.1 Aleadryas rufinucha
ACCATCCCGGCCACCGTCCCGGCCGGAGCTGTTCGCCGCCTCGGTGCTGGAGCGGCGCAGGACAGAGGCAGGAGCGCTGGCCTCGGTGCCTGCGGGTCCCTCAGTAGCGCCCGGCGTGCGGGGAGAGGGCGAAGGGCTCCCGCGGACTGGGAGGAGAAAGGCGCCGAGGTGTTAACCCGGTGGGTCCGAGCCCCGACAGCGTGGCCGGGGCCACACAGCTCGTCATGCAGGACAGCGTTAGCAGTGGGGGGCCTCATGTCGCTGCCCCACAGTAGGACACACAGCTCCAGCGCCGGGGCAGCCCTTGAAGGAAAGTGGGGAAGGCGCTGAAGCACAGGGCTGTGGGACACCTGGCACCTGGCAGATCCTACCACCCGGCTTGGGCTCCGTGGAGGCTTTGCACTGGCCGTGGGACACACACATGCTCCTGCCTGTCCGGCTCTCTTCAGGGTGTGGGGCTCAGCGCCTCCAGTGAATGGTTTGGTTTCTCAAGTGAGTACACCGTGAAGTAACCGTTCTTCCAAAATTGCCGCTGATTTAAAAGCAATATTGTGACACCAGAAAAACGAGGGAAGTGAAAACATCCGTGCCCTGACTGGGTTAGTTAAACATGATTCAGAAGTATCCCTGGAGTAATCGAAGGATTTCATACAGCAGCTGATGCCCCTGGTTGTGCAGCACTCAGAATGGTCCATCTGATGTTAGAGGAATGTTTGAAATCTCTGATCAAGGTTTATTATTTGCTATTGGGCATCCCGCAGTGCTGGTTACTGTACAAACATTCATTAGGACGACAGTCCTTCCCTCCCTTGTCAACAGCAATAGCAGCTATCGAGCCTACCCTTTCACAGCAGTGCTTTCAAAATAAACAGTAATCGGATTCTGTGGACTGATCGTACACAACTGGGGGGCCCCGGCATATTATTTGCAATTTTTGATGCAAACTTTCAGTGTAGGTTGGTCTGAAGATCTGTTAGTGCTACAGATTTAACAAATTTTATAACACTGAATGCTTCTGTCTTTATGAAAGGAAGATTAATGACCTGATGATTCTCAAGGGCTGTAGCACGACATGGAAAGTTATAAAAGCTGGACTGTGTAGGTATTTAAAAGACCAATCTTATGTTCTGTTCAGATATTTTTGAATTGCAATGGCTTCATTAAAACTTTAAAGTTCTATATAGTGTATACAGGCAAATCCAGAGAAAAGAATCCATCTTCTGTGCATCCTTAAGTAAACAGGAAAGCCCAGTGTATTTTGAGGGGTGAGACTTAGGTTGCATTTCTACTTTCAAAAATGTCAGAAGTGTCTTATTGATTGTATTAAAAAATTGCTAAGTTTATATACAAATGGATTTTTTTTTTTTTAGTTGCAAGCTCTGCCAACTTTTCCTGTGAGTTAAGCATTGCACTGGCTTCATTTTGTCTCACTGGTCACCAGAAATCATAGCTCTGTAGGCCAAGCTATCCTTTTAATCAATCCGTGCCACCCTGTGTTTTCAGAATACTCTGATGGGAAGGCATGACTGGATGTGCAGAACTTTTCTTGCTGGTAATGATGAGTGACCAGCTTGAACCTCATAAATCCAGTTTGCTGGGTTGGCATGTAGAAAACCACATGCTCTTCTTCACAAATGTTGTCTGTTTTATAGCTGTTCTCATAAAAAAAAAAAAATAGGGATGCCCTTTGTTCACCTTCTCACACAATGTTTTTTAAGACTGAAAAAAAGCCACTTTAAATATGTTGACAGGTTCTTTGTACTAGGGACATTGAAATAAATACATTTTGATTTTTGGAAAGATGGAGGTGTCCATCCAGGTGATGTAGAATTCACCTCGGCATCCAGGTTCTATGGAAGTGTCCATGGACACTCAAATGTCTTCAAATTGCTGATTCTTTTCTGTGAAACACAGAAGCTACAAGGACTACTCTGAAGCCCAGGACAGAAAGAGAAGGTTTATCAGAATGGGCTCCCAGTAAAAGAATTCATGGGAACAGTCCAGAGACTGAAGAAATCCACAGAGCCCTCTCTATCTGCGGGTTGCAGCAAAGACAGTGTCTCCCAACTCTTGCATGCTTTGCGCCAAAAACATGCTCCCACCACAGCTGGCTGATGGACACTGCCAGGACTCTCCCTCCTAATGGCCAAAACTTAAGTTTTCATTTTTTAAGAGAGTGATGGACACAAGAGCTCTGTGAGGAGACCACTGCATCCATGGAGAGAGATGAAACTGATGCTTTCATTTACCAATCCAACATGACATTTTAATGATGGAGTCTGCTGCCATACACACGCATGCAGTTTTTATTGAAAGAAATTTCCCCTCTTTCAGCTTAGTCTATACAATGACAAGTTCCTCTTCTGCCTGTCTCACAAGCAGAGAAACTGCTTTGGTCTCTCATGCATGCATGGGAAGATTACTTGTCTGAGGCAGGACTATAGAGGCTCCCACACAGGGCTGCATGCCTAAGGTTTTGTCTTGCCTTATGGTCTAAGAATTAGCTTTCCATGTGTACCGCTCCGACCATCCACAGAAGCTGCTGATTGGATTACTGTAACCCAAAATGAGTGTTCTGGATTGTGAAAATTGCCATGTATGACACACTAGTAGTCATTTGATCCCAAATGATTGCAGAGGTGCAGAAATATGATGGATGGTTCTAAAACTGGTTATATCAGTCCACTGGGCTTTTATGAACAGTCAAGAAAACCGTCACCAGCGGTGGTTTGCAGTTGAAAGATCTAAATTATATAAACGTAATGGAATGTTATAAACATAGCTGTGTTTTCTCCTTAATCACTTAAACTTCTGTTTAGCTGCTAGAAAACACTACTAGAGTAAATGGACTTCTGTAGCCATGGCAACCTGTGGATTCACTTTTAATTTGTCTACAGAGAAAATGTTTGGTGTTTTATTCCTTGAAGTTTTCTGGTTTTATTGCAACAGCAAAGATGCCTCCTATACACTCCTGACCTTGAAAATCTTCATGGTTAAGACTATGATAGTGGGAAATCTCTTGTTTCTCACTTCTCAGTAACATTTTTCATAGTTAGCTCTTTGAGGAAGGGTCTTGTGCCATCTTCCACCATATTTACACTGTCACACCTTGGCCTAGATCCAACAGAATATTGACATTTCTGTCTCCTACCTCAGCTGCCTCAGTTGCTTTCACGGAGTTTGTAGACATAAGCCCTGGTGTCTGCCTGGTCCTTCCATAGCACAAATACACCAAGATGGAATAATATTTAATCAGATTACAAAATTATTCTTTTCTAATCACTTGTTCTGAAAGTGCAGCCTGGAATCTGAATTTCAAACTGTCTTTCATCTCAATGTCCCACTAAAAGGAGTCTGTAGAGTCAGAGCAGAGTTGTTTATCCGGTGTTAGGCCAATAGGCTTCAGTTCTCTCTTCCATTATTGCATAGCCTCAGAGGAACAGAAGAACTTGAGGAAAAATCTTCATCGAGATTGAAAACAATAATGAATTGCAGCCGGTGGACTGTTTCCTCACAAGCCCCCGAGAAGAGGGTAGGGAGGGACTGTCCCATCCCTGGGAGAGATCATGGATCAGGCTGGCTCTCAAGCACATCACCATTTGATGTCCCTACTTCGCAGGGAAGAAATCTATATGACCACAACCAGTCCTGTTACAGTGCTCTGCCCACCCTTCCACAAAGGCTTCTCTTACGTGTCTTGCTGCATGGTACAGGGAAAAGCAGCTCAGTAGGGATTGATTTGCCACTGTTCTGCCCTGTATAATATACTGCTCTATGCAGGTTGTTGTGAAGCTCTTTTTCATCCTCCCTGCAACTCTCCTGTTGGAAGTAACATTGATAACACATGTGGGTTGGTTTTTTTTCTTTTAAATTCATGAAGTATTTACAGCACATGGCATGTTGGATACAGTAAAAATGCCTGTCTAGGTATTTCCATTTTACTTTCTGTTTTCCAACTGCTTTGTATTGTTTGAACCCTGTATTTCTTGGATTGTTGTTTAACATTTCCCAAGTATGATGTTGACCCAAAACTCAAGGAAAAAAGCAAGCTGCTGTTCTCACATGAGAGACATGGAGCAAATACGGTGGTTTTTCTTATAGTATGAGAAGGAGAGGTGATTTTTGGCTCTTCTAATACTGAAGAAAAAGTGGACTGAAATTTAAAATCTAGGAGAGAAATTTCAGTGCTTCAGTGATGAATACTTTTGATTTTCAGATTAAGAGCCTTTTGAAACCACATTTTGTGCATGTCCAGTACATTTTTAGCAAAAGCAGTATTATGACCAAGTCTCACCTAAGCTCCAAAGGGAAAGATAAGGTGTGTTGCTCGTGCATGCATGGAAAATCAGCTATTTAATCAATGATTTATGGGGGGTCCATAGGGTGTCCTGCAATGGTCTGCAAAAGCCCTTCCTTCCTCTCTGGTGTGGGTGAGAAGCAGAAGCTGAGTGCAGTAGGCCAGAAGCACAGAGCTCTGCTGTCACTCAAAAATCAGAGTGCTGTAGGGCTGCACTCACTTTTCCATTGAAAACAATGTAGTTTTGAAATGGACTTTTAGAAGGGCTGACCCCATGCATGCCCTTCACAGTAAGACCTGAGCCAGTAAGGCAGAGCCTCAGGGGAGCACTGTTAAAGGCTGCAGTCCTTAAGCCAATGCTCTACAACAGCCTGTGTGCCCTGCAGTATAGATCAAGTTTCACTTTTGATCAACATGGGAGTTGAACCTAGAAAGTCGCTGGGACTGGTAGTGTGGTACCACCCGGAAGCTCTTTGTTTAGCTAGTTAATTCTATTAAAACACACTACAGGGTTATTAAGTTTTATGGGCTTGATGCCCAAAGTTAGGGATAGGAGCTTTGCTCCTTGTGACCTACAACTCACAGTCAGGTCTGTGAGAATATTCCTTATCATGCAAATTATGCATGCAAACCTACCTGTATTTCTACCATCTACAACCCTGTTTGCTGCAAATTTTGATTTCAGATCTTATCCTGTATTTGTTCATTAGCTCGGTAAAAACCTAATAGGATTTTCAGGGAAAGCCGTGTGTGGCAACACATGAAGGAAGTGACTAGAGAATGGGATCCCAGCCAGCCTGGTTCCTAGTTTGCTGTCTTGCATAGCATTTGTTTTGCCATGGCCATCCTTGCTTTATCACCACTGGTCTGCAGATTCCCAAGTTCACTTTCTTGAGATCTTTCTTGAAGGATGCCTCAGCTGCCAAGTCAGGTGTCTGTCTGCCTGAGTGCATGGGTAAAGCCATATTCTGTCTATTTGCTCCATAGATTACACGGTCATCTTCCCATTGCAGCTCAAACTGGAGGGTTCTTCAGCTGCAGAATGTGCTCATTCTTTCTGAGTATCAGCTTGTTAATTTACCTTTTCAACACAGAAGTAAAGTGGTAAAATCATTAAACAGTGCAAACATTAATCTTCTATAATAAATATTTAATAATTAATTATTAATTTAAAATGACCATATGTATATTATTATTATTAAACCATTAGTGTTTAGAATAATAATATAATAAAATCAGGTTATGATGTTATTAAAAAGAGGCCCCAAATACACACTAACATTATGAAAGCCTCTTCTTGAAGACAGAAAACATAACCCATGAGTAGGTAGATGAGCCATAATGCCCCAAACCAGTTCCTCAAGTTGTTTGTCATCTATCATCACTTTATTTTTCTATGAGGAAATGTGTTCTGGTTTCTAGCACGTTTTTGTAAAATGCCCTTTAAAGCCACCAGGAAATACAGTACTCCATCTGGCAGTTGCCAAGATGCATTGATTAGCATTATCTAAATAGGCTCCAATCCATCAATAACCCGTGCTAAACCCTTCCCATAAGAGGTTGTCTCTTTCCTTTTTTTTTTTTGGTGCTAGTAAATTGTCAGACAATTTTAATCCAATTGAAATGGGTAGTCCTTGCAAGGCAGTACAGGTTAGCAAAGTGAGTTTAGATTCACGCTCTGTTGCATTTCATCAGACACAAAACAGACTAATTCATATTTTGGTTAAGAGCAGCCCCCTTCATCACATTTTTTATGGGATTCAATTTCTTTCCCGAGAGGAAAAAAAAGGCTGAAAAGGCAAAATATCTTCTGTATAGGGCGATTTGAATCACTTAAGGATCTGAAATGGAATCACATCTTCCCACAAAAACTGGGTAATGTTAGTCATAGACTGTGGCAGATGTCTGTTAGTCACCATTAAATTAGGAGAGTTTACCCACTCTGTTCAATCAGTGCAAACATGAAGTAGATCAGGTCCCAATTAGCTGTAGCAAAAGAAGTCTTTCAGAAGTCAAACTTTGATCATAAAAGGGGGCAATACTGAAAATGTATGAGGGAGCAGGGAAGGAGAGTGACAGACTATTTTCATTAACAAAAATAATTGTTAATCTCAAAAATACCTTCTGTTTGTCATCTGCCCCCCCCCATGGGAGACAATTTCTTTTTCCAAGCAAAGGCTAAATGTTCAGCTGTCACAAAATAAGTGAGTTTTGCACTTGAGGGTAATTGAACAGCTGCAGCAGTGAATGAAATGTACAAACACTTCCCAGCTCTCAGGATTTGGCCCATTAAGTGGTCCTTTCAGGACATGGAACTGGCTGCTGGCTCAGCATGCTCGAAATTTCTATTCTGAGATGCACCACTGAAAGCTACCAATTCCAGGAGCTGAGGTCTCTAAATAACTTGTAATGTTGTTAGAAATAGGATATTTAAAAGACATCTGGAAAAAAATGTTTGTGATCTTCTGTCAGAAATGGCTTATTTGCATGCCAGTTTTTCTCCAAATATGCAGTCTGGATTCAAAAGGGGAACATTTCCAAAGAGTGTTGTCAAGACAAAAATCAGATTTTTTGGTACTGCAAAATGGAGAAAATTATTAATTGAAAGACATTTTTAGAAGTTCCCTCTAAGCAATGCTGAAAATAATTTTATAAAAGCAAAAGAAATCATACAAATTGGCTTTTATGTCAGATTTATGTTCTCCCTTTGGTGTTTGTGTAACATAGTTTGGTTAATGACTGTTACTTTCATTCAGATGGGCATGCCCTGACAAACTCCCTTGTTTCTTTGTCGTTCAGCAATCTTGTTGTGTGTTGGGTTGATTACATTTCAAAATAAGCTTAACATTGTCTTTAAAAAGCCTGTTCCAACTGACTTAAGAAAATGTGAGAACACTGTTATGTGACAGAATCCTATTCTGAGCCCTTTTTTTTCTGCAGGGACATGATGTGGTCTGAGAGGCATTAAAGCAGTGCTGGTGACCAGATGCAGCAACCTCCAGCAAGAAGGCCGCTCTTCCATGAGTGCCATGTCATTGCTACATGGTGGATCACTGAACGGATCACCATCACGGAGAGCTGCTGGCAATGCCCCAGCTACTGCATTGTCTTCTTCCTGACAGTACCAACCTAGAGGTTAAATCCAACATGTGAGCTATAAAGCCACTGTTTCTTGCTGTATCTCAGTTTATTGCAGCGCATTGTCCCATGGTGAGGAGCTACTTCCTGCTCACTGAGGCTTCATGGCAGAGAGTCCATTTCTCAGACTTTGGAACATTTCCTAGTGGCTTTGCTTGGGGATTGCTCTTCTTAAATCATCAGAGACTACTTGCAGAGACCAATTCTGTCTTGGTAGTTATTCTGTCACCGGTCAAACACTCAAGCTGTAGTTTGTCTGGAGATTTACCATGGTTTTTCCATCAGAGCATTGTCCAGCTATCAGAAATCTGCAAAAATCAGGCAGAACACATTGGCCTGGATTGAAATAGGCACCTTCTATGACATCAGGGTATCAGCCTTCCCCATTGTCTACTTTCTCCAAAAAGGGACAAAGAAAGCACAACTTTTTTCATGTTCTTTTATATATATATATGCAAAAAAATCCTGCTAGGTGAGCACTTTTTTCCTGAGATTGTTTTTTTGGCAAAGGTGTGTATGCTGAAAGCAGCAGAATGTTCATGGAAATTCAGCTATGACAATAAATCTGTCAGTGCTTCATGTGTCATGTCCTAGTCTGCTTAATTTCATGAAGTAGATGAAAAACCGCAGTGGGTAAAGGCTTTACTAAATTTTGGAGGGAGTTCTACTAAATTTTGGAGGGACATTGATATTTGTCAGGTACTTAATTATTACTCTCTCAAAGTTACTCTGTAACATGGAGTCTATTATAAAAGAAAGAGAAAGAAGATAAACCCTTCTGAATGCCATCTGAGTTATCAAAGCTTAAGATAGATATTACACAAAATATTCCAGCTGCTCGCTGTCAAACTGTTCATTTGTGCACTGCAGTGTCTGCTTAACTTCTCCTCACTTGGGCCACCTGCCTTTTCAAAGTGTTTTATGTGTAAGATAATTCCTTGGAGGAGATTGCACAAACAACCTAAGGAAATATGGTATTATTCTTCTGATTTATACAACAGCTTCATTTTCCTTCATCTTCTCCATTTTGCACAGCTATTGTCTGGGAAATCTGCTGTCATAGATGAGAGCTTCCTTTGCTGACTGTAGGCTGAGGACACACTGGTTCCCTGCATTTCATTTACACACAGCCCTGCACTGTTTTGTCTCCTTTTTGGCTCACCTGTCTCATCAGGACCGGTAGGGGTTTTTGTCACTGATTCAGCTAAGCATAGGTTCATAGACTTCATCTTCCTTGTAAGGTTTCCCTGGTAGGATATTTGATTTTAGGAGTCTTTTCCCATGGTGGCTCGCTCTTTCTGTTTTGTTTTGTTGGGATTTTTAAAAATCCTCTTCCCCCGCCATGTCTAAAAAATAAAAAAAAGTTTACAAATTAATATCACTCCCTGGTGTGTGTTTGTGGAACAATGAGGACTCATGAACTGACTGATTTAGATGACATGAAAATATCTTGGAGGTTTGATTTATAGTAATTACTCTTAAAGAAAAACGTTGCATGGCTCGATTTCCCCTCTGGTTGTCCTTATTAGTGGATTGCTAAAATTGCGGAGGGAACATTCTCTTCTGACTTTGATTCCTTACCCATTAAAGAGGGGAAATCATGCTGCTCTGTAGACTCAGCCTTCCTTCTCAAGCTGTACTGTACTTACAGGCATGGTCTGAATAGCCATTGAAACACCAAGAAATGTCCCTGGGTAACTCTGTACCTGTCATTCCTGGGGCTCCATTTGCCTATGTAACCCATGTCATTGCCTTCTAGAAAGAAGGCAAAATCTGATTCATAATTTCTTCCCATCCTCAGTTTCTGCTACTTGGTGGCTGACAATTGTCTTCTCCAGGAAAATTTCCCATCCACTTTTGCATCCTGGATATCTTCAACCACTTCAGCACCTACTAACAACGTGATACCTCAGGAACACACTGACAGTATTATACCCCTCTCCCAAAGACAATTAGTCTTAGCAGTACTTAAAGACTGGTATGTAAATTACATTACTCTGGAGTCTTGAACTTCTTAGTAAAGTAGGTATTTGCTGCAGGCAGCTGCAGTACAAGTCAAACCAATTTATTTAATGTAGATTAATAATTTGATACAATTATTTTCCAAGGACATTTACTATGGTTATTTTTGAATGTTCAGTCATTTCGTAGCCCCGAATATAGTGTGTGATGAAAGTAGCTGGATTTACACTTTTAAGCCATCTTTGTTTAATTTCAACTTCTCTTTTTCCAAGGAGAGACTCTACAAAGATGAACAGAGGTCAAATCATCAGCTGTTGGCTGTAACACTGTCCCCTTTCTTCTAGTTCAGCAAGCTCAAATCCCATAAATCTCCTTGATCTTGAAATACACAAAAGGACACTGAAAGCTAAAGGAAAAACTTGAGCATTTAGCTGTCTTGGAAATGTAGTTCCAAATATATATTCTGCAAGATTTATCTTACAAAGCTTGTTTAACAGATGTGTTCAGTACTGGGCACCTTTTGTCTGGTGGTTTAAGTAAAGAGACATTGGTTCCACTGAGAGAAAATAATAAGTAAAGACTACTGACAAAATAGCTGACTGTTTATATGCACTTCTTTAGGAATAAGGGCATACATATGAATTTCTGCAATTGTGGAAAATCACAGAATCACAGAATAGTTAGGGTTGGAAGGGACCTCTGGAGATCATCCAGTCCCACGACCCTGCCAAGGCAGGGTCACCTCGAGCAGGTAACACAGGAATACTTCCAGGTGGGTTTTGAATGTCTCCAGAGAGGGAGACTCCACGAGTTCCCTGGGCAGCCTGTTCCAGTGCTCTGCTACCCTCAATGTAAAGCAGTTCTTCCTCATGTTGAGGTGGAACTACTCGTGTTTTAGTTTATTGCCATTGCTCCTCATCCTGTCCCAGGGCACCACTGAAAAGAGTCTGGCACCAATGCACTCATACATTGAGGAAAATCTGTCTACTTCTTCATCATATAAATACAATTTGCCACATCAATGAATGATTGCTTGTTCATGAGGATATGCGTTTGCAGCAGGTACTGAGATCAATCAATAGGTTAGGCCAGATAATCTGGGGCGGTAACAGTGATTCAATATTATTCAGCCCTATTAGACTTACCTGGCCATAAGATATATAATGAGCATGTTGGGGAAGCCTCCATTTGTCAGTGCTCTCCTCTGCCTTGTGCACAGAATGGGAAGCAGCACAAAAATGCAGGCTCACCAGGCTTGCAGCCTGGATCCTGTGAGACACTGACAAGATCCACCTTATCTGTGCCCCTTTTTTCTTCACAAAGGCTGTGCCACATTCTTTCAGAAAGGCACTTCAGATGCAGCAGAGAGCCAGATGCTGGCTGGAGGAGTTGTTCCAGTAGTGACAGCCAGCTCAGAGTGGCTGGATGTATGCCCATCACATTAATTAAGAGATCAGTGCTGTCACTGGGTGAGGGGTGTGTCAGGCTGCTTGACAGAGAGTGCCAGATGCCATGCTCAGTTGCCACATGAACATCCTGTAACCAGACAGATGTTGGGCCATATTTTTGTGCCCTCCATCAGAAGCATCCCTCTCTGGCATGAGCATGGAGCCTCCTTTCTATGAAAGCTCTTCTGGTCTGAATTTCAGATATCTCCATCACTGTCATACCATTTCTGCATTAACTCAGAAGCAAAACTCATTCCCTTGATCAATGATGAATGCGGAGTGCACCCATCCATCTCTTAGTTCTTTCTCCTATTTTTGTTTTCGTATTGATCTCTGCTTCCACAAGAAAGTCTGTGAGATGTAGACATGATATTATGAAGCTGGAAGATACAGTCACATTTCTTCATCCCTGGAGGCATTCTCACCAGTGTGCAAATGCTAAAAAAGGATGAAACCTTAGGAAAACCAGTTGATGTTTCAGTTCAGGTTATGACATATACACTAAAAGTATAAGTCTTATCATAGTGTGTTTTCAGGACAAATCAATACTCAGGAATTCTTATGAAAGAGGTGAAGGACATGGGAGGATTACAGTAGGAATGGTGGCCTGCAGGAGGGGAAGAGGAAAAGGAGTCCCAGCAAGAGGGAAGGAAAGAAAATAAGAATGATAATGCTTAGGAATTTTCACAAACAGATGTAACTATACCTTTCTGTCTAATGGTCTTGGTAGGCTTTATTTCCAATTGCTTTTCTAATTCCTTTTTGAGCAAACTTGCACTTTCAGTTTTCTCAACACCCTTTGCAGCATGTTGTGGCAATGAATTCCGCAATTTAAGAACAGCTTGTGAAGTATTTCCTATTTTTTAACCTGTCACCTGATCATTTCATTTGATGTCCCTCAGTTCTTGTACTGTGAGAAACAGTCAATAATTATTCCTCATTCATCTTCTCTGTGGCAATCAGAAATTTATATATTTTTAAAATATTATTTTATGTAATTTTGTATTTGTTCTAGTTTCACTATATCCTTTTAAACATTGATTAATCAAAACTCCATGAACTGAGTGTGTTGCAGGCTTTGGCAAAGACTTATTGATGTTTTCTATTTTCTACTCCTTTCTTACTAGTTTTTAGCCTTCTGCTTTCCTATTTCATGGATGCTGAATAGTGAACTGATGTTTTCTGGAATTAATCAGAAAAAGAATCAGTTTCTCTTTCATGGATAATAGTTGCTGATTAGAGCATAATGAGGTGGAGGACTTCAGAACTGAGATGCTTTAATCTCACAGAAAAACAGACAAAAGTGGAAAAGGAAACATACAAAGGGTGCATACATTCATAGGAAAATATGTAATGCAGACTTTTTCTTCCTCAGCTCTTCTTCAGAAAGAACAGGTAGCTGTATGAGAGGAAGCTACAGAGAACCAAATGGCAGTGAGAGGTAAGAGGTGACCAAGATATGGACCATACAACCTCTCTTTTCACATTTGGATCAAGTAGACATTATCAGTGAGGAATAACAGCATTTACTGTAATTCTTCATGACGACACAAAATAATTGAAATGTTCACCATTATGAAAATGGTGGCATTTCAGTCGAGACAGAAGGAGATGAAAAGGTGAGAGAAGAAATGATGTAGCTATTCAGCACGCAACTACACCAGGGACCAGTTACCACAGGGGCCCAGGTGCAGCCTAGGAAGATGGGGGAAGCAAGGGGCAAATGTCAGCAGCTGGTAGGATAAACAGTCTCATTCTGATTATTGCACTGCTGCCTGTATTGAGCACACAGTACCACTAACAACAAATACAAAACTAGAAGACAAGTCCCCAGTTTCCTTTCTGTTATTTTTTTAAATTGGGAAAAGATGAAAATAATTATTTTGATTAAAATTTTCCCTGTGTTTGTTTACAGCAAGGTTATTTACATGTAATATACAAATTTATAGCCATTGTTGCCTTAAGAGGCTTCCAGCAATTTTGTCTTAGAATATTTCATGTGAAAATTCACATGCTCCAAGCATTATTACTCTTTCTTGCCCTTACGGGATTATGATGCACACATTCACTTTATGCAATCTGAACAGTTTAATCTTTTCAGTCCCTTAGAAGGAGATGACCATTGGTCAAAGAGATATTTATATTTCCCTGTTCACCCCAAGAATGTCTAAATTCACCTGTTTTAGCCTGATTAGTTTAATAAAAACTGTTACTAGACAGAATGAAGGGTAGATGGTGTCTCCCTCTTCAGTTACAAGTCTTACTTTTCCTCATTTATTATTTTTAATTAAATAATTGATTTAGTTTCAGTTAGTTACTCTTGGTTACTTTGAGATCTAAGGAAAAAAAATCTTGAAAGCCTGGAGAAAAAGGAACAGTTTTATGGAAATAAATGTGTTGGTTCCGTCCGTC
>VZTH01013854.1:0-68662 GCA_013397815.1 Aleadryas rufinucha
GCGTTCCTGATCATTTTAATAACCGGCTTGCTTTCTTCTCTACCTTCCTTCCTTCCTTTCTTTCTCCTTTTTTCTTTCTTTCTTTCTTTCTTTCTTTCTTTCTTTCTTTCTGTCTTTCTGTCTTTCTGTCTTTCTTTCCTTTCTCTCTTTTTCTTTCTTCTTTCTCTCTTTCTTTCTGTTTCTTTCTTTCTGTTTCTTTCTCTCATTTTGTCTCTTTCTCTTTCTTTCTTTCCATCTTTCTTTCTGTTTATTTCTTTCTCTCTCTTCCTTCCTTCCTTCCTTTTTACCTTCTTTGCTTTCTTTCTCTCTTTCCTTTCTGTTCTTTCTCTCTTTCTCACTTTCTTTCTCACTTTCTTTCTCTTTCTTTCTTCCTCTCTTTCTCTCTCTCTTTCCCTTTCTTTCCCTTTCTTTCCCTTCCCTCCTTCCCCCCTTCCTTTTTCTTCATTTATAAAACCTTTTTTTTTTAATTAGAAATTAGCCTCTCTATTTATATCCCCCAAGTGCCTGTATTTCAGGTCTTTGTGCATGTGAAAAACATTACAAATATATAAGATTTCACCTCATATTTTTACAGTACATGTATTTTCACTCTTTCGAAATGAAGTTTTATTTGCTCAAAAGCATATTAAAAAGATGCATTTGTAAAATAAAAGCATTTGGGACTGATATTTCTGCTTCTAAGTAGAATGGAGATATGTGGATACTTATATGAATTGTGGATGTATAACTGGAGCCATTTAGCTTGCAGCCACATTTTAGGTTCATAAAAAAATTACAATAAATTCAATATGCATATTTTCCATGTGAAAAAAAATACAAATAAGGTAGCTGTGGAAAGGCTGTGGTGAACTTTTATTTTTCTGAAGTTAAATTTAGCAGTCCCCACTCAGGTTTTTGCAGTTTATTGGAAATTCAGAATACTGATTTCCTCATAACATCATTCATAAAGTCATTAAAACATAAATTCTAGTGGCCACCCAATACATTCAGGATTTTTTGCATTTATTGTGTTTGTTCACTTAAGTAAACCAATATTCACCAAAGAGCATCTTGATTAAGTCTGGGTCAAAGTGAGGGCCAGAAAGAAGGAAAGAGCTGTTGAACTGGCTGCAGAAATTTATCCCATGAAAACAAAAAGCTGCCATTCTATAGAAAAGCTATTTTTGCAAAAAGAAACCTTCACATTTGCCCTGAAAGACCCAAACAATTTGAAGGCTCTGAAGGATATCACCAAACTCAGCCAAAGTCGTGCAACACTTTTTCCTCCTTCACATTCCTGCCATAGAGTGAATTATTTTCTGGGCTATGAAGTAAAAGGTTCTCATTGCTCTGAACCAAATTATACATGGTACCAGTTCAATCAGTAGTTTAATTTTACTAAATTATGCAAATTAAAAAAAAAAAAAAAAAAAAAGAAACCTATGGGAACAAAGGGATTTGTTCACCTTCTTCTTTAAAATTATTCAAGTGAGAAAGTGTTTTTTTCCTCACTTCCTCCTACCCTTGCTTCTCTTCTGCAGTGCTTTGAACTGCACAGATGTCACCTCTGGCTCCAGATTTGCAGCCACAGGTCTCTGGAGACTGCAAAAATAACCTCAGTATGTTTGGCTTATTCTTATGGTCTTCTCTGATTTTCTCCTACTGGATCCTGTCAGGAGCACACTGGGTCAGATGGCACTTGGAGTGGACAAAATGGTCAAATCACGCACTTCTTCAGTGCCACACAAAGTTTTATGGACAGGACAAACTTCTGCACTTGTTAATTTTTCAGATTAGAGAGTCCTAGGCTACTCAGCCATTGCCTAAAAGGGAATATTTAATCATTCTTGTCACCAGCTTTTAAAACTTTCCAAGTTCTTCTATGTTCTTTTTGAGACGGGGGCTCCAAGTCAATAGCCTATCCTGTTTCTGTAATGCCAAGTGATGATGGTTTGCTCTCCATTCCTCTCCTAATAACTCTTAGCAGTAGATTTATTCTTCCCCTCATCACTGCTTTAGTACTCTCATGGAGCTATCTGTCATAATCCCAAAATATTGCTACCAAACAATAACAATGCTGTTTTTATAAGTGAAATTAGGTGTCATTGTCACCATTCACAGTGCTTTATATTTATGTGCATGGAAGTACCAGATACTTTATTACCAGTCACAGTTTTATAAGGTTTTCCTATCATGTTTCATCCTCTGCCCTGTCTTCACATTTCCAGCTAACTTAGTGCCATCGCAAAATTTTGTTTCTTCACTGCTCCTCTCCTTTTGCAGGTAATTCATTAAAAGTTTAAAAATGTTCCAGTGCAGAGCTCTGCAGAATTCAGATGATCTCTCTCTGCTGAAAGAACTCGCTATTTCCCCCTGCACTTTGTTTCTTACCTTTTTAGCATTTACCCATCTATTCATGGACCTTTTCTTACACCGAGGCTTTTTAGTTTTCCTAGTCTTTGATCAGGGGCTCTGTGTAAAGTCTTTTTGGAAATCCAAATAGTCTCTATCAAGCAGATAATTCCTGTGCCATTTCAATTACCATCTCATTTCCTTTTGCTTTTAAGTTGATTGAATATCCTCTACTGCTGCTTGGAATTTCACTTTTATTTCTCCATTCAGTTTCCACCAGTGAACCTGCTCTCCATGTCTAAACTAATATATTTTTACCTGCTCTCATATTAAAGGTTCTTTACTGCTTATTTTCTCCTGAGATATTGATTATGGCCTGCAACCTATTCTTGATAACAGATTTCAATGCCCAAGTGAGACAGACTGTTCTAAAATCTCTTCTCTTCTTCTTCCTCCCAAGTATTTTCTCAGGTACTCCAGAAACATCAAGTTCCTCTAGACTAAAACTCTTTTTTTTTTTTTTAAGTGTGTTTAAACAGAGAGGGATGAAGCTTTTAAAACCATCATCTCTAATTCTCACAAATCCTGTCTCACTGACTTTTTATGGGTCTCCACCTGTCTCTTTACAGATATTTCCCAGTTCTGGTCCTTGAATGGGATGAAAATTGCTTGAGACAGTTCTCTTAAGAACTTCCTAGTATCTTGTTTTACAGACCTCTGACACGCCATGAGTTTTCAATCTATGACTAAGTATACAAAAATAAGCAAATAAATCAGCACTTTTTAATAATATTATAAATTATTAATACCAACGTCTCTCTCAAATCTGGTTAGTGAGGTTTGTACTCAAGCCCTCCTGAATCCAAGTCATACCTCCCTCCCACCTCAGACAATCTGCTGAGAGACCAGGGCCTAACTGCAGAAATATTTTATTTTTAACTTATTTATCATTGGTTTTGTCACCTCAGAACCATAACTGACCCATAATAAATGAAACTTACTGCGAGAAAACTCCTAAATACAGTTTGAGAAATTACCCACTGGTGGAGAACACCAGCTCCTTTCTACACCAAGCAGTCGAACAAGCTCTCCCAAACACACTGGGTAAAGGCGGAAGGGAAATATTCAAGATTCTCATAGAATCAATAAACTCGGAGATGTGCATCACTGCTAACACCTCCCAGCAGAACTCAGGAGTTAAAGAAAGGACAAAGCAAGGGAGCTATTAGGGACACAAAAGCAGTAATAAGGGGTTTTTTTCCTTCCCCGTGCATTTCCATATTGATTCTTAGCTAAAACTTCCTCTTCTCTACCTTTTTTATCTGTCTGAGTGCAGCTGCTGGGTTCTCAATACAAATATACATCATGCCCTATCAGACAGCACTGCCTTCAACAGGTGATGGAGCGTGGTCGAGCCAGGCAGACACCAAAGCCCCTCATAAATCTTCACGTGTGAGAGTAAGAGTAGGGCATGAGGAGGATAAGAGAGGATAAAAAACAAACTTTGCCACAAGTCAGCCATTCTCAATTAAAACTAGATTACTGCTGGAAATAAAGTGTTCTTCTCGCTCACTTGAGTTGAAATTAAGAGAAAGGGATTGAACAGATGTGCTGCTGTGTCGTGGAGATAATCAATCTACCAGACTGTGCAGCCCTGGCGCAGGTAAAGCTGCGAAAGTGGGGACAAAAGGGAAAAAAAAACAGGATAAACAAAAATCCAAACACTTCTTGTACTAGTTTATCAAATACGTATCCTCTTGTAAGATACATGGAATGAATTTTGAACCTGAATTGCAGCTTTTTTTGTACTCACACATGTTGTCATCCATAGAAGCTGGGGGCAGTGGGGGCAGGGAGGTGGAAAAGGGACATAATTCATTCCCCAGGTTACTGAAGGGAAGTCACCCTGCTCACATGCTGCTAAGTAACACTGTGACTACTGCTGCAATTTCATATTCTGACTAATATTGCACACAGCCTGACAGCCATTAGCCTCCCTTTGAAGCATTTCCTCCCCCTCTGAATGGCTAAAGGGTTGTTCTTGATAATATTCACTTGACAGCACAACATTAGGTGTGTAAGCTATTGCACCTCTGTGCCTCCTACACATGTATTTTTTTTTTGAGACCTAGCCATCATAAGGCAATTTTTAAGATTCAGAGAGCTTTCTTCAAATATAAATAATCAAAGGGAGATTTTGCTGACTGAAAGCTTAAAGCTTTTTGGGGTTTTTTTCTAAGTTTACTGAATTGTCAAAAAAGTTACAAAATATTTGTAACAGATGAGACCCAGGAGTTATGAAATTCTGCTCCAATTTAACTGCAGGCTTTGTTGCAGCAGTGTTTCTGTACTTGTTCTTTACTTACTCTGAGGAAGCTCTGAGTACAGTGTTACCCAATTTTGAACATTTTCCTCTTGCAGAGTCTCTTCTCAGAGATAATCAGGGTGAAGATCAGTGTCTATCAGGATTTTTTCCTGGGGAGAACACACTCAGTCAAAGACATTATTGGACAAAAACAGCCTCCTGTATATATTGTAAACTCGAAATTTTTATGGACTAGTACAATTTTACTAAATAAAAAGCAAACAGGCACATTTGGCTCAGTGAGGATAAACAAAAATAGGCCATGCAAAAATCATAAGAAAATAATCTTGGATTCATTCTAAAGTTTCTTTTTTTATTCATTTATTAATATTGTTTTGCTTAGCCAGCTAGCAGAAGTGTGAGGGCTGGTATTCAGAAACATCACATAGGAGATTCTCCACAACACAAAAACTCTACATTTTCTCTTCTTTGCCTATTTACTTGCTAAATTGCTCTTTGCCACATTAATTAGTGCATTAAAATTTAATTCTTATTAGCTACTGAAATCAGCTGGCAAAACCTTTCTCAGCAAGCATTATCCCATTACCAAGTTTATATTATCAAAATTTAACATTAAGTGGTATTTTTAACCACAAACAGTACAATATAATGAAACACTGTGTGTTTATTTTTCCTGCTAACAAACAATCAAGGTCACTGAAACCGTTTTAGGGGGGTAATAGGATAATTATCGAAGTGTGTACAGTGTGATCTGCCATGTTCTAGGTAACTCTTTCATGGAATTCCTTATTTCCTTTATCCTTAATTCCTCATTAGCACACATATTAGGTTTTCTAGATGGCTTTTCAAGGTTCAAGAAAAAGCGCCATTGGAATGGAGTGTCTTACCACAGCTTGCATTTAAATAAATTTAAATCTATTTAAATAAAGCAGATTTACATAGGTTCAAACAGCTCTCAGGAATACGGTAAGGATAGACATGTTAACAATGTGATCCTTTTTATTACAAATAAATTGGGAAAAAAAAAGGAGAAAGGAGAGAGAACTATCACTTTGGAACAAAAGAAATATGAATAGAAAACAAATCCTATCCTCCTCAAAGCTGAACTACTGTGAATATTGAAGTAAAATTTTCCCTAAGGTTTCAAGTATTACTCAGAGGATGTAAATGTTTAAGAAAATCACTTTGGGACGAAAGCAAGAAGTTTGCCTGACTTCCAAGGACTTCTGAAATAGCTTTAAAGAAAATTGGCATAGATGGAAAACTATTTTAGAGTAGCTGGACTAAGAGAATCTTCTGCTCAAAATGGTTGTGCACATTGAGGGCATCCCTTTTTATGTTTTAGAAACCGTTGTAGAAAAAAGGAACAAAAAAGCAGAAATTATCTAATTATTACTGCTGCTCAGTGCAGAAATCATGGATGAGACAATTAAAGCCAATGATTGTTGTGAACTGTGTCTTCTCTTGACAAGAACTTGGAAAATGAAATGTTTGTTTAATTAGAGCTATGTGCACTTCTTGAAAAATCAGTGGAAGTTAATAACTTTTCTGTGGTTATTAGAGCCATAGAGGAATAATTGTGGCAACTATTTAATGGTCAATTTGCTCACTGTGTCAGACACCTGGTGTGTTGGGGTGCCTTGCAGGGGGGTGGGAGGGTTTGCACTTTTGCTTCCTGTGGCAGCACATTTATTCTTTCCATACAATTTAACAAGGTTTCAGTTAAATCTGTAAATTTACTCTTAACTGGAAGCTCATTAACAGAGGGATGTGCTTTGATACTGTAATGTAAAGGTATTTTAAGCACTAAAGATGCACAAAAAAAGAATAGGAGTGTATCACAAGAGATCAATAAACACCCTCTGACAACCAAAATTGGATATTTAGTATGGCAATTATTAAAATGCAGTCTGAGATAATATCAGTTTTCTGCAATTTGATTTTAAGACAAAAAGCACATCAAGCTGAAATTCATGATTTTCTGAGCAAGCAGCAAGATTAAGAATCTATAGAAATAATCTGTGAGGTTTATTCGTGAGCAACTATGGGGAGTTATGGTTATCTTTATGGTAAAGTGCTTCCTTCAATCTCATTTCCAATGTGTAAATTAGTTCCTATATATATTCACCACCATGTTTCAGACAGGTCCAGAGTGACACCTGCTAAAACAAAGAAATTTTACCGCAATACTTCCTCCCTGAATCTGAATCCTTCTTTCTCACAGCAAGGCTGCATGCTGTCTTTTTTATAGGAAGGTACTTTTGGTATTTTATATCTAGCTTGCTTGCTGTTGACCTTAGAATTTTTAAAAGTACACTAAAATCTGCACATGAATTTATTTGCTTTTCAGGAAAACAAACAAATGTTCTCTAAAATAAACACTGCAATGTAGAGGGTTCTTTTTCACTCTATAGCTACTTGATATGATGAAAAAAAGAGGAAGGTGAAGCATTAATCTGACAAAGGCAGCAGAATATTGATACAAATCATACAGGAGGCACATATTGTGTAAAAGGTGATGAACTTCACATCAAGATAAATAAAGAATATCTTCAGGCTTTGAATAACATCTTGGTAAACCCATTAAAGTGTTTGAATAGCTGCATACAGGTGGCATATCTAATTTTCTAGTACAGGAAATTACAGCTTGGATGTCTTTCAAGTCAAGACTCAGATGCTGTGCTGATGGTTTAAGTTCCTGAGTCAGACATCAAGTGCAAATACGCTATTTGCACTGGAGGATCACATTCCTTTCTATTTCATTGCTCACAAAGAAAGTGTACCACACACAGGAAATAACAACTGGACTCCTAATTGGAAACCAGTCCCTGTAAACGTGGTAGAAAAGGCTACAAGAGCCTCAACAAGGTGACAATTGAATAATGCAGTTTAAAAAATCTTACATGTGTGTCTTTCTAGCAACACTTTTCAGAAGCTGGTGTTCAATTCCAAAGTGAAGTCAGAGTCTCCTCCTCCAGGTGTTTCCAGTTCAAAATTTAATGTCTCTGAAAGGCTCACTTTCCCCAGATCTGCAATTTTCTTCATTTAACTTAGAGAAGAACAAGAGATGCCCGAAAACACATGAAGCCAAGAATATATGAGTTGATGATTTCTGGCCCCAGACTTTGTGACTATATTTAAGATACAACATTACCCAGAGCAGACAGGATGCTTCGCTCTAAAAAAAAAATTTAAAAGCATAATTAATATTCAGTAAAAAGGAAAGGCTGGGTGAATACCTTACAATTTCTTCAACCTTTGCACAAATGAACACATTAATTCACGTCAGTTGTTTCCTTACATGTGCTTGTTCATTTTGTATGAACATTGTACAAATACATTTCTTACTCTACAAGAGACAAAACTGGCCAATACTTAATTTTAAGCAGGTGATATTCATGGGAATGAATTCTGGATTCTGTAAAGATCATAGCATCAGTAGAAATTTGATTCCAGCAGTTATATTTGCCTAGTGAGCTGATGAAAGCAGATGATCTCTGCTGTGAGAGGGATTCTCCAAAGGTCTGAGTGCTGATCTAGCTTTGAAATTACACACTGAAATCTACTTCAACAGCCTGCATGCTCTCAGTGAATCTAATCAAAAACTGCCAACACAAATTCAGGTTTTATGAACAAGTGCTGACAGCCACTTACAGATATTGAACAGACCAGCAACAGTTTGTAACTATTTTATACAGTATAGAATTTAAAATAATCAAATGTGAGAAACAGGGGAGCAGAAAAATATTAGTTTGTTCTTTAAAAACTATCTTCTCAGTTTTAGAAACAAGTAAGCAAATAAAGTATGGCTATTCTGATCTTACTCCAACTTGCTAAGAACCAAGGGAATCTGAAAAAAATCAGGAAAAAAAAAAAGCATTCACTCTATATATGTTAATCTCCAACTTGCCAAAATAAGAATAAGAAAAGAAACCCTAATCTCTCTGAATTAAGATAAGTTTACTCATTTTTTAGCCTTTTAGGGATAAGACACTATCAATTTTTCTGAGGAAATTACATTAATTTAATATTTATTTTTACATGCGTATAAGTGTATATATATCTATTTCTATATAGATATAGATATTATGCAGTCTATAAAGTGAAATGATGGGTTGGGCGTATTTTATTAGTAAAAGCTCACATAATTTATGTTATTCAGCTTTTTCTTCTTTACAGTTTAGGAGTGTCAAATCACTGAAAGCACTTCATTCAGTGCATACCAAGCTATAAGAATTGTGTGATAAGTATCAGCCAGAGATGCAGGGAACACCAGATTATTAAGAAACCAATCTGATGATTTTATTTTAGAGTCATGAACTTAAAAAGACACGTATTTAATTACTCTGTCAGAAAGATGTGAAAATTAACTTCTAAGGAAAGAGGAAATTATACCATGATTTACCCTTTGCTTTAATTAAGACTAGCAAGGAAACTATATTTCTTTTGTTAAGGGAATAAAGGAATTTTGCCTTTACCTGATGCTGTTTCTAAGCCTGTGTAAAATATAATTTTAGAAGAACAGATGTGTGTCCAAGGATACTTTCCAGAAATAAGTCTTTCAAAGTGCCAAATCCTCCATAAAATGCAGGATAAAGCTCTAAAAGGAGAAATTACTCTCTTCTACTTTGAGCATCTCTAGCCTGTAAAAATAAAACACTATGGATAGCTAAATGGGTGAGATTATTAATTAATAATTTCCAAACACTCCGTGATTTGCAACACAAGCAATTGCAGGGTTTAGGCTATTACTGAATTATATTACTGAAACAGCTCATTCAAATTTGACAGTCCAAATAAATGCACTGAGGTCTATAAGATAATGACAACATAATAAGCATTATTTAATGTCATCACCTAACTTCCTGATTTTAGAAAAAAAAGAAATCTGAATTCCAGAAAGTCCATTGACATCTATAAATAAAATGTCATGTCCATCACGTTTGTACTCACCCATTTTCCCTCTCTTCCTCTTTACAGTTACAGGAAAAACCAAAACTCAATTGAACAATACCACAGGACCTGTTTAGGGCTGGAAACTACAGGAAGCCACAAAGGAAATGTTGCCTGCTTTAGAGACTAAAACAATTTTCTAGCCATGATGTGAGCAATTCCACAACTTTTTGCCTTAGAACCAGAATGTTTTCCAAGGTATATTTAATTTACTTGAGCAGACTAGGCATTCCTCATGCCTTTTCCTTCGGCTTCCTATGGAAATCTGTGTCACCATCTGTCCGTTCACCGAGCAGCTCTTCCCTAATTGTCTCTTGTGTAGGCACACAAAGTATTTACCAGGTTCTCCTAAGTTTCTCCTTATGGAAACTGGGTTTTCTCTGCCCTACCATTCCACTAAGACATGAAGGAAGAGGCTTCCTGTTCCAGATAGGTGAGACTGGAAATCCCTGGATAGCTGAAGAAGTCTCTGTAGGGGCTTCCAGGACTCCAGACTTAAATTTCACAACATTTCAGCTTCGTGCTTCTGTTCTAAGTGTGGACAATCCAAGTGGGTTTACTGTGGTTACATGTTTTAGAGAGAAATTGTGACAATCAGAACATTAAACAAAATTCATCAAGATGCCCACTCAAAGCATCTGAACTACAACCACTTATTGAAAATAAGCCTTCAAATGATAATCCCGATTGTTGTTAAAACTTCATAGATCTAGACAACTAAATTTCTTCACATTACATTAAAACCTGTTATGTACTTCAATTATTTCTTTTTTAAATTCCTAAATATTGAATGACAGTTTTGCACTAAGGTATTCATACATTTTTATTACCTCTAAACAGGATCATGAAATTATAGAAATAATTTCTATAATTTAATATATTTTATGAATATGTGTATATATGAAACACTGAGAAACATTCTGCCCTAGATTTTTTTTTCCCAAGCCACAAGTTTGTTTCTGATTTCATGATTGTGGACAGTGGGAGAAATGAGTGGTCAGTAGTACATTTAATTACTTTGGCACTAGTGTATTTCACAGTTAATTAAAAGATGTTAGCATATTTTCATTTTCCCACAGGAGAAAATGAAAAAAAAAGAGACAAAATCAGAAAATTTCTTATGTTGCTTCTTTGAAACTGTATTTCCTTCACGTGTCTTTGGAAACTCCATCAATGATATTTACCAGAATAAAATGTGATGCATCAAGGGAAAGAACAAACACTTACTTCTCTGTAGAATTTGAGTACAGATACTAAACACAATTTTTTAATTTATCCCAGACACAAAGTATTACACTCCTCTTTTTTTTTCAGAGAGCCCAACAGGCAGCAGTGCATGATCCCAAACCAATATCAAGCTTAACGGGATCTAGAGCTGTTCAGCTGCACCAATTCTTCAGGAAATGTTCCTCCTCCCCCTCCGAAGTGATGAAAGAAACAATATCAATACCACTCTGATAAATCAGCAGTGGAAAATATGATAGGAAATAACGTGTTTCAGACTGTTTCTTGCCATTTTATTAAAGATCAAATCAAACTTCTCTATCCTCAGTGCATCCACTTTACCCAAATACAAGAAACATAAAAATCATATTTTAAAGCAAGGAAGAGTACCCATGTGTTGCACGATGATTGACAGAAATCCCATTTCTGAAAGCTGAAATGGCAGATGGCCTTTCCTGATCCTCATCAGATGGATTTGTCATAAAAGGAAATGTGTCCTTTCATTTGACATGCTCTTTCCCATTGATTTCCAGATGACAAATAACTAGGAAATGCATTGAGAAATAAACAAACCATGGCCTCAGACTTTGTTTCATAAGGACTGGGGATTTTCTTGAGTTTCAATTTAATTTTCCATTAAATGAAGATATACTGTAATACAGTCAACTTCAGAGGGGGTTTGAAAAGGGTCCTTTAATTTCCCCATACATGAAATGCATTTAAAAGCTGAACTTTTGCAGAATGCCAATGCAGTTGTTGTTGGAGAGTTCAGGCTGAAGTTGTGGGCACATGTCGTAAAGACATTTATTTCTTTCAGTAATTATTATTTAGAACATGGCTTTAGTATCTGTTTATTTCTGAAGACTTCCATTTCCAAATACAATTATCTATTTAGAATGGTCATATTTTAGATTTTACTTATATTTTGAAGCAGGGGGAAAGTCTCTGCAGAACACAAGACACTACAATTTCTTAAAGGGTAAAAAAACTTCATCCATGAGCATGTTTAATCATTAAAGACAAGTCACTGTCCAATTCTGCTAGCTAGAAAAAACAGAAAAAACAGTTTCCTCTACACCCAGCCTTGGCACTAATTCCAGGAATTTCTGCTGATTGGTTAATACTTCATAGTTCTTTATAACACAAGTATGTCATGCTCATTAAACTCAACTATTAGTACCAGTTTTAGACTAATGTTAAAGTTCCATCTTGAATTTGTTTGCTCTTTAAAACCCCTTTGTTCCTCATCTCTTCTGCACGTGGGTCATAGACACCCACCAGATGGGTATGATCATCAAAATATAATTTATCTGAAGAACACAAAGCAATTTTGATCTAGGAGTTCATTTTTTAAAAGGTTTTTGAAGTGTATACAAGGAATGTCAAAGCTATTAGGCTGAGAACATTTGATAATACAAGTCATTATTTAATTGAGGAAAACATGTTTCCAGGAAAGTGGAAGAATTGCCTTGTAATCCAATCTGTTTCCATCAACCAGATGAGACCACTAGAACTTTTCCAATTGAAAAGACACAGAATCAAAGCTGTAATTTTGATTTATTTATATCCAAACTAACTCTCTGAATTGAGTATAACATTGTAGTTGCAGAAGTGCAGAATTCCAGCATGGAAACTCTTATCAGCAGCCATGGCAGACGAGGGAGCTGCAGTTCCAATTCTGGGCAAAAACAAAGTGATTCTTCTGCCTGCAGCACTTACAGAAAGCACTATTTTCAGGCAAAGGTTGACAATAAGAATTTCAACCTAAAAAAACTTCCAAGATTGAGAGGGGTGTAAAGATATGGTAAAATCTTCAAGTATTTAAGAAGCAGAAGAAAAAAAGAGAACAGCTCTTCTTCCATGTCTGCAGCAAATGACATGAAAAGTATTGGCCCAATGTTGTAGCACAGAAGTTTCTGAACTGGAGTATAAAGAAAAGCACTGGAATAAATGAGGATAAACTGCTCCATGACTGGAGACCTCAACAAGTGGTTTGAAAAAGCAGTCACTGAGGACTGACTGACATCAGAGCAGAAGCTGGACTATAATTTCCTCAGAGACCCTCCCAGCCCCATGATTTACATCCAGGCAAAAGAAAAACATATCTAAAAGAGTATGTAAGCATGCTGGTTTGTTTAAATCCACAGAGCTTTATTGGCAGATATATTTCCTCTCACACTACAGCCTGTGCCAGGCAAAGCAGTAACTAATTGATGGGAAAATCTGGTTCTGGCAACTCTCTGCAAAATTTTGAATGACCTAGAAATTTTAAAAAAATGGATTTGAGACAGAACAAGAAAAGCCTTGGTCCCGGCATAACCTAACCAGAGTCAACCTTCTGTGTCAAAAAGTTCCTATTTTTTTCCTGCAAATTGACAGAGTTTAACACCTTTTTATTTTAGCAACATCTAGGGACTATTTTCTTTGGTAGGAGAGGCAAAGCAAACCAGATCTCAAATGCTGGAAGGAGAGTTGTAGAGAAAATCTCCTGCATTCATCTCCCTGAAGAAAAATTAGGACTGATTTTAGGAACTAGGACTGAAATAGGGAACAGTGGTAATGCACATATATCAGTATAAACCCAAGAAAGTATTGCAAGAATAATTGAAATCTTAAGTGTCTGCTAATTACTAGTCCAGACCTAGTCATTACAGGGAAGGAAATAATAATGTAGTTTAAATCGCTATATTCTTTGATTTCTCACCCTTTCCTGGTGTGATTCTCATGCTTCCACTGCTCCACAGGTGATTTTCTCACCGCTGTGAGGTGCCCACTGACAAGCCTAAGTCCCATCCTTTATAATTTGATCCCTGCACTCTTCCTGTGCCTCCACTTCTCCATATCTGCCCTTTCTCTCAAACTAGGACTGTATTTTTCAATGCTGCATTGTAGTGTTAGATTTGTAAATACCTCACTCAACACAGAAAACCTACTTGTTGCTTTTATCTTAATAAAGATTTATATATAGATAGATAAATATAGATAGATATAGATATAGATATAGATTAGCTATAGATATAGATATAGATATAGATATAGATGGATACAGATATAGATAGATAAAAAAATTCACCATGAAAAAAACAGAGCAAAAAAACCAACAACAGCAACAAAAAAGAAATACCCAAACAAATTCATCATCATTGTCCCCCTCTCCTTCCCCACCAATGATTAGTGAAAGCAAAGTGACACAGACCAGTTGAATTCTGACTACTTTTCTTTATACATTGTCCCCTTCTTCAGGCTCTGGCTATCAAATCCATTCCTAATCCTCTCCTCTGCCTTGGGATCTCTCATGAATGGCTCTCAATCCATGGGTTATTCATGATTTTTTTTTGACAAATAGGTGTGAACACATGGCAGTGGAGCAATTCCTTAGAGAATGCATCAGATTTACTGCTCACACACAAGCTGTCTGCACAGCGTGTCTGACGTGCAGCTGTGCAGGGCTCAGGCAATGAACTGCAGAGCTGATCTCCAGAATATCACTGCTCAGGAATTCCGGATCTGAGTGGTGCCAAGCGAGCTGCTAGATTCCTGTAAATCCTACATTTTATCAAATAAATCTAGGTTTGAGGCAAATGTTCGCGTGTCCTGGGGTAAGGCAAGGAAAAGGACATGGACATGGACACGATATTATCACCTTGAGTTACATCTATTTCTTTTCATTCTCCCATTCCTCTACAGGATTTGTCAGCTGTGCTTCTGCCCCAAGGACAACCAGCTGCCAGCCTCTGGATCTGCAGCTGGGAGTCCTTGTCCCACACACACAAAGATACATCTCAGTTCTCTCCCACTCCATAAACTCCTCCTGTCTGGTCTTATATTCCTCTTGACACAAAACCTTCTCTTTCCTTTCTCCATGCCACAGTCTTCCAGTGAGACCCCCCTTTAACGCTTGCTCCATTCTTGTTGGGATTCAAGACACAGCAAAGCTGCTGTCTCTGATGTGTAAACAGCAGAAATGATTCTTGACCCTAAAATCCAGACAGTTTGTCACTTCCCTGCTGATATTCCCTTAAACGCATTCTCTATTCAGTGTGAAATAGGAACAATTAAAAAATAAAACAAATTTTAAAATTTTTAAAAATCAATTAGATCATGTTCTCCAGCTCCCCAGACTTTCGCTGAAGTTACTAAATTGATTAGTTTTAAAGCCTTTTCCAAAGGAAAAGGAAATTCCATTGAGGCAAGGTGGACTCCACCTGTGCTTTTGACTCAGCCAGTTCTTTGCTTCAAATAAAAAGAGAGTCCCTTTTTATTACATACTTACAAACAACAGAGTCTCCCTCTGGGATTTCAAAAATCTATGTTTTAAATAAAGCCAAGTAAGCGACTAAACAGAGGAAAGGAGAGCAAACATGACAAATGACTGGGTTTGAATTAACAGATAACAAGGTTCGTTTACTTACATAACCAAATGTGAACATACAAATAGAGTTTAGAGCTTTTATACAGCTTCTACTGGTTAGGGATCTCCACCAAAAAAGGTGTAAAATAACTGCACGCTGTCAATCCATCTGCGATAGTGTGTTTGGCTTGGCAGCTCATTAATCCTTTTGAGTTCAAATTCTACAATTCTGCATATTTACAGGATTTTTCTTCTTGTATTATTAACAGCAATGGAACACTCAGGTACTAAGAAAACAAGGAGACAGCTAAAGCATTAGCTCTGGAATAATGTAAATATATAATCATTCACACAGACATCTCACTGCATAGTTTACTTCGCAGATTGCTTTACAATTGCGTCTCTTTATTATTTGGTGTCCCCCACCCAATTACTGACAGGAACTATTAGACAGGCAGTCAAACAAAATATGCCAACAGCATCAAGGAGGTGTCAGTGTTGGGAGGAGGAAATGAGAGGAAAACCAAAATACTCTTCCTGACTGGGATTTTCAAGTATATGTATTATGAAACACTAAACTACAGATGGCAATCTCTGCAGCCTTCCAGTAATTAATATTAGATCTTTAACAAGAGTTTAGCTCCTCAGAGAATGAAAAGGTTGGTGGCTCTGTATATTCTGAAGTGACCACAGCCATACATTAGCAAACACAGTACTGTGAGCTGGTGTGACCACTTCTCCGGCCATGAGGCTGAGATAACCATCTGGCCTTCAATAAAGTCCCCTTTTGGCTTGTGCTCTTGTATGCCAAATAAATGATGGAGGTCTGACAACTGCTCTGCCAGAGGAGAAAGTGATGCCCATGGATTCTACGTTTGTGCAGCATTTATTTAACATATGAAGGGATTCAATGTGGAAGAGGACTCAAACAATGGGCTCTTATGAATAGACACTTCTAAGTTACTGGTAAACACAGTGGAAATCCCCAAAGCTCAAATAATTACTAGGAAGATTCATTGGAAGAAAAGCTAGAAAATGCATGGTCCCAAAATATATTTGTTTTTAAAAATGAAAACCTCTTTGTGTATAATATAAAACAGTTCTGGAAGATTCCATACTTGCAAAGGTAAAATTCTTTATGCTTTATAACACTGTAAATGTTACCAGATCTATGAAATGTCATGGGAATGTAATTTTAGATGGATTTGAAAGATGCAGTGGCATTTCCAAGAGTCCTAACTGTCTTAGCAATAAATCCATACATGGACTTCAGGGTTAGTTATTGCAGTGTCTATAACTGGTCTGATACTGTCTTAAACTTGAGTTATGCATCCTGATCTCAACAAAGCACAGACAAAAAGTTAAGGGCTCCACAGGTGCTGTCAGGGAGGTCCTGAACAATTTGAGCACAACACAGATTTTGTGCGCTCTGTCTCTCTCTAGGCAGACATCTAGATTCCCTTATATCAAAAGGGTGGACGAGAATCAACAACAAGGATCAAATGCCCAGGAAGTTTGCATTCAGGGCATGAAGAGTCCCATATAGTTAGACCTAGGAGATGAGAAATGCTCCCACACCTGACTACTTACAAAATTGTCAGCCATGCAGAAGTGCCAAAATAGAAACACAAAGGAGAATTCTACTCCCTAGCCCCAATACTTTAGTTCCTATCTCTTTCCACTTCCAAATTTTCTTCTGCGTGTAAATCCCACAACAAAATGAGGATTTCCCAGTTAAGATGAAAGAGAACTATAAAATGGCAGGAATCAGCAAGGTGGAACATCTGTTTTCAACTCACTGCTTTCACAGAATTAGAAAAGAAAAGGATTGCATGCTCTCGAATTTGGAAAGTCTCCTAGGAGCTTTGCTGGGAGCTGCTCTTCAGTCTGCTCTGCTGAAGTGGCCCTGATTTCATGGTGAGTTGAAAAGACTTTAGTGTGGACCCTGCTGTCCACAGGGCCAAGGGGCAGGTGGTCCTTAGAGCTAAATTCACATTAAAACCTGGCTCAGAATTATTACTATTAGCATAGGCACCAAGACATTAAAAGTCCCCATTTTAGAGCTAATGGTTGTTCAGAAACCCTCATTGTCAGACAGCTCCGTCAGGAGACAAAGACTGAGTCTTCAGCTCAGCAATGAGGTGACCATGTTTTGGGAAGCTGCTGCTCATTTCCTGTTGTCATCAGAGCGAACACCACAATGCATGCAAGTTTCCCCCACCTCAGCAGACAACCTGAATCACTGGGCCAGGGGCAGCACACATTTCTGAACTGAACCTTTCCATTTTCTCTCTACAGCCCTGAAAGACCTTCCCAGAAAGCTTCATCCAAGGCATTTGCATTTTCAGGAAATGTTTGGCTTCACCACTCACTGTTTCTTGCCAGCAGCACACACCTAAAAAAATTCCTGACCATGTCTAAATTCTCTACGTAAGCAACACATATTAAAAGCTTGTTTTTCTAACATATGTGGTTCCATTCAGGACACTAACTACACATTCATAGGGACATGACTGCACACTATACAAGTATATGCAAGGAAAGCCAGCTTAGGGTTGTTAAAAACCACAGAGCCAGCTCTGACAGCTATTCCAAGGGAAACCAAAGATCAGAAGTTGTTGGAAAAGGTCTACATTTCTGTTAGTAAGTTGATGTCTTCTTTATTGCTTCAAATAATGAAAGAAGTGTTCAATACTATTCATAAATGTTGAGATTTCCAGAGAGGCCCAGCTGAGGTTTCTTCCTAAGCAAACTTCAGCCCAAAATACCAACATTTGAAAGTAGTTGAATGCCAAATATTGTGCACTGGAGTTTTGCCATTTACCTCAGAGGGTGCAACAGTAGGCACAAAATCCTCAGAAAACTACTAACCCCTGCAAATCACTGCATTTATACGATATATTTTCGGTATGAAGAACAAAATACATAACCCTAGGTATTGTAATACCTCCATTTCAAATATTAAGACAAACAGACCTTTTAAGAATAAGCACAAAGAGGAAAGCAAATATCACCCAGGCAGCCTACTATGAAAAATGTGAGCTGACCTGAAAAGAGCAAATGCACCATGAGCAGGACATCAGTTTGGGCACTGCAACGACACAGTCCTCATTCTGCAGCTCCTTAGGGGTGGTGGTGGCCTTGTTGGCTGACAAGAGACACTGATAATTCCACCATAAAACTTTATTTTTTATGTTCTGGGCCCCTTAAAAGCTTTCCAGTGTGCCATAAATTGATGGGCACTGTTTTACTGCAAGTTGCTGACTAGTTCCCTTGCATCCAGAGAGATTGCACACTTGCGTAAAACGGGGATCTTGCTTAAGACTCAATTTTTATGTGGCATCACTGTTGCAGGTAATTTATCTCTTAATAGATGGAATGTATCATAGAAGATGGGTCAAACAGAGGTCGTATAAAGACTGGAAACTACAGACAGGTCCCACTGAAGCAGCAGCAAAGTTCCCCTACACTGAGATCACATGCCATCAAAAAACACGTGTGTCTAAGAAAACCAAGTACATTTTGTGGTATCATTTCTTTCCCTTTTCTTTTTTCTTTTCCCCTTAGAAGAAAGCAAACACAGATGGAGATAAGTTGAAAATGATGGCCTGTCTGCCAGCAAATATCTTGATGCCAGTCTAGCTCAGAACGACTCTTTGAACACAGGAAAGGAACAGTTTCCTTAGCAACCAGGCAAAAGCTCTGAGAACATCTCTTCTGCTCTGTGCAGCTCTGCCCTTCCCCAGCTCAGTCTGCCACCTGCCACTTATGGATTTCATTTAGTTTAACATTTTATGAGGTTCAGACGGGACAATTCCTGCCAGTGGAAGAGGCAGTAATGCTAAAAAAGCTGGGAGAGGGGTGCTGGGGAGGGAATCCATGCTCACAGTGAGGGGGGTACGTGGCTTGCACACCCTGGGGTGCAGAAGAGGCCTCCTGCAAGAGGAATTCTCTGGTTTATCAGGCTGATCCTGTCCTTTTCAAATACCTGATCTCTCCTCCACAGAGCCTTGGCTCTGCCCCAGGTTTTCAACCTCTTCTGCTCCCCTACCTTTGCAAAGCAGCTCAGGGTCTCAGCTGCTGTTTCCTCCCTTTTTATACAGCTGCTAACAGAAGGTACAGGAAATAATACCTACATCTTTTTATGTTTTCAAAGGTCCAGCCAAATGTTAATCCATGCATATGATCTTCAGATACCAGTACATTCCAAACTGTCCTGGAAAATGAACCACCTTGGTTTGAGTTGCAAGGAGAGGCAAGGGGATGGAGAGGAGAAAACAGACCAATTTTATCACCAAAAGCTCCCCACATTCTTGAATAAAAATAATATAATTTTTATATTTTAGCTCCCTTTTCTTGTTTTTTGCCAAATCCAGACTTCTTAACTCTTTTTACACTTTCTCTGTTTTAACTTGAATACATGAATTCAGATTGCCCCACACATTTATAAACCTTTAGCTAGTATATGTAAATATTTAATTTTCTCCACTAAAATATTTGGTGAAGAGCCTCTGTAGTACAAGTTATTTCTCTTCATCAGATGACATTTTAATGTGGAACAGTAGAACAGCCAGCATATAGACCAGTATTAGTGCTAATACATGCTAAGGCTGAAATTCCATAGCAGCTTGATCCCTTTTATCAGGGAACAAAGGAACTGAAATTGCTGGCACACTACCAGCAAGGAATTCCTCTCCTCTTCCTGCTTCTGAGAATGTAGAATTGGTTGCATCCTTCCCAAGAAATATTACAAGAGAGGAACCCTGTGTAAGGAAGATGTAATTTTAGGGATACAAAGACTTAAGGTACACGGAACTCTCTGCTTTCCAGACCTCTTAGAAATTATCAGATTGCGTTAGTAATGCCAGAAATAACCTATGAAAATGAGATGTAACTGACCTTGTTTTCACACCTGAAATGTTAAAGTCTTATACAGAGAAATAATCTCCATTTCAAAACCTAAACTGAGCTTCCTCCTCAAGTTTTAAAAGTGAAGCATCCCACACAATGTGGTAGCATGCTGCAAGTCTATTGAAAGCTTCATTGAATTTCATATATTAAAAAAAAAAAAAAAGCCACATAAAACACTGAAACTTATTGGTTTTAACCACACAGCAGTTTTTGCTAAAATATCCTAATGCTTCTGAGACACATCTGAATGAGACATGAATATAAAGAGACAAGATAGGAATCCCTCTTGACTTTAAACCATCTGTGATAAATTTCTGGAAGTTGGGTAGGTGATTATACCCCTGGATGCTTTAATCACAGCGGTATTCTATCATACACATTTCTGAGGCATCCATTTGGAAACACTGATCTCTTCTGTCCCTAATTGATCAATCTATGCAGCCCTTCAGAAATACTCACACCATGTCAGTTGGGTTTTCAGAACTTAAATGACTGGAGTGTTTCCAAATCCATATTCCAAACTGAATTTCCCCATTTGCTGAAGCATTCTGCAGGATCACAGCTCTTGGGCTGAGAATGTATCCCTCCACTGTTGCAAGCTAATCAAACATAACATCAGGCAAGTGTTATTTATAAAAGTTCATTTATTACAGAAATTTATCTTGTGCCGGGGCTTTGATTGATAGTATCAAAATTACTATTTCCTTCTGAAGGTTCTACTTTTTCATGTGTGCTTGCAATGCTACATATGTTGGTTTTATGAAAAAAATCTGCTTTTTTAGGTGAGGAAACTCCTCTGATTTTCCAAACCAACCACAGCATTATGAGACAGGACAGTTCAAATAGCAGGGAAAGAGAAACAGCCTTTACTGTGCCCTTTCCTGTTCCTTCTCTCAGCCTCTCTTTTATCCCTCCTTCCTTTCTCAGACACAGAGCAGTGATAGAGTTGAGGAAGTGAAAAGCGTAGATAAGGAGCACAGCTGAGCTTGTGAAAGAAGTAAAATTAACATTGATTGAGGTAAATCAATCAATCAAAGGCAGAAAGGAGATGAACTGTCTGCAAGGAAGCGACAGTGGAATGGGAAATGTGCTCAGGTAGGGAGGGGAGAGCACAGGAAGAGGGGAGATGCATTTACAGAGCAACAGCTTTTCTGGTCCCATAGCAGTTAATGGGAATTTTGATTTCGAGAGTCAGGATATTACCCATGTCATTTAAATAGCAATTGGCAGATGTTTAATCTGCACATGGGAAGAATATTAGATGAAAGGTGAGGAAATAATGTCCCTGTAGCTGTGTAACAATGCAAAGCTGTTCTTCACTCGTAGGCATTCGGAAGCCAGCGCTGAGTTTATCGTTTTGGTTGCATTTGGTCTATTCCAAAGACAGTGACCTGATTATTAACCACACATTTGAACAGAGGGAAGGTGGATTCACTTTATGTGGCCAGCTAGCCCTACCATCTCACCATATTCTAAGAGTGTGAAAATGACGTGAACCCTTTTACCCAAAGAGAAAGGTAACTGTAAAAACAAATACACTTCCAGGACTACAAGTACCACCACAGGTACCAGAAAAGTTAATAAAACATAAGTACATACATGAAAGTGAATGACTGTGATAAAAGTTGAAATAAAACCCAGCAAATAGAAGGCTGATGGGAAATATTTCCATGTCACAGCCTTCTGAAAACCCATGGATTACTTTCCATTACAGTTTTACCAGTATTGCAATATTTATAAAAACTCCTTGAACAGTGTTCCACAAATATTGTGAAAAATTCATATGTTATTGCCCATCACTAATTCGTACCCCAGTCTTCTCTTTCTCATTTTGGATGAATTTTTAAGGCTTTTATTTGAACAAAACAAAACAACAACCAAAAAAAGTGGTTAAAAAACAACAGAAACTATAAATCTCAGATTGACTTGAGCACCTCATCACAAGATATATTACTGCCCTCAAGTTACACACTTGTCATCATTTTACCTCCCTGACTAAGAGATTCCTGCTCTTTAACAAACAAAGTAAAATTACTAATTTTGAAGGAAAGGTAATATGCAAGTAACCCAGAAATCTTCTCACATTCCCATGTCTGGCTTGATCCAAGATCTTATTTTGTTGCTTTACTGAACTAGCAGATAACCTTCTCAGGCAACCAAAGATGACAAAAACCTGTGTGGAACACTCTTACAAAATGTCAACAACCATCATTGTGCTGGCAAATGCATCCCAGAAGCACAAAGGACCCTAAAAGAGTCATTACAAAGTAAACAAGGTATTAATGAATAATGGAAAGCCTGAACAAAAACAGAATGTAGGCAATTACAGCCCAGATGCAGCACAGGGGAGAACAAAGCAAACAGTGCAGCCCAAATTTACCGCAGCACTTCCCAGCAAAGACCAATTTCTCCTCTATTGAAAAGCAAGGGCCCTCAGCAAGGGAGAAAACACAGAACTGAGGAACTCCATAGCTGAAATTGTGAGCTGAACCCAAGGGTTTAGGACAGCACTGCATCAGAGCCAAGGTGTTCTGGAGAAACTTCGTCACGTCAGTGGCAGGAACTTTCTTCAGAATTCTGTTTAATGAGAGCATTCATTGGATTAAGCTTTAACGAGTCCTCTGAAAGGCCTGCACTGTTCTTTCCACAGGTACAGCCAAATGCCAAGAGGACTTGGAGGAAAAAAAACGAATCTCAGAAGCTACAGAGCCTTAGTTCAGTTGAGATAAGCAACAACAAAATCTTTTATTTATTTTTCTTTTTTCCACACCACTTACGCTCAACACTTCCTCAAGAGGTTTCCAGAGCGTCCTGCTCCAAGGCAGAATGGAACGTTATCCAAATAGCCTCCTTTGTAATTAATCAATATCACTGCTTTGAGCCTTTGCAAGAACACTACACTCCAGGTTAAACAAATATTTTAAAAAACATGAGGAAAAAATAAATTGGAAGTACAAAGCTCGAAGAATAACACTGGTTTCCCATTGCTACGTGACTCCATTCATACATTCTAAAATAAAGAGAGTGCTTGCCAAGTTCAGCAGCAAAATACTGATTAAAGACATGAAGGAAAAAAAATAAAACTACCTGAGAAAAATTGCCCTTTACTCTAAATATAACACGTACAGATCAAAAGGGTATCTACTAAACTCCATCCCCACCCCTCTTTATAGAATGCAGAGTTGTCCTGTGCCCTTTATTTCAGTCAGTTGCAATGTCATCTGACATTCTCAAGCCTCAGTAATAATTTGCATATGCCATATTTAAGTATTTTAATTAGACTTGTAATCATAATAGTCAGTAAAGCATCATTACAAATTATCCCCTTAAACAGAGTCCTCCAATCCATTTTACCTCTTTTATAATAAACTAAGCACTTCAGAAATTAAAGGGATTTTTTTCAGCTTTTCTTTGGTGACATTAGTTGTGAATCAAAAATGTAAATTCCTACTATTGTCTGCACTCCATGATGGCACCACCAACATCCTGCAGCGACCCCACTTCCATGTTCCTCCAGAACATTCCCAAATGTTCTGTCAAGATCTCAAGTGGCTTCGACTGGATTCTCCTCACACTTTTAAAACACTCAGTCTACAATGCAGGTATCACTTTAATTTCTGAATAAGCACTCACAAGAAGCAATTAAATATTCATAGAAATTAAAGTAAAATTTTAAATGTTTAAGATGTTATAATCTGTAATTAATTTATCTAGTATTTTTGAGCATTTGTGCCACTGACTTCTTTCAACTTCATTCAGAATTGGCAATTTTACTTGAAACCAGAGATTTTATATCAGTCACTTGACATACATAACCTGTAACACAGGAATTACACAGCCCATGTAAATGTGTTTAGGTTAAGTACCAATAAAGGTGCTTTAGGCAGCAAGGAAACCTTGAAGTTGGAGATTACTGAGTCTGAGATTACTTGAGAGGACACACTGTTTTCTTTTATCAGGTAAAATAGGTAGTGAAGAGAACCTTGGAAAACAACTTGGTTTCCTTTTCAGTGTAGAATGAGGCCCTGATAGCTGCTGACATCAAGCAGATTGTAAGATCACCCTTTGGGAAAAGCATTACAGAACTGGATTTCTTGGTAAGACTGCAAGCTCTTTCTTTAATTGCTTGGATTTCTTTGTGCTTGTCTTTTTTTTTTTTTCAGTACAAGCTGATTAAATGGAAAATCAACTATAAACCACCATCGGCTGCTTCTAAATCCCTGTTCAGATCCCATCAAATGGCAGGGCAAGCTTTGCCTCCCTGAAGACTTTTTAAATGGTATCACTGGTCTTTGATATGCCAATTTTTATTGAAAAATTATTCTGGTTACCCCAATAATCACATTAATGTAGATCTGAAAGACAGAGGTCATAAATAGTTGTTACATGAAAAACATGCACTTAATGGAAAAGACTTTGTGGATTCTTATTTTATTCACTAACAGAGTTCCAAATGACAAAATATGTCTCTGATGATAAGGCTATCAGAAAGACATCAATAAATGTTCTATATTCTTTTTAAGGGCTATCAATATACCTTATTTGACAGAAGAAGCTTGGTCTGACCTGCATGATCAAAAACCAGTTGTTTCACCATTCAGATTTCTGCTGCTGGCTCAGCATGTAGAAATGTATTTACTTTTACCCCAGAAGCACTGAATTTCCTGATCTGGTATAGGTAAAGCCTTGAAACATCAGTCTGAGCTTCTTCTTCTCATCTTACATTTTATTTTTCTGTAACTTGTAGCACCATGAGATGTCAATTGATTTTTTCATCCAGCAGTTCTGAAATATTAAAGTTAGCCTGTTGGAAACAAAACAAAAGGAAAGCACTATTACCATAAATAACTGAAGTAAATATTTAGGTACAAGTCCCCTTTGGGGGAATTCTGCATTAGTTCTGTGCCCCTCATAAGAGCTTTAGGTATTACAAAGCCAAAATGTGAGGGAAGATTGAAGCTATAGCAGAGCACTGCATCTTGGAGATTCTTTTAAATACTTTGAGTCAGGAATAGATTGCTAATAAAGAAGACAAAATGTTAGTATGGAAGGCAAAGTCACTGCTCCAGCAAAGGCAGCAGTGCAGAAAGCATGACATAATTCAAGAAACTAAAAGTGTATTCTCCATTCAAATGGCAACCCCAGCCAGGGATCCAGTTAATGAACTACATCAAGAGACTGCATGTAGTGGACAGGGCAGACTAATTCTAATTCCACTCCTCAGCCTTACACATGAAGATTAGCAACCACCACTTCTTTATTCTTATGCTGCATCCTGAACTCATGTGTTTGCTGTGAAAGCTCCACTGAAACTCTCATGATCTGAGCAGGGTCAGTCAGCAGCAAAAACCTCCTGACTGAAAAGTACAAAAATCACTGACCAGGCAGGGGCATGATCCCATCTGTGGTCTTTGCCAAATTATTCCACAGACAGGGATGGGCTCCAGATTAAGGTTTAAAGAGCCATATTGAAGGTTTGGCACAGGCTCTGCTCAGAGGCTCGTGGCAATCAGGGCATTCTCAAACCAGCAGCAGCCTGATAAATGGATGGCCTTGGTGCCGCTTACTGAATGTACCACCCTAAAAAAGCAAACTTTACCTTGCTTTTTTTTAAAATACTTTTTATAGAATCATAGGATCACAGAGTGTTTCGAGTTGGAAGGGACCCACAAGAATCATTGAGTTCAACTCCTGGCCCTGCACGGGACATCCCAACAATCCTGCCTGTGTCTGACAGCATTGTTCAAACACTTCTTCTCTCAGGCCTACTTTCTCTTTATTTAAAAAGAAAAACATTTAAAAAAAAAATTAGCAGATCCTCAAATTGTCATTTCCCAATGTAGCTTTTTACCCACGGGCTTATTATCTGAAGGTCAATGATGATGACCTGCTATCTCATCTCAGAACAGTATTTAGCACGCTGTTCAGAAAGTATGCTAATACGAGGATAAGTAACTTAGATATTGTTAGGAAAGAAAATATAATGACCTACAAGTTAATCCATTACTCTTTTTGTGAGCATCTTTGAAAATATTTCTTCACCATATAAAAAATAAATAAAAACAGGTTTCACATTTTGGCACAATGTTACTTTGATTACAAGTTGAAGGGACAATCTTTCAATTTCCATGCTGAGATTTCAGCAGATAATACACAACCACTTTAGTAAAGTTAATATATTAATAAGAAAAACATCTCTCTTATGTATGCTGTCTGTGAAAATATTACTTTTGGCTAATGTTCCAGGAAAATTGTTTGTCAAAATACATAATATAAGTAATTTGTTAACAGCAATGTAACACGAACTTGGATTCATGACAGTGCAAATGCTGGGCATTGAAACAACAAAATAGGGGTTTTAATTCAGTGTATCTGTGTGGGATTAATAGAGAGAAGGTTCTTGGCTAGGCACAAGAAGTAGGACACAGTGATTATGAGGATGATTATGATCAGATTTATTGCTATACCAGTATCTAAATACTGCCAAGGAAGTTTTTAAATAACAATTTTATCATCTAATACGATGGATTATAGAATCTAGAGGGTTCTAATATTAGCAGATTGCGCTGGAAACCTACGGACTTGGAGTCTTTGGCCTTGGAATGTTGGAGGCTGATGTCAGTGCAAACATCTCAGCTCCACCATCTCTGAAATGCATTAATTGTGTGACCATCCAGAGAGCTCCTCTTGCAGTTCCCATCTGGTGAGTTTAATATGGAACAAAGCACATCAGAGGAAAAGGGAGTGCAGGGTAGGACATGCACAGGTGAAGACCCAAATACTTTTGGTCACCATCACATTATCTGACCCAGAAAAATATGACAGACAATGCACTGCTCATGTCCTTTATCTACATCAGCATTGCAATGCAATTTTCAAATAAAATTTTTTGAATTTTATGCAGTGTTGAGACATTAACGTGAAACCCAAGCAAAGCATTCACTGTTTTTCAGGTTCAGCTTTTCATGGACTGAAAAAAACCAAACAAACCAACCACCACAGAGATGAGAATTGTAAATGTTGTGTTAGAAAAATAAATACAACATGGGAACCATGCTATTGTTTCCGTGCTACTGGTTTTTGGGCTACTTTATGTTTTATGTACATTCCAAAATTAAAGTATTAATGTTATTCCTTCAATAAATTTCAGATGTGTTCCAGAATACCTTGTCTATCATGTAAATTAAGACACCAACAGCTCTGAATACAGAGCTGGAAAGCCAAAGAGCAGTCACAGGGTTTCCCATTTTCACCACTGATTGATGCTACACTGCACAAATTCCACAGTTTTTAGCTGCTTTGCCCAGGTTTTCATACAGTAATCCTAATTCACACAATTAATCCCCCTGCAGTGAAACTGGGCAACTTTCTGAGAAATTGGATATGTTTTTCTTAAACATGAATGTTTTGCCATTAGATTTTAACAGATAAATCAGTGTTAACATAGATGAGAATATTTTAAAGTAATTTATAATTTATACTAACAGAATTTGGTTGAATAAACTGATTGCAGTAGGAAACACTGGTCAAGTGGGAAAAAAAATTACAGTCCTATAATCGAACTAGAGATGTGTACAAAAGAGGGAAAAATAGACCTAATGCCATTTGCACATTAGAATTAACATCATGAAGAAGTGCAAAGTTCATTCAGAGAAAAAATCTTTTTTTTTCCTTTCCTAATCAGTTTTTTTTGTGTTTTTTTTTTTTATTCCAAATACAGTCACATATATATATATACCAAGTGTAATTAGCAAATCTGGGAAACTCATACAGAGGGTCAAAAGTTCACACATCCTCCGTATTCCAGAAATTTGACAGAATTGGGCAATGCCCAATGGTTAACTTACTTTTTTTCTGCAGCCACTTTTTTTTATTCTACTTATCTTTCCCACTGTATCAAGAGGAATCAGCAGCACCATCAACTGTACTGCTGTACAACAGTACCATCCATTCTTTCTTGCTTACCACTTTTTGTATTCCAGTTTCTTGTTGATTTTTTTTTAAAGCAAACTTAATCTCACTGAAAAAAAAATTTACAAGTGCAAGAAAAAAAAAAAGTGACAGGAAAAAAAAATTTAAAACCCTCAGACAGAGAGAGCTTTAAAGTTCTGCATATAACCTCAGCATGACACTGCTCCTCTTGCCTGTCAAAGCAGAGCACTGCTCTTGGATTACACAGTTAATGCAGTGTATGGTGGAGAAAGAAATTGCTTGCTGTACAGCTGCTCTTGTTAACGTCTAGCTCATAAGTAGGAAATGCCTTGTCCATTAAACACCTCTTTAGCTCTCTTTTGTCCAATTCGAGGAACAGGAGCACCTCTGACAGCCAGGTAATTCGGCTTTAAACAAGTGACATCCCGAGGCAGCCTGACCCTGCCAAGCTGGTGAAGGACATGAGGTTGGGGGTGGAGGTTGGGTGGCTAGAGAGACAGGGAAAAGGAAGGAAAGCCACAGAGTGGTCACTGATAATCTCTAAGAATGCTGGACATCACTCAGAATTATTGATCTAGATAAAAAGTGGATGTATGAATTGGGAAACTCATAACATGGCTTGGACATAGCTGTGTGGCATAGACATGATCCATAAAACGGGAGGCAGTTGGAGGCGCGAAGGAAATAAAATTAAGGACAGTGGAGGGAACCTGCACTTCAAGGGTGCTATTTTCTCCACTAAAGAAATTCTGGACAACTAGCTCAGATGCAGAAACGCAGACAATAAATGTACAGGGAAGCATGACAGATTAATTATCTGTGCAGATACTTTTGCTCTATTTAACAAAAGTGCTCATGGCACTTTAATTGATTATTGTTTAAAAAGACAAGACATCATCTCGAGACTTTTCTTACTCACTAAAGCACAAATGAAAGGATTTACTCCTGTGATTAGTATGAGCATCAAGTGTATTTAGCTCTTAAGTCACACTCACAAATAGACTGGGGCAGGAAGCAAACCTTCTACTAATAGCTTAAAAGTCTTTGTAGACTCTCCTGTCTGTGTGACTTACCCTGAAGAGGATGAAGAGTCTTGCAGATTATTCAACAGCCCTTGGTCTTGCACAATGCACAGTTACAAAACAACAAAATACCTGTGGAGCTGCTTTAGGATTTTATCACTGTAGGGGAGTGGGGATGTGGACCTGACTGTCATTGCCATCATTCATACATTGGTGGACATTTGCAAAACAAGCACATAAATGATGCCTCTTGGCTTTTCTAAACACATGAGCTCTAAGGCTATCCAAATCCAATTTGTGATTAATCCAGTCTCAGGGAACACAACCTGAACTACTCAAATAGTGAAAAAGATTTTTTGAGAACAATTCTAGGCACCATAAAGAAACAAATCCCCATTTATACTAAGTACTTACTATGCATTTTGGAATTTTTCCAAAGCCAGTTAAATACCTTAATTATTCACTAATTATTTGCAAGAAGAAAAGCAAAATGCCTGAGAGAAATTATTCATAATAAACAATTCAGTCTGAGGTTTTAAAGTGCTGCAGTGCAAGTTCCTTGTACAACACCTGAAGTGTTACACTAATAACTAATGTGTTGGTACTTGCATCCAAACTAATTACCCTGCTCTCCTCCATTCAAAAGGAGAGTGTTTTTAGGGGGTGATCTATTTCGTTTTAAGCAGACAATTTAGGAATAGGTCAGGTGCCTTTTTCAGATACATCCTCTGGTGTCTAACCTGACACAGACATTCATCGCAGCCTTCTAATGCCCAAGGAGATGCACAACCCATTAAGGGTAGAGATTGAGGAATTTTTTTTTTTCACTTTTCCTGGACACTCTGTGCTAGTCCAATAGAACAATTGAAACAACAAGCCAAACACATATATTTATACCAGCCATAGCCAAATGTTACCCATTCAAGTAACTTCCATGGAAAAATCCTCTAGTGACAAACTGTGGTCTGTGTGTCCTTCTCTAAACTTTACAGAAAGACCATCTCGTTGGAATATTTTTTGTAGTTGAAACTGCACTATCTAGTGAACTGTCTTCCTGGCATCTTCCCATTGGCCAGTACAGAAGGTATGGGTGGACAGGCCAAAAACAAGCAAACAAACAAACAAACAAACAAACAAACAAAGAAAAAGAAGGCAAAGAATAAATTTGGAACAGTCCACCTAAAAAAATCCAGAAGTTTTACAATAGTTAAATGCATGTGACTAGAACTTGCCCATCTAAATCATGTAACTATATTAATGCTGTGCTTTTGCAACTCATATCTCCAAAGCCTTGCTGAACACTTCTTTTAAGCATGGGGGGAAGAAAAGCACAACAGGTGCATTTTTGTATTTATTCCATGTAAGAAATAAAAGCAACTTTCTATTTCTTTTGCCACTTTCTCCTCTGCTTAAATTCACCTTCAGTATGATAAAATTCCATTGTGAAATGGAACAATATTATACAGCTAAAAAGTAAACACACAGTAATAGAAGTTTTCTGCTTTTATAAATCACCCAACACAGATCATTTGTCTGATGAAGATTTACTATGCAAATATAACTTTATGCATTTAAAGAGGACAAGATATATTTAAATAATCCACTTTCCATAAGTATATTTAGTTCGCTTTCATTTAAAACTTTTAAAGTCTTCTCAGTTTTACCAAGACAGGCATGTACTATTTATTTTCCTTAACATTGTGTGTTTCTTCTTCCCTTTCTCCCTGTAACTCTAAATTTTCCAGCACCCAAATGAACTCATTAAAAAAAAGCAATACAAGTTGACTCTATCCAGAATTATCCACTCTTGCCTCCTCCAGATTCCAATTTATGTTCCAAGAGGTGGCTGGAATGAAAGTAAGAACTCTTTTTTAATGTAGAGGTTGTGTATTCTGTTCCGAGCACTATTTCTAGGACAGATTCATGCATCAAAAATTCACAACAACAAGAATATAAAATTGCCTTGGGATGACTATTTCTAGGGCACATTCAAGCGTTAAATTTGTTCATTACAATAAGAAAATGAAATTGCCTTGGAACCCAGCATTTAACTATTTTTAAAACTGTCCTGTTGAGGTGATGTGCAATAATCCCCTTTTGTCTTCTATAAAGTGAACTGTAGTACTTAAATAATTTTTCAGTTTCAGTAGTATTTCACTCTTGGCAACACCAAAACAGTGTTGATTTTTTTTAGGTTGGGGTTTGTTTATTTCCTTAAAGGAGTACTTTAAAGCCCTTGAAAATTAACAGAAATCTTTCCATTGACTTCAGAGTGCTTCAGGTCAGCTCAAACATTCTAAGTCTTCCTTGAAAGAATCTTGAGAATTCGAGAAGAAAAAAGTACAACATAATGATTAGAGAGTTCCTGGACTATTTTTTTTTTTAATCCACAAGTAAAAAATGCTTCTCTGCACAATCGTCTCCAAATTAAGATATTCTCAAAGCAATTTCAGTACAGAAAAGTTTTAGAGCTACAGAAAATGTAGGAACACCCACAAAACAGCAGGCTGCATCAAAAGAGTTAGAAAACTAAATACCATGTGCAGACTGCCTGTTGTAGATTAAAGGCAGCCTGAGAAACTACAAAAAAAAAAAAAAAAAAACCCAACAAAATCAAAAACCAAACAACATAAAAAACCACTACCACCAGAATCCAAAGAAGGAAGAAAGCAATGCAATATAATCAGGTTTTTATTGCTTTGTTTGGGAAAATACTGACCAGAGGAGTTCAAAATATAGAAACTGCTTCAAAACTTTTACTACTTAATAATACAAGGCAAACAGAATCTTAGATCTTACTCTTGCAACTAGAACTGACAATAAAAAAAAAAAAAAGAAAAATAAGCATGAGACCTCTAAAGTTACTGACTCAAACGTCATATTTCCTCTCACTTGGTGATGAATATTCATTTCCAGTTATTCATGAGATTCTAAATCATGTGCAACTTAAAAAGCACCAACTTTATTTTACCATTACCAACTGTAATGATAACCATAGCATAAGATACAGAGGCCTGTATGGTAATATAAATATGATTTTGAAAAGAGTAAATAGAACAAGAATTTGTAATTTCTCCAGTAATGAAAGAAGTGTCCTGGTTTCAGTTTTTTGCTCCTTAACCAGATTTTCTAAGTGATGCTAACACTACCTCAAGTGCAATTCTGGGGGATTGGTTCATTGGCAATCCAAGTTTTAGCCAGCTGTAATATTACCAGGCCAAATACATACACACTATTAATAATTAGACCATTGATAAACTTTTATAGTTTTAAAAATAGAATGTTTGTCAAAAAATGATGTCTGAAAAATATCTTCTATGAAGTGTAGAAGGCATAAGTTAAGTTTGAGGAATTAGTCAGGAATTTACTTTTAATGACTGCATCGCTGAATCTGTATAGTGGCTCTAGACATGGAAATTCAGAATCTTCAAAAGATGAAGTCCCTCTGGGTGTTCTTCACAGTTTTTGTACTTATAGCAGTCCACTTTTGACTATTTAAACTTCAAACTCCCTTTTTAGCTTTGTCGCTCACAGTCTGTCCAGGCTGTTAAACCTGCTCTGAAAAAACCGCCTGACAGATTCAGTCTTTAAAAATACTCCCAAGCAAGGGCTCCCCTGAATTTTTCAGCTCCAAAAAAAAGCAAAGAACAGCTTAATATTGGGCTAAATGTTATGTTCTCCCGTTTGTACAAAAACTGAGTCATAAAAATGATTGCAGCACCGGAGTTAGAAACACAACCCTGCCTCTGGCAGAAAATAACATTTCTGTTATGAGTATTTCTTAATTCTCATGGTACACAGGCACAGGGAAAGGGAATGGCTTTGCTGCCTCTCAGCCTCTCACTTGCAGTGCCAGAAATATTCCCTCAGAGTTAGGATGAGCTCTGGAAGCAGAGCACCAGCTCAGTTCTCGTTGTCCCTAAACAGTGTGTAAACTGAGGAGCCAGACTTGCTGTGACGCACTGTGTGCTTTCTTTGATGGGTGAAACAGGATTCTGGGTGAAAAGAAGAGGGAATAATTATCTTCTTTCCATCAGAAAGTCTGTGTTTCTCACTGCCAGGAACATTGCCAGAACTAGAACTATAATGTAATTACAAGCCCTTTCTGAGTACTTTAACTCCTGCAAGTGAGCAGAATAAATTACTGTCAAAAACATCAGAACTGATCTCTCCACCTCTGTAGGGTGTTTTCAAAAGAAGAAAAAGAATCTGAAAGAGCTGATCATTCACTGGAAATAGTCCCAGTGCCTACTGTGAAAGCAGTGTTGGCCCTGGGAGAGGTCCATAAAGAAGCAAACAGCATTTCTGCTCAGAGATTGGGAAAGGAAGCAAAGAAAAAGAGGGACCCCAGGTGCCACCTAGAGCTGGCTCACTTAAAGTGGAACCTTGGAAATCCCTCCTGAACCACTGGTTAAGCATAAAAGTTAAGCATTAACTCAGGGAAAGCATCAAGATCCACCTTAGACGTGAACATTCCCAGCAGTTGCTGCTGAGAATGTTTCCACTTTCTGGAATTCTACAAATTCCCAGTGCATCCTTCTTGATAGTGCTGAGCTTTGCTGGCCTCCCATTCTCACTGGGCCTCAGAAATAACATCACCTCCTCCATAAAACTCCTGAGGAGTTCAATCCCATGGGTGTTCTGAGTCCAAGTTAATTCCAGTAAGTGTTCTGAGACTAAATTTAACACTTCCACCAACCCTGGGGGATTCATAAAGCAGCACCAGCCACCTCCTTCCCTTTGAGTAACCGTGGAGCTGGGAAGAAATGGAGGAAGTTTTTGTCAGAAGGAAACATGCAAAAAGCAGGTAAGACTCTTCTGTTATGTTTAAGACATTCTCCATTTGCTTTCAAGATGAGGGAAATAGGTCTCTCTTTCCAGGAGAGCAGCTGCAGCTCTGAGGCTATAAAGAGCCCTGGCAGCCTTGGTGCCTCCCACTGGTCTTATATTTTATTTATAAAAACTGAGATTATATATAACTGGGTGTGGGGGATTTGAGCATTCATGATAAAAAAAAGTTAATGAAAACTCACATTAAGAGGATATTGTCAGATCTTTAATGACTTTCAGAGCTTCTACTGAATGCACTGAGAAATACCCCCTATTTGTAAATTACTGTGGTTTGGCTTATATTATTTTTATGTTGAGAACAAATTTCAGTTTCACATTCCTGAAATCAAAATTGTATATATAAACTCAGAAACTAGTTAAAGTATCAAGATTAAATTAATTTCAATAAAGGCAATAAAACTGATGTTGTTGAGTACTTTCAAACCGTAATTGTCAGCAGTGCAGGAACTTACACAGATTTCCTGATCTGCTCTTCACTGAAGCACAATTGATACTAATTTGATGAATGCAGAAATACTGGCTACAGTAAATTAACATTATTTAGGAATAGAGAAATACAGATAGCATGCCTTTGGCACAGCCTTTGTGTACAACTTCCTTCCTAGTATCTTTATGACCACAGAATGAGTCAAATATGAAGGCAAGAGACAGCAAAACAGAATGTGGACACCCTGAAGTCCTGACCTGATAAATGAATTTCAGTTATTCCATCTGATGGAATTTTCCTTTATGCCTATTTGCTAGTGTGATTAAAACTAAAACAAATAAAATGTTTCAGGTTCTTCTACAACCGGTAGCAGTGGCCACACTGGTACAACAGATGAAGTATCCTCAGGTCACACTCATGTTCTATTCTACATGATTTGGCTTGGAAAATTTTCACACAAAAGGTTCTCACCCTTCCTTCACCCCCTGAGGCTCATTACAGAGCCAGGGCACGAGGCAAAAAGGAACTTAGTGCATTCAAAGGAAGAATGACAATGGTTTTACCTTCTTCTGAACTAGTTCATGCTGTTAAAGGAGGGATGAAGCAGCTCATGCTGGTAAGGGATTATTCACCAATCCAACCAGTTTCCACATTTTTTGTATTCATCTGTGTTTGTCCCTGAAAGAACAAATTATGCATAACATATCTGTGTTCTGCAGAGTTTAATTAGAAACACGGAGAGGGAAAACAGACATGAGAAAGGATGTTTAATTATTTAACAGCATTCAAATAACCAAGTTGCTCAGACTCAATAGCAATCGGACTGTGGTACAGCTGGTGCTTTGAGAGGTTTTAGCTTCCTTTGATTTTTTAATTCCATACAAATTGAAAGACACGATAGGCATATTTTAGCTCATATTTTCAATTACTTTTGAGCAGATAATATGGCTAAAGCTCAGCAGCCAGCTTAGAAGAAAAGGAAAGGGTGTCTCTGTGAAGTTAATTTGCTGGAAAGCAAAGGGCACCATCCTGTAGTTGCTCATCACCCTCGTCTGTCACCACGTTCCCTGGAAGCTGGAAGAGCTCAGTGTGGAGGATGAACAGCAATTTGTACTACTCAGTCCACAAGGTGCACATCTGCTTAATTTTCAGTAAAATTATGGGCTAAATATTTTTATCTCTAGCGGGAAAACCACAGACATTGTCTTCATGGAGAACACTACTAATATTCATAAATAAAAACGCCTGAATTTTTATTTGGCTGAACCTGTCAACCACTCAGACACACAGGAACCAACCAGTACTAGGGATCAAACCCAGAAATGGTAGGAGTGAAAAATCAGAATTCCACGGTATCAACTGGAAACTGGATCATCAAGAAGGAAAAATTAGTCTGTTCTGTCACTGGAAAAAGGTGCTGCAGGTGCTAGCTGAGATGATTTCTCTTTTGCTCTTCCAGTGGCCATATGTCTAAAGAAAATTACACCATAAAATTGTTTTCACACTGACTACAAAACAGCCACCTGAAAGAAACTTTTAAGCTCTTACAACCTGAACGTGAACCAGGCACAAACTCAGAATCTGAAAGGAAAGGTCCTTCTCTTGGACCAGACACACACCTGGTCTTTAACAGGAGTGGAATGAAAGTTGGTGAATGCAAAAGTAGCCGTTACCTCACTGTAGCTACTCTGCTAATTCCTCTCCTATTTACATGGTGTGCAATTATTTATTTGCATTACTCAGCCATCTACAGATGTGCAACCACAAAGTGAATTATGCATTCTTCTCAAAATGAAATTATAATCATGCATCAAAAATGAAAGTTGCAACTGCATATCCTTTTCACCCTTTTTTCATTTATTCCATGTCATTACTCATTTTTCCACACGTATTATTCTGCCCAATCTTGTATAAGAAAATAAGGTATATATAGGGATTCACCCATACCTTAATGGCAACTATTTTATTTACAAAGACAAAAGCATGATTGCTGTCCACATGGATTTACACAAAGCTCATATTAATACAAAATACACCGTCTATAACTTTGAAAATAGAGCTTGTGTAAAAATTTATAAGCTTTGTGATCCTCAGACACTTTTCCATGATTATCTCATCTGTAATTCACATTAAAGGTGTTGTAAATTATTATAGATCAAAACCATGGAGTATTTTTTAAAAAACTCTGTATCAAAGGTAATCATCTCCTAATGATGTAGAATAAACTGTAAGTAAAATACTTGAGGGTCTAAATTTTATTCAGGAAGCTGCCCTGAGACTGAGTTTGAATGAGTAACCTCGGTCTCTTTAAAGAATTCTCTCACCTGACAGAAAACAAAAAGTGGGGATAAAAAAGTCAGGGAAAACCAGCTTACAAAGTGATATGCAGTAGAAGCCCAGTGACCTTTTTGTATTTTGAAAATTCCAAATTTCTCTGTAATGCCATAAAATAGAGGAAAAGGAGTTTATTCTTTTGAAATCATTACCAAATTCACTGGGCCATTAGGCGACAGAGAGATCTCTCACACGGGAACACTGAAATGTTTCATTCTCTGCAGCAGACAAGTTGTTCCAGCACTACAATTTCTGAAGTAGGTGTTATGCTGGCACTGAGCAGGAGATTACTTTTTCCTCTCACAACCAGTAGTTCAGAGAAATTTTCAGCACTGATAAAATAAGTGTATTTTCAGTTTGAATTACTCAGAATGTTCTCCTGACATCAAAATAATCTTGTTTAATGTTAAGGGGTTTTTGTGAAGATTATAGTTTTACTGCTCATTAAATTTCTGAGTATCATGCACTTAAATTCTGTTTCAGATAACAGAATCAAAATCTTCATTGTAACAAGGCAAGCATCTGATATTATAAAAATCACTGTTTTCCAAAGCATTTCCTGACAAGTTAACTGAAACAAGCACTTTCTCATGAAAGGTTTCTGTTTTGCTAAATTACCACTTTCAACAACAAAAAAGTCTCACAATATTGAAAGGCCTTGTGTTGTTTTTTATGAAACCTATCTTTCCAATTTCTGCTAATACATCTCTACAAGAAGCAAACTCTTTCCAAATGGCAATCTTCCCACATTTCAAGACTTGTATCTGAAATTATGACATGCACCAAAGCTCCCTGTATTGCAGGGTCTGGCTGTGAAGGGTTCTGGGACATTGTTACCTTATAAAACACAACATGACAATGAGTAAAATGTAAAAATGGACTGGTCCTGCAGTCTTAAGTATTTAACACATCTGTACAATAGAAACAGGACAAATATGTAACAGATTAGAGGTAAATCTCACATGCTGGTGGCTCATTTTCTAAATCCACACCACGGATATGTCTCTTGTGATCTGCTCTTTATTTCCTTTGTCCCTTCCAGCGAACTCTCTTCCTTAATTTCTTTTGCAGAAAATTAAATATGTCTGAGTAGAGCAGAATGCCACACAGGGGCATCTAAAAAGTGCTGCCTCTTTGCCCATGACTAATAAGCAATAAAACCCTCAAAATTATACTTCTCCTGCCATCATGCTAACAAAAACTCGTGTTCTGTGTTTCTCTCCATCTCTCCTCATTGTTCTCCACACTCAGAATTACCTGTCTCTGTCAGTGTGACATAATTTCCTCACCAATATGTCAGACGAGCTTTGGTGAAACTTCCTTAAAAAAGAGGAGGGAAAGGCAACTTCTCAAGCTGTTAAAAATATCAACATTTCCCAGTGTCACTTTCATTTACCTCCCACACACACCTATTCACCAATCCCTCAAAACACTGCACTAGAAAGTCCTGATATTCCAGCCAGAACCACCGGACACACTTAGAATCCCAGAATCCCAGACTGGTTTGGGTTGGGACAGACCTTAAAGCCCATCCAGTGCCACCCCCTGCCATAGCAGGGACATTTTCCACCATCCCAGGTTGCTCCAAGCCCCGTCCTGGCCTTGGTGTTAATGATGTAAATGGAGATTAATGCACAGGGCAGTGTTTGTGGGTGTATGTTCAGCAGGATGAGTAACTCAAGCAGTCCTGGGAAAGCTAAAGGCAATTCTGCCCATGTCTGACTGACCTGACTGATCCAGATTCCACCCCAGAACTGATGTTTTCCAGTGTGATTTGTACAGCACATTTTTTTCCTCTGAAATAATGATGTCTTTGCCAGAGGCAGGGGGTAGGATTGTAATCCTATGTGTGATTAGATGAGTAAAAGTCACTCAAAAACTGACTCTTGTTTGCCTCTCTTGCCCTCTCTCTCAAGAAATCAAACATGATTAAAGACTTGGTTTTATTCTCATTGGACTTAAAATAAATTATTATAACGGAAGATCAATGTGCTTTACAAAATATAAAGACTAATGACTTCACAGTGTTCACAGTCAATCTTGTGTGTTTGATTTCCTCCTTGAAGGCATATTTCATTTAAATAGATTTCTAAAAGTTGGTTAATGTAAGACTGAATCTATATGTAACACATCAGCCCTTAGCTCTATTTGAAAAAAAGACAATAAGATTTGCAATGAAAAATAATAATTAAATATTTATAAGATTTCTTCATGCCAATTTCTTGTATCAATCTTCTGAATCATCATTTCTCTTAGATTTTATAGCCCTATACTTTATCATTAACAATCACTGAATACCAAAATTAAGTTTCTTCCATGTCAGGGAAAGAAACAAAAACCAAAAAACCTACAAAGTCAACCAAGCAATCAATCAACCAACCAACCAAACAAACAAACAAACCAAAAAGCCAGATAAATAAAACCCCAAACATAATTCTGAAGTTAAATCACCGTTATTTATTTAGGAAGATGATTCAAGTACAAAAATCTATGGGACTTTTCAAGAACTTCACTCCTAATTTCCTTCANAAATATATTAAAAAATAGCAAAAATAACAAAATAACAAAAAGGTGTCAGGGAGTACAAGAAATGCAACCAAACTTAGGAAAATCATTGCAGGCCTGATGAAAGAAAGAACAGGTAGAACAATCAGAAGTTACTTTTGTCATATCTTCAGATTGCGACAAGTCAATTTTCTGTTCATCTGACAGTNCAACATTTCTGAGCATGCTAATTTCATGTGCTGTGAACAGTCAAATTGATTTTGGTCAAACTATTGCAAGTAAAGTAAAATGTGGGAAAATCTGTAAGAGGTCCTAAATCACCTCAACAGTGTGTCTATTTTCTGTTCTGCTGTCTTCTATCTCTCCAGTTCCAGGCAGAGCTGAGGGTTTGAAGGATGTGGCAATAGGAGGTAGGGAAAAAAAAAAAATGAAGTGTAATTCTACAGTTCCAGTCTTCACTCAAATGCAACTATCAACAAAATACACACATATTAGAAAGATGTGTGTAAGAAAGAAAGTAGTCATCAGGCTTTCATCAGCAAGGTACTGACTCTCCCGGCTGGAGAAGGATAAAAAGCAGTAGAGTGTCTTGCTCTCAACTGAGTTTACCCCAAAGAAAGTCATTTCAGTGACTTTCTGTCCAGCAGGAAAGGAGCAGACCTCATATATTTTTACCAGGAGTCTCTAAAGAATAATTAAGGGCTCAACTGACAGTCTTTGACTGGCTGTAAATGAGGGAAAGTGATCTTCCATTCCCAAACACCTGAGAATTACAAGATAATGGTTATCCCAACAAAATTCTATTGTACAAAACAATATAATATATTATATTATATATATTATAAATATATTAAAAAATAGCAAAAATAACAAAATAACAAAAAGGTGTCAGGGAGTACAAGAAATGCAACCAAACTTAGGAAAATCATTGCAGGCCTGATGAAAGAAAGAACAGGTAGAACAATCAGAAGTTACTTTTGTCATATCTTCAGATTGCGACAAGTCAATTTTCTGTTCATCTGACAGTAACTTCTGTTCATCTGACAGTCCTGCAAAGAGGCAAAACAGTCAAATGGACCATTCATTCCTCTTCACTACTGGATGTCTGCTCCTTGCAGCGATGTCCAAAATTCTCTTCCTGAATTTTTGCTTTGCAAAGGCCAAGTGACTGTGCAAACATTTGTCCAATGGAAAGCAGCCAAAGTATACTCATGTAGCTAGCTTACATTCATTTGCTGTAAACATGTTATTCATTCTTCACCTTTTCAAGTGGTACGTGCTTGTGAAGGGAGTGAACAGGATTAGCCCAGCATGTATGAATAGATTTTCATAATTAATACAGTATTTGAATTTTTAATCCTGTACGCTTTTGGTGCTGAAAAAATTCTTAAGGCATTCATGAAAAACAGTCTTGCAAGACTTTGAGAGAAACACTTCTAAGAAATGGATAGCACAGACAGTAACAACACACACTTTTACAGAGATTCTTTTCTTCCAAATTCTTTTAATTGTGCAAAGACTGGATAAATGCTTAGCAAGTGGTTCTTTCAAAAGTAACTGGAAGTACAAAGTGAGAAGTACTCTCTTCAGTTAGAAGAAAGTATCATGTATCAGGCAAACCACCTCTTTAAAGCCTGACACACTGATCTTAGCTACACAGTAGAAACAGAAAACTGGATGTAGATTATATTTGAACATTAAAAAACTAAAAAGGTGATTCTAAATATTTTGCATTATAAGCTCTGTGGCTACAGTTAATTATTTTGATCAGATTAGTGAACAGGATTGCCAGCTAGTTAAAATACAGAGTTTCACTAAGCACTAAATCAAAACAAATGAGAAACATCAACTCTGAATAGTGTATTATTCCAGTATCCCTAATGGTGTCCAAGATACCAGATGCAGATGTCTGAGTTACCTCCCCTAAAAATGGTATCATTAGAGAATGCCATATGTTTTAATGTAGTGCTTTTCAGCTGTAACACATACTTATTTCTAATTATTGCAGCAATGTTTTGGACTGCTAATGAATCAAGTGAGGTACTGAGTGATAGTTCATCTAATTGAAGGATTTACTTCACATTAAGAGGCCTCCTTGCAATTTTTGTCCTTTTGTTAGCAAGCACAATTTGACAAGTGTTCAGCTTTTACTTCAAAGTTTTTTTCCATTTAGTTCAGGAGGTGGAGTGTTCCCTTGAACACTTTTTTTTCCCCCCACACTTTTATTATCATAAGTGTGTATTTCAATCTTTGTGCTGTCTTATGACTCTGAATTTTAAGAAATTTCTTTTGGAGGGTTATTCTCTTTTCATCTTAGAGCAAAATATCTAATGAAGAGATTATTAGTCTTGTTTTGAAAGTCCAGTGATTTCTCTCTCACAATCCACACCTTTTTCAGGCAAACACTGCTAATTGAGGAGCTGAAAGAGCTGCAGCTGGATTGATCAACCGCTGTGCTAATGAGCAATTCAGCTGCAAGAACACCTCTCCTGTGAGGAAAGACCAAAAATTGGATTTGTTCAGCCTGGAGAAGAAAATGTTTGGGGTGACCTAATTTTGGCTTTCCAGTACCTGGAGGGGCTACAGGAAAGATGGAGACAGACTCTTTACAAGGGATGGAGAGTGACAGGACAAGGGCAGGGATGGATGGGATATTGGGAAGGAATTGTTCCCTGGGAGGGTGGGGAGGCCCTGGCACAGGGTGCCCAGAGAAGCTGTGGCTGCCCCTGGATCCCTGGCAGTGTCCAAGGCTAGGTTGGACATTGAGGCTTGGAGCAGCCTGGGACAGTGGGAGGTGTCCCTGCCCATGGCAGGGGGTGGCACTGGATGGGCTTTGAGGTCCCTTCCAGCCCAAACTGTTCTGGGACTCTGGGATTCTATGAACACTGTCAAGAACAACTCTTCCTTCGGCTACACCAGAAAAGTAAGAACAAGACTGAGAGCATAAATTATCACAATGTGGATGTCTAACAGAAAACATGAGCCACAAAAGAGTCTTCAGGATTCACCGACCACACACACTGTTTTACTGAAAGCTTCCATCTCTCCTCTGAAGCACAAGCTCAAAGCAGTCTGAAAAAATCTGCATGTCCTGTAAACTGCACTGAGCTATTACTCTGCTATGTGTTCAACACCTTGGTTATAGAACCACAGAATCACAGAGTGGTTTGGGTTGGAAGGGCCCTCAAAGCCCATCTCGTTCCACCTCCTGCCATGGACTGGGACTTCACTGGGCCAAGTTGCTCAAGGTCCTATCACACAGCTACTGCCATGACCTAGGGCTGTATATCTACCAGATATGCCCCAACAAAAATGCTAGTTGGAGAAAAAAAAAGGGAACTTTCTCTCCCTCACTTCAACAACCAGTTAAGTTATCACAGAATACACAGGCCTGTGCACAATGTTGTTGGATAACCTGGAAAAAGTCAAATGCATGAAGGAATCTGACTGTTAAAAACAGCACACCATGACAGGTAAGAATAAAGAGATTAATAGCATTAATGCTTTGTGCCATCTTAATGCTCTGCCAGACTAAATATTTCATTAAGTATTTTATATGTAGGACATAAAAAATTTCAAGGTATTGGTGTGAATAATTCTAGGAGATGACAGAGAAGGGAGTTGTGCAGTTACTTGTATTTAAGGCAACTGAACAGTAACTGTGTGCTCTGCTCTGTGCCAAAACCCTGACAGCAAAAAGAAGTTCCACAGAGGCTGGACAAAAGGTTTTAGAGGCTTTCAGAATGGACTGAACAGCGCCATACTGAAGCAAACACAACTCACCAGGTCCTGCCACAGGAGATGTGTGTTGGATGCACGTTTTGCCTACTGGCCTAAGTGTCCTGCAGCGTGTGACAGCTCCAGAGCTGCCCAGTGCCTGCTGGACTATGGGGATGTGTTCATTTATTTACAGGTGCTGTGCATCTTGTGTTTTCCCCCAGTAAGCTCTGCACATCTCTATCAATTCCAAGCAAAATGCTGGATGCCAAGTCACCACAGGGTATGTGTCAGCGTTTGTTAAACACACTCTATACACTCTCATTAATTTTACATGGCTGTGGTTTCACTGTTGGGGAAATGCAAATGGTAGCACATGGCATTGCCCTGTGGGGAAACAAGGGAAACACTGCATATTTTAGAAATGCAGGATTCATTTTTCCTGCCTTCATAGACTTCTTTGCATTTTTTGCTGTATGGACAGTTTCTGTGCCACTTCTTACCTGCCTAAGGCACTCCTCTGTAGACAGGATTTTTTACACATGACTTATAAATCTCTGCATTTCAAAAACAATGAAAGATGTGCTTTCATGGCAGGAGAATATTTCTGAAAAAAAAAAAAAAATAACTCCTGTAATATTTAAAAAAAACAACAGCAAAATCCTTCTTCCCTCCATATCTGTCTGTGGAGTTTGGAGGAAGGCTCACACAGCATTTCAGTTCTAAAGCTTGTGTACTCTCAGTCCAAATTCCCTATTATGGGGCTTGAAAAACAGGATTAGACTGGAGATGGATGAACATCCTACTTGATTTGAAAAGATAGAAGGAGCATTACCCTTGCAGTACTGTAAAAATAGTAAAAACAGTAAACTGTTTTTACTCTAATGTGGGAATAAGTTGCAGCTGAGGAGGTCTGTGGCCAATTGATGTTCCCAGAGAAGAACAGCAATCAGGGCTGGTGAAGCACAGGGTTAATGTGATGGCAGGGGAACATCAAAAGGGGAGGATGAGGGAAACCGGCTGCTCTGATGGAGCACAATTCTCCCACTATCAGTTTGTTACAGCCATCCTCTGCCTTAGAATTTTTCTGCCCATTTTCACAGTATTCACTCAGGATTTCTTTACCAGAAAAACCCCTGAGCATGAAGACTCCATCTTTTGCAGATCCCATGGCCATAGAAGGCTGCTCTAAGAAATACCTATAACAATTTGTCTTCCACTTGACCCCTTTGTCTCAAAACCAGTGGCCTGGCACCATTTAGAAAGCACAAAACTGGATGTACCTAGCTGTATTTTCCATGGGCAAGTTATTTTATATTTTCTTGCCTGATGTCAGCCAGCAACAACAGAATGGAAGAAACACAAGATGTACAAAGACCATTCAGTACAGCGACTCAGCTTCCACTGAGGACCAAATATTCTCCTTTTTCTACCTCACCAGCCTCTAGACATTCTGCAGCAGCCAGCTCCTTTTCCAGTATTCTACAGCTTCAGAGGTTTTCACTGTATTGTGGTGGTTTCTTTTAACATCCTGCTTTACTTCTTGCTACTTTCAATCTTGTTATGTAACTGCACATTTATCGCTCCCAGATGTGAACAATACTAGCTTAGGCACACAAATAACATAAGGACTTCGTAATTTATGATAGCTCAGGGAAGCCAGGGCCATAGATGCTGCCTCTGGAACAGCTGAATAGATAGCATATACAACACTAATAGAAATAAAAAGTTGAACATGTTTTAATTATTTCCAAACTTCTGGCCAAAAATAATAGCCAGTGTTGGATACATGGCTTTTTTCAATCATCCAGGGATTTAAATTCAGCATGTCTTGAGGATGTGCTCAAGGTTCACAGCACCATGAGGATACACTGCAACTAATTTTAGAGATAATGTGAGAAAACTGTGTTTCTTCATAAGAAGGAGTACATTTTGGATTTTGCTTATTGCCACAATGTATTTATAATAGATTTCTGCTGATAAGAAAAAGAAAGTAAGTTTTGTATTAATTACTCAGTAACCAACACTGCACCATGCATGATTTAGACAGCATGAGGTATTTCCCCCAGTAGCACTTTGGAAAGTATTCATGTGGATCAGTACCCAAAATAATAAATGCTAGTAGGACAAGCCTTTGGAAAAAGATACTAAATTTAAAAGAATTGAATATATTATTCTCTCAATAGAATATAAAATTATGATGTCAAGCTTGCTGCCATAAGATGTGGAGAGTAGGATTTTTAGAATTTAAAAAAAGAATAAGGCATAAAAAGACTTTGTATGTGAAAATGATACCATTTTTCACAAATTTTTTCCTCTAATTTTGAAGATTTTCGTATCAAAGATAGAGGCCTTGAACAGTCATCACTCCTTCAAACATAAGCTTTTCCTCATAGTCTATCCAACACAGAATTTTAAAATTTTTGGCAAGCAATCATTAAAAAAAAAAAAGAAAAAATAATTCTAACTATTATAGGAAGCAGGTGAAAATTGAAGTAGCATAGCAAAACCATAATTTTGGGGCCTGGAAACAGGTGCTGAGAACTGATTTAAAAACACTGGGTCAAAACCGGCCCACCTTTTCCTCTTTATTTCTGCCCTTCCTTCCCCTCCTCTATCCAGACAGACATTAAAAAGGGATGAACACTCACTATTAAAATGAGCAAATCAGGGTATCTGTGACTTTTCCTCAGGTATTTAAACCATTTTTTTGGGCTGAGTTCCAAATTTTCCTTTCTTGCTCATAATCAGCATTTCGGGGGTTATGTAAGCTGGAATCTTAGAAATTTTGAAGTTCTTTTTGTTGCAAAGACTACATAAAATTGTAAAACAAGAAAAAATAAAGAGAGAATAAAAATTAATAATTCCTTAAACAGGACAGAAACTGAAACTTATTTTATTTGTATGATAGTCAGTAAAAACCATATTTTCTGCCACTTCCAGAATCTTAACTACCAAATGAAAGAAAAAGTTTAAATGTTTATTTGGATATTTTCAACTGCTTTCATACATATGCATAATGCAATTGGTTTCCTGCTAGTTTGATTGTAGTAATTTATCTTGTACACCATGAAAATAAAAATAGCTCCTGGGGAGTTTAAACTGTCTAGCAATGAAGATTATATAGGAGCAAAAGTCTGTTATCTGCTAGTGCTGCAGAAATTAATGTTTAAATAAGGTTAGTATGTCTAGACATATTCAATCATCTAAAATTTTGCCACTCATAATATTTTATCATTGCAAAAGGCCAGTGGTCATGATTCATCAAAGAACCAAAATGAGAAAGTATAATTTATTTGGCTAGAAAGGTTTCTGGAAGAAACTTAATAATAATAATGATAATAATAATTTTACAAAAATATTGAATGTCTTTCTGTATCTCAGGTCAGTGTTGAGTAGATGTCAAGCAGAACTTCTGATTTTTAAATCTCTTTACAGTAGTAAGAGTTTCTCTCACATTTCCTTTTGGATTTGGGGAATTCCTTACTCTGATCTCCACCAGGCATTAGTCCCCAGTGTATAATCTGATTTGTCTCACATTAATACCACTGTGTGTCTATCCAGTAAATTTAATAAGGATTCTCTCTGCTGATAACTAAAATAGTCAAGCCTTTGACTGTCCAGAAATCTGCCTGAGAGCTGTAACTCATTCACAGACAAACTGGAAGTTTTCATAATCACCAGCTAAACCAGCACAAAATATATGCTTGACAGGGAATTATTCACCACAAGGAATTTCATCAGTTTCTCTGGTACCTCTGTCAGAAAAACCTTTGGATCACAAATACATTATTTTCTCATTTTTCAGTTTCTTCTACTAGCCCAGCAGCATGTTATGATTTTGGTTGGTATGTAAGGCTAAAACCAGTTCCTTATGGTTGATTCAGAGAGAGATGGTATTTTCTACCTCAAGGCATGGGGGTTTTGTTCTCTTTTTCTTGGGGAAAGGGGAGATAGTTACCTCTAGAAAGAGTAATTTGAGGATCATTTCTGCAGATTCAGTTTTCTATGGGTTTTATCTCATCACCAAATGACCTGAGTAGAGGATCTCCCATTGTTTAATGAATTTCAAGACATGTGGAATAGAGACAGTGCTACCTTCTAGACAGTACTTAATAAATTATGATTAATTTAATTGAAATTTTTTGTACTTTGTGAAAGACGCTCTGAACAAGAACTGTGACTACTCTTGGTACTTGATTTTTAAACACAGAATCATTTCAATCACCCAGTGCTATCTTGCACCCCATTTTCAATCAAGTTTATACAAATCCCTGTTGCTGTATAATGCTTTCATTGGTTTTAATCAGTGAAAATGTCAGGTAAAAAAGCACCATATTCCTACAGAATCCAGAAGAATTTTGCCATTTATTTGGCTGTGAGCGGAGAGAGTGATGCAATTCACACACTGGGTGATTAGAGCACTTATTGGAGGGGCAGAGAGGTTCTCACTGTAGTGACTTTTCAGTCTTCCATTCAATCTGAATTGACTTCAAATGACAAAATTGTACTTTAAAATTTCTTTATCCTGAAAGTTCTCCAGGCAAATGGGCATCAGGGTTCAAATCAGCACAAACAAAACACTGTATTGAACAAATTTCTATTTGAGCGTCAGTCATTACAATACTGTTAGAAAGCACTGACCTGCTTTAGCTTTCTCATTTGGCAAATTCTTCTCAGAATTCATTTCAGCTGCTTCACTTTCATTAAAGATTTGTGAAAAGAAAAACATTTTGTCAGGGGCTGAAATGGAAGAAGAGAACTGTCATCATAATTCTTTCCCCCTAAAACCGTCAGTGGTAGCAGCAAGGGCTGGATTCTGCAACCAAGAACAAGCTTTGATGTTTTGTTGTTTCCTTGATTTAATTCAGATTGCACTGACATTGTCAGAAATACATTTAACACCAGTGATATTCACTTGTTACTGGCACATTTTGGTTCAAAGGTTCAAAAATTACTCACACTCTTAAGGTCTCTTCTTAAGGTTAGATCCAGGCAAAGACCTCCCTGAACTTTTGTAGGAGGAACATCTACTAGCACTTGACTGCAGCCCACTCCCAGTTTCATTTTTCCCTGTTCTCACAGTCCCCTGAGGTGAGATGTCTCTCTGATGAAATCACCATATCCATATCCATATCCATATCCATATCCATATCCATATCCATGCACATCAGCCTGGAAAACCTGGCACACAGCCATGCTTCATGCTGCTCACCCGATCCCTCAGCCCAGCTGAATTCTCTGTTGTCAATGATACCAGTGACATTAGTCGCCAAATTATCCTATTATTTAATAAAAGCTCGAGAGGATTCTGTGTAATCTGGGAGGAATATCCACAGTGTCTCAAAAACTTGAATTAACTTCACTAACCATTTTAGCATCCCAGCCCTTGGTCTGCACCAAAGGGTCTTTGTCAAACAGAGTAATTAAGCAACATCCAGGAGGAAGAACACACGTTTAATGGAGATGGATAATGATTTCCCAACAAGAATGGAAAATGTCTCTCATTTCTGATTAGAATGAGCATCCCTAGAGAGGAATAGCCATCCTAAACCTGGGTGTGAAAGCAACTAGTCTAAGCCCGATATAAAGATTAACCTTCACCTCTTCAAAAAGCTGGGGAGGAAAAACAAAAATAGGAAAGGAAAGGAAAAAGGAAAGGAAAAAGGAGCACCAAAATGCAACAAGTGTATTTTCTCATCATTTCATTTGACTTGAAAGGGGTGCTTAGTCCTGGAGTAAGCAACTGCCTTCAGCAAGCACATAAATCTGACCTGTACATCCCTCACTGCTCTGGGAAAGAACAAAATTCAGTCCTGGCCTTCAGGTCTTCGTGTGCTGTGTATTATGCCTGAAGTATTCTTTCCCTGACACACTCTTAAAACTTCATTTGGGTGTTTTCAGTACATTCCTCTTCTGGTCACTCTAAAACCTTATTAGGTACAACTAAGGCTGATTTTTTAAAATCTGTGTTATAGAAAAATAACTTCTACAAAATTAAAATCTCCTACCAGTCTTTACATTTATTTCCTTAAGAGAGGGTTGTTCTTTTTATGACTTTTCTATTTTTAAACAAGTAGAATATATATAAATTGAAAAGTTGAGCACGTGAACAAGTGAACTTAGCATACCATAACTTATTGTATTCTTCTAATTACTCTTCAATTTTTATATCATTTACTAAATTTAACTTCAATTACTGTTAGGGGGGGAAAAATATTTTCCTCTAATTAAAATAGAAATTTCACCCAAACGATATTATGGCAGAGAACAAATCTTGTAACCTCAAAAATTAAATAGACACTCCCTTAATAAAAATTTCTTAAGCAATCAATAGTCCTATGCCATTTTGCAGCCAACAAATATGCAAAGTGTTAAATTCCAGATTGCTGAATTGAGAAAATAAAACTTAGGTGCTTGTGTTTTCATTTTTGACAGCCAGAATTTTTCCAAGAAAATAAGCCTTCCTGATCAGCCTTTAGTGATATCTAGCTGGCATTATCCAGTGTAAAATTTTTCTCCAATTTTTCTTGAACAAAATCAATATATCTAAATTAAAAAAGAACAACTGCATATTTGTCTAGCAGGTCAGGATGTTGGAAGATATGGAAAACCCTCATCTTATAAATCCTGGTGACTTGGGAAAATCAGACCATATTGAGCAATCTTCTGCAAAACCACAGGAAAACTCTCTATACAGCTCTAAGCTACCATCTTCTGTGAAAAACAAACAAACAAACAAAACAAAAAGCAAGAACAACAAACCAGACTGAAACAAAAGAAGAAGCATCCCTGGTATCTGGAATACATTTACACTCGTGCATTTCTTACATCTCTACAGATGATGATAGCAGACAAGCTACCTCTGAAAATAACCTATGCTAGCAGAGAAAGCATAAACCAGGCATAATTCTTTGGCAGATAAAACAATCATCAGGAACAGAATCTATTTTGCAATCCTCGTCTTGTAAAGTACTTATATATTGGTACTTTTAAAGAACCTGGAGAAATAAAGAGCCATCATTTGTGGCACTTTATCTTCTTTCCATTTCCTGCTACTAGGAGTTTGTGGGTATTTATGTTTCATCTGCAGGGATCTCCATTGCAAAGCTAATGTAATCTCCACTAATAACTACACCCTGGAATTACAGCTATGGTAATGTCTTCCCACAAACCCCATTGTATTACCACCTAATAAAGTACTGCCTGTAAAGAAAACAGCCATGAGTGCCCCTTTTTTTTGATTTCGGGATTGTGTGAAACTCAAAGACATCGTGGCACAGTGACAAATGCCCTGGCTGTACATCTGACCCCCTCCCTGAAGTAGCCAGATCATCCCTCCCTCCTGCACAGCTATACCAGGAATGCTGCACCTGGTGCCACTGGAGACCAAGCTGTGATGCCACCCAGAACTGCTCCAGACCAGCCTCACTAAAAAGGGATACCCTTCTACGAGCAATTGCCTCCAGTCTCAGGATGAAGGAATCTGGAGAGATTCTAAATTTTTTTAAAAACATACCCAGGTGCCAGAAATATGTAATTCTGTTTAAATATGTTTAAATATTTCAGTGTGATTTTGTCTAAAGATGTCTTTCTTAGACATGAAAGGAGAGGGGTTTGAAAGAACATAATCTTTTAAAGATGTTTATTTCTAAAAGTACCGTGAAGTATACATCTCTTGAGCAATAGACTTTCTTGAAATGAAGTATAAATCAGTCAAAAATACACTGAATCACGTTTCTGTACATGGGCTATCCTCTAGCTTTAGGCAAAACACTACAAACATCTGCTGTATCTACTGTACATCATCAGTCTACTGATGTTAAAGTTTTTACTGTGCTTTTAAAGTGTGATATTTAAAGCAGCACATGTATATATGAGGATTTCTTTCAAAGAATGATTACAGCTATGGAACACATTTGGCAGATTTATATACCTCCAATTTTTATAGGTTTACTCTTAAATGTTCAGGAAATAGGAATGACAGAATTGCTCAGATACCAGGCTGTGCTGCCCCCAGCACAAAAAACTTAAGTTTTACCTTCATATGTGGGTTGTTTGGGGAGAGAAACACACCCTGTGCCGTAACAGAACAGGTTATTCCTAGTATACACAGTACAAGACAGCCCTGTGAACTCAGCACTTTATATTTTACACAGTCTTTCAACGCATCCAATGTTATAATTAACATTTCAGTTATAAAAGCACAACTACATCAGGAGATCTTTACAAAGAAAAAGAACAAAGAATACTCATAGCTTTCATGACACATTTAAAAAGGATTGAATAGTGCAGCTCTTGGATTCAACATGGAAATGGAGTATAGTCTGGGAGCTCTATAACAGAAGGGCAAATGGAAGAAACAGGTGACTGCATGTGGGAATGCTTATTTATCTATATGGATCCACAGGCAATGCTTTATTGACAATCCTTTTGCAGGCAGAGACTATTTTCTATCCATTCTCCATCCCTTCCTCATTCATAACCTTAAATGAGAAATGCAGATTTCTGCTCACCTTTGGCCACATGGGTTAAAGGGGAATGCATCCAAATACACATCAATTGTACCAATGATCCCAACTGAAACTGCTGCTTGGAACAACAGCAAATTAGGAAAGAGAAGGTTTGCAAACACCTACCTAAATTTTGTGAGCCGTGCATAGTTCTACTCCATATATTTTAACTAGAAATAATTATGTGGAATTCAAAGTTTCTGAAAAAATATGATTATTTTTTATTCCTTCCTTATTTCCACTGCAATCAGCACAAAACAACAGATACTGTAGGACTAAGCCATTTAACTAATATTCTGGGGGATAGCAAAGAACCATGAAATACATATAAAGGCCAGGCATTTCTTCTTCATGTGCAGACTGTGTACAAACTGTGATATGTCAGCAAATGCCCTGACAGTTGCTTAAATGAAACACATGGTTGCGCCCTTGTTTAAGAATGCTTATGTTAAACCTTCAGACACATCAATGGGTTTTGGCCTGACCCTTGCAAATTCAGAACCTGTTGTTCACCCAAGGCAGCTAAAAGAATTCAACAAACTCACAAAGAAATTAGTTACTATTTGTTCCTGAAGTCACTTGGTCACACAAGTCTCTGCTTAGATATAAATACCTACTAAAGCACTATGCAAATAAGAGATGAGTGTCAGGTTTATCAAAATAATTATTATTACTAATCTGGTCATTCTTTGTGATCCATTCACACCCACACAAATGCACAGGCTGTCTCTCAGAGGGAAAAAAAGAAAAGAAAAAANTTTTTAAACTTCATAGTTTTTAAACAATGAAGAAGTTTTGCCACAAACATGTAAGTTCTTACTTCTTATACTGTACATATTTATTACACAGAGTAACTTACTAACACTAGGATTTATGGGAAATGCTTCATAATCTAGAATTCATTCTGGATGCTTCAAATTCTGGATGTCTCTGATGAGATAAGCCTTTTTAGAAGCCTTACTGTATGTGTGCAACTGCTCAAGATTTCCTGAAAATCCAGCTGCAGAATTGCAACCCTCTCCTCTCTTCAAGAAACACTACTAAGAGCACTGCATTTGCATTACTTAAAATGTTATTTCTCCAACAGAACAGAAGCTGAGCAAAATACATTTATCAAAATTGGTAGCTATTTGGTTTCAAAAAACCCTACCAATTAATGTTGCCGTGATGTATTGATTTTCTCTTCAGTGGTTAATGAGGGCATGTAGAGCAGCAGAGCTTGGGCTTATGGCTGTAAAAAAAAGAGAAAATTATTCTAATTGGGTAAAAAATATAGACTTATACATTGTCAAAATATGATTTCCATTTAACTTCACTGTTCACTAACATAACCTCAGCAAATTAAGACAAACTTCATACCTCTGCAGCAGAAGAAGCTTTGAAGCAACAACTGTATTTAAAAAAAAAAAAAAAAAAAAAAAGAAAAAAAAAAAAAAAAAAAAAAAAAAAAAANATAAGCCCGCTCCAAGAGAAAAAGATTTTAAAAAAAAAAATTATATAAAAAAAAAAAAAAAAAAAAAAAAGAAGAAGCTCTGAGTAAGTAAAAGGCTGAAAGTAGAAAATAAGTTACCGTTTTAAAAACAATAGTATCTTTTATTAGGTACCTGCTCTGCAATTAGCACTGGTGCAAGAGTCTTACTGAATCCCTATGTAGCTTCTAAGTAAGAAATATTTTTAAAAATTTATTAATTATCAACTATCGTTAATTGTTACGCACTTTGAAAAGGCTTTAATAAGTGAAGAAATCATGCCTCTCATGTTACACATCCCAAATTTTCCAGAGGAGCTTCGGATAAGCCCAGAAGGAACAGAAATTCTGTGACAATGGTGGATTTAAAGCTCAAACTCCCACTGTCTTTAGTGCCCAAGTCACACCAAATTCCCAATGCAGGCACTCCAGTCTCACATACCTTTTCTGAACATACCAAGCTTTTGTAGTTGACCCAGTCCCACCTATTAAAAACATCTGGCAGGTGAATATATTAAGCCCCTAAGTGAAGGCTTTCAACAGCACAAGTATTTCTTCATTCTTGTTTACCCTTTCTATTTTCCTCTCATTTGTCATTTTTATCTTAGCTTTCCTTCCAACCATCTCCTTCACTCGTTTATTTCCTGAATGGCTCATCTTCCATCATCCATATTCCTTTTGAACCTTCATTTCAAAACCCCTTTCACCTCCTTTTTCAGGAATACTGTAACTGGGATAGAACAACATTTACACATTGCATTTGAGCTCTCGTAGAAAATGTATGACCGCCCGGGAAAACAACTCAAAATTATGACAGACTAATGCTTACAGAAGAAAAAAGTACTGTAGGGATAGAGAGCAGTGGAATATTCAGCATTTCTAGCCTTATTTTTTTAAAAATGAACAAACAAAAAATGTATGCATTTTTTCTCTAATAGATTCTTTTTTAAAAAAAGTCAAAAAACCATGACAAAAAAAAATGGTATTTAAATACATGGGAGACATTCAGTAGCTAAATACTGGGAAATAAAAGACAAATATAAAATCTCAAATCCAACCCCAAGGGTAACTAGTAGAGAGGATGTTCCAGGAATTGAGAGACCCCGGACATTTCTTAGGGAATAATTTAATAAACCCTGTAAATTGCAAAAGGCACTCAGCAGAATGTTCTGAAGGCCTACACAGAACCTTCCAAGAATTCATAACACAGAAATAATATGCATTAACCAAGGTGAAGATTTAAAGAGCTGTGCATGAGAAGCACCTCAATGCCCGGAAGTGAGAATAATATTCACTATAAAATTAATTAAAGACCTGTCTCTTTGGTACCTCATTGTAGTGCACTGTGTAGTGCTAAGATCTTGCTCCTTAGGAGGTCAGACACCACAGAAGATGGGGCACCTCTGTGAGACTCCTGACATTGGTATGACAGGAAGAAACTAATCTAAGCCAAAGACAATTTGCTGACAGGATGCACTAAGAACATTTCAGCAATAACCTTCTCAAGTCCAGAAGGAAAATAGAAAAGAGAACAAGAAAAAAAAAAAAAAGAGATATTTCAATGAAAGGTAAAGTTCAATATTAGCAAATGACAGGTGAGATAGATAAAATTAATAGCATGCAACTAAATTTCTTTTTGAGCAGACATTTTGTTCAATTCTGATATTGCTAATGATAAACTAAGCACTGCTACCTTTCTTCAGTTACTAAATTTTGTTTATGGGGTACTTGCAGTGCCAAAAAAATCTCAGAAAGAGTAATACAGGGAAAACATATGGAGACAGAAGAAAAACAGGGAGAAATTTAAAAGGGTTAGATTATGGCAATAATTCATAAAAAGTCTAATATATGTCCCCCTTGTACATAGGAAGGACAAGTTAGATTTACACAAATATTAACAGGGTACTTTATTTATGTGAGTGCACTTATGTATACATTGCAATAATAAATAAATACCACAGAATTCCAAAATGGTTTGGGTTTGGGAGGGACCTTAAAGCTTGTCCAGTCCCCTGCCATGGGCAGGGGCACCTCCCACTGTCCCAGGCTGCTCCAAGCCCTGTCCAGCCTGGCCTTGGACACTTCAGGGATCCAGGGGCAGTCACAGCTACTCTGGGCACCCTGTGCCAGGGCCTCCCCACCCTCCCAGGGAACAATTCCTTCCTGATATCTAAATCCACTCTCTCTCAGTTTCAAGCCCTGAATATGAAAACATACATATATGCCTATGTGTCAAAGTGAAAAAAAAATTACTGCTCAGATGAATAGAAAAGCAGAATTCATAACATTATAGATTTCCCATAGATTTAAGATGCATATGGATTTACTTGAGGTGTACATATATTTAGAAAGAAGGAAATTCAGTCACATTCAAAGTTGTTCTTCTTTCCAGCCTAAAAAAAAAAGGCTTATTTGCTTCTGCATTTTACATCCAAAATGCTCTTGCAGAAGTAAATACAGAGCTTTTGAGTTTATAGGGAATTTGCATTTCATATGCAATAGCAAAATTTGTCAATCCCTAAGAACTGGATTTAATAACTACAACAATTTCCTAATCACAGTGAATACAAGTACACCATGTGCATGGATAGAAACAAGTGCTGGGACATCAGTCCTGTTCTCACCCACAGACCTGAAGGCAAGGGTTAAACCAGCCATCAGACTTACTGTGGCTTGACTTTTTCCCTGATATTCTTCTTTTTACTGGGATAAAGAGGATGAAAAATAGGAAGAAGAGCCAAGAATCATTATAAATGCTCTGAAAAATGTCTATGAAGAATAAGGGAAGGTACGCACCCTCTCACAAATCTCCCTTCCTACTTTTTACTTAAAAATGAAGACGGTACATGGGGTTGGGTTCCACTGAATCCTACTAAGGCTCTCTCAAATGAGGTAACACTGTGGAAAATGCAACTTTCAGTCTAAAATCACTAGATTCTATTCATATAACCGAGAGACAAAACAAAGTGAATGATCTAGTGATATTCTCAAAATCTATCAGCTAAGGTTTAAAGATTATGCACTAGACAAAGCTTCAGCATCCAAAAATATATCCAAGGACTAATCATCTCCTCATAAGGGTTAGCAGTAAAATATAAAACAGCTACAGACCTTTCCATGAAAATGAATACAAATCCTTTTCTTTTCTCTGTGGACACTGCAGGTTTCAGTTTCTGAGGAAAAATATCTGACAGATGCTCAAGAGGGTTTCAGAAGAAGACCAAGCTGCTGAATGAGAACCAATACACCCCAGAAAGACACAGGCTGACATTTTCTTTCTCGCTTAACAAGCAGTACAGATTTAGAAAGGATATGATGGTTAATATTCAAAATTTCAATTATCACCTGCTTTTCCACATCCCAAACTCACTGCACAATGAGATGCACCAATCAGCCAGTGATGTATTCAATAGGTACCCATTAGGAATATTAGGCAAAACTGGCAGGTTCAAAAACCCTCTTTTGAACTGATCTTGATCACATTTATTCTGTCAGCATGTTTAAGTTATTGGCTGTCCCTGACTATATTCACTTAGTTCCAGAGATTAAGAAATTCTCAGTAACCAAATGTTTTGCCCCTGGAATGGATTAACAGGACATATTTCCTATCTGTCATCAAAGCCATTTGATATCATTATCTCATTAGGAGCCATGGCAACAGTGCACAGTGAAAAATGATGCTTTTTGAGGGAAGGCTCAGTCCTCCAAAGAGCAGAGATGCTCCCAGCACAGAAGCTGATCTCCCAGTGCTTCCCATGCCAAAGGAAGCATAACTCCCTCCAAAATTTGCCACGAAGCTTCAGGTCTTTCAAGGCTTTCCCACCTCAAGAGGGATCACCTGCCTTATTGATAGACTTGGCTTCCTACAAATCAATAAATTGTTCATCCATGGCCTACTTGCAAAGATACAGATCATTCTGCAAGCAGGCATTTTGGTGAGTGTTGCCCACTGCAGACAATAGGTTATCCAAAAGTATTTCTCAGATGATAGAAAAAAGCCAAAGTATATAGGAAGTTTAATATATGAGTTGTTCAGAAAGCCCAAGAAGCTGCAGTGAGTGGCCAAGAATAATGCTGTTGGGAAAGCCTGTATAGAAGGTTAATAATGAAAAAAAGAAAGATTCAAAAAAAACCCCAACCACTTTTCAGTATTCAGTGTCTCTCACATGGATTTCTCTGCTCATTTTCTCCAAACCAAAACACTGGGGGGTTCTACAACGTAAGTTGGATATATTTGTTACTAAATACTCAAGTCTGGTGTTACCAGCATTTGATCCGCCAGTACGACTTCTTCAGAAAAAGAGGAAATAACCTCATCTTGGTCCAAACTTGGAGAAAATTGAACTCAAATCAGTTTCCATGCAAGAGCAGCTAAGCAGGTCAGAAGCAAAGCAAGCAAAACCCATTTGCATGCCTTCTGTCTACCTGGCTCAGTCCTCCTCAGGATCAAGTGCAGTAGCAAACACTCGCAAAATGCTTTATGCAGTTTTTGTATCAATCCATGAAACATTATTGGGTTAAATTTGGTCGCCATCATTTTAAAGCAGCTTAAACAGAGCTTAAACATGGTTCTTCTAGCAAGAGAGAGGATGAAGATAAGCCCTAAGCACACAGTTACCCCTATATGAATTACAAGAATCCAAGCAAAAATTTGACTGTCTCACAGTATCTGGGGAAAAAAAAAGTTTGTCTGACGATGAAGCCAAGCTGCTTCTTTTTCCTTGAAGTATTTTGTGTTCCCTTGCTCAAGGACAGGAGTTTTCAGTTTGAATAAAGAACTGGAGATTTTTATTTTCTCAGTCCCAAGTTATTAGCTGCCACCATGGCGATTAAGCTGTTGTGACTATTCTGGCCTCTCTGACTAAATAGTGGAGTAAAATCCTATTTCAGTAACACAAAAACTTTATTTAAAGGATTGGTTCTTTATCAGGGGTATATTTATCAGAGCAGAGACTAAAAGTGCTATGCAGCAAGTCATTCATTTTCACTTTTTCTTCTAAAAAGAAAAAGTACACAGTTCAAAGGAAAACTCATCACAAGTGATCTGAATGTGATGTTTCTGGATTACATACATCCATTTTTCTTGCTGATCCTACTCTTTAATAACCATTCCTTTGTACACTGAACACATATACTGTCCATCACAAAAATAAACAAACCCACACATACACCAAACAACACTAAAGTTACTTTATGACAGATTAAGTGCTATACTTCTTTCAAAACATGGCTTGTTGAAGCACTAATCATCTGAATTTGTGATTCAAAAGAAATAAGGAAAATTAGTCCAGGGTACCCAAACGATTTGACCTCAGGACTCTGCAATGGTATGTTAGATTTCAATGCAAAAAAACCCACCGGATGCATGCATTTTTAACAATCCCTTTCCAATCCATTTTTCTGCAAGGACAGACATCTGCTCTGTCAAAAAACAAGGGGAATTTAAACACACACCACCCACCCTCCCTGCAAGAAAACAGCAGAAAGGCTAGGAAACTTCCCTTCACAAGCTTCAGAGCTTCAGATTAAAAACCAACTTACGACAGCTACAGGGAACATTTCTGTTTCCACCTTCAATAAGTTTGACCTCTCCTGCCATCACCAGGCCAGCCTACAAGAGGAACAGCACTCAAAGCATTACTTCACTTTCAGCTGAGGTTATTTCACTTACCCCAGGAAAAAAATAAAACCACACAAGGTAAAATTAAAAGCTACAGACCATTCACTGTCAAAACCCAGGTATTTACCAACCTCAGTTCATTATGAGGCCAACTAATTAGAAATGTTTCATGGAGACATCAACAATTTTAGCCTGATCTCTGAAGATTTCTGTTGCTGGTTTGTTGGGGTTTTTTTCAGTTTGGCTAGCTGTTTGAAAATATAATCAACAGGCTAAACAGAATTTCAGCTAAGATATATGCTTTAATTATAGGAACTTCAAACAAGTTGCCAATTTGGCTTATCTGACAAAAACCTTTTCCAAACTGATTTAGAACATTATGCCATCACCTCGTTAGTACTACAGTTAAAATGCATCACTTGGGTCAAAAGAAGCACATGTATTGAAAGACTTCCACAGAAACCCAAGGAAAAACATTTTAATTAATGTAATTAATATCTCAAGAGTTCTACCAAATTGCCTGATACACAAAGGTGGTACGTTGTAAAATGTTGGCAAGAGAATAATCCTAGGAGAAAGTGTTTTTCTTTGCTCTTACTGATGCCTTTTTTTTTTTTTTCCCCCTAACAATATGTAAGCTTCTAATTTTAGGTATTCTTCCAGGGAGAAAGAAACACTTTCCTTCCATATTTCATTCTTTCTGGTTATAAGCTTGAGAATTGCTTCATGATTCTGAATGTTTACATTTTTAAGTGCCTACATGGAAAGATATTAAGAGAACAAGATAAGACAATCACATTTGGGTCTTCAAGAAACAAAGGCATAAAATCATCAGTTTTCATACTGTGTGCCTAGAATTACTTCAGTTCTTTGACTTACAGTTTGAAATTTTGATAAAAATTCTAAAGAAATAAAAGTACAAGTCTATAACCAATACAGAGCAAAACAACAAAAAATCAGCAGGGTTTTAAAGTTATTTCAGACTTTGCAGTCAATCTCAGGAAAGCTGATGCATCAGTGGTTCAAGCCTTGATATTTCCTAGGAGATAATGTACAGAAGTACAATTTTCTGGAGTGTAATTGCATAAAGCATTTCTAAAAGAGTAATAGAAGAATTTCAGGTTATCTATCAAAGGAAATCTAGTGAAAAATAAAATTCATTTGGTTGAAAATGAGGAGATTCTGTCACATTAGGCACCACTGCCCTCTTCAGTCAGGCAGACATCAATTTCATACACTTGTTTAGAGAACTTTGCCTGAAAAATCCCCACCAAAATACCAACAAAGACGGCCTTTATTTTTATTTTGGGGAACATTTTTCTCCTAATAGTAGGATATGAAGCAGCATTTCATTAATCTAATAAAAATAGATATTTTGCTGTAATGTTTGATTTGACACATGGCGTAGATGCGCATGCACTATGAAGGCAATGTACATTTCTTTACATATTTAACATATATATATATATATATGGATTTGAGAAACATGTTCTTTTTTTTGTGGAAAGACTACAAAGAAAACAAGTCACTCATGGGTTTCATTCACTTCACACCTCACAGGACTACTAAGCAACCACATACCTTCAAAGCAGGACTTCAATAAACTTGCACCAACCGGTAAATTAACATCAACTATTATCTCTATATTTTAAAAAAAGCAAAAAAACAACAAACAAGCAAACAAAAAAAAACAACAACAACAAAAAAAAGCCCTCAGCACATCTTTCACAATACTCCCTGACTAGGATGCAATAATGCATGACTAACACTGGGAATTTTTCCATAAGGTGAAAACATACACTTTTCAAGCAAAACCTCTGAGATCTGAGAGTTTTCAGGTACTCTGAGATGAAAAGGTAGCACTGAAAATCCAAACAATCCAAGAGAGGTCTGGATGTCAAGAGATTCTTAGTTCAATACTTTTTTAATCATACCACTTAAGAATTCAAACTTAGCTTATGAGAGTTAATCTTTCAACACATGGCAGTATGAGAATAAGCACTAGGTAAAACATTCCTTTTAACCAACAAAAAAAAAGTAATTTTACTTCCCCGAGCTTCAATTTCTTTTCTTTGTTTTTTGGGGGTTTTTTTTGTTTGTTTTGTTAATAGAATGGGAATAGGTTGTATTCATCAACATAATTCTGTATATTGTTTTTCATGTCTCCACTTTCAAAAACTGAGAAAATTTACAAAATCATAGAATATCCTGAGTTGGATGGGACCCACAAAGATCACTGAAGTCCAACTCCAGCCGTTCAGGTGTTATCTAAAAGCATGTCATACCAAGCAGTGACTTCTACATTAAGACCCTGAGCAACTTTGAAAGAAATCATTAGAGAAAAAAACAAAATTGCACAGCAGCTTATCTCCAGACTTTAGAAAGTACGGTATCTATCCTTAGACACTTAAACTTGCATATGGAAAATAAAGGCTTCAAATCTGCTTGTTACAGCCCATTACAGAGAGTTATAACCTACTGGCAAACACTGGAGAGCTGTCACACTTTCCTTCCATAAAATGCAATCACATTTCACTGGTCTTGTATGGCTTCTCTGAATTGCAGACAGCAAAGGTCCAGTATTGTTAAAACTATCCCCAATGTAAAGCAGATTTTTCTTAATCCAACTACTTATCTTGAAAAGGTGGTTTGGAACCTAGAAGCAATACAGAGGTATTTTGTCCTGTGCTAACTGCAAATGTTACTGATTTCCTTACAGCAAATTGCAAGCTCAGGTACCTCAGGAGCTCAGTATGTGTTGTCTCAGACAAGCCAGCTCGGAGTCAGCAGCACAAGGACACAGTCCAGTTCAGAGAGACTCAGGTACCTCTGAACCTTACACATGCATGTGGTACAATGCTCTCAAGCCAAGAAGTCATTCAGACCCTGGGGGAAACAGTGCACAGACACACAGTTGGTTCCAGCTGGTTCCAGAATTGCCAATACAGTGTCATTTGTCACATCTAGGATCAAAAATGAGCTGTCCTGTAGTCTGCTGACGCAGTTTAAGTGCCAAATTTTTATTCAGTCTTCATCACAGCTGCATCTGTATTTAATAGATTTTAAAACTGTATCTCTCCAGATTATTTATCTCCCTTTCTCCCCATCTTCTTTCCAGTAACTTGTTCCATAGTTTTGACTCCTCACTGAACTCACTTCTGTCCCTAGTCTCTCTCCCACTATTTTTAGGTGTAAAATATGAGTAGGACAAGGAAAAAGATCAAATAGAATATGATTCCAAGAGAGCCAACACAGCATTGACATAAGGTGGTAAAAAGGAAAATGTTATTCTTTAATGGTTCAACTGAACACCCATTTGTGGTTTCCATGGCAGAAGAAAGTTAACAGCATGAGAAAATAAAGCACACCTAACATATGGATCTAAAGTTATCATTTTAAACTGTAAAAGGACATCATGTGCATTTGTACTCCCCTGCACGCACCTATCCACACCTTAAATCAAGCCTTCTATCTATTTTGGGTGCTTGTACAAAGTTCTGATGGGCTTTTGCATGATACAAACAGGTCCATAAAAATTTCTAAAAACCCACCAAACCTACACTGAAAATTCAAAAAAACTGGAGACAATAACACTTGTACACTTTTGTCACTGTGGTTCATCAAAGCAGTAAAAATATTCAATAAATATATTTTGAGAAAAACTTTTCAAACAATTTTACGACCCTGAAAGCATACAAGTCTAGGGCTTCAAAATTTTGTAATTCATTTTTTGAAAAAACAACACACAAGAAAAGCTTTTTTTGACATCATTCTGTCTCTAATATCATTTTAGAAACCAGCAATAAAGTCAGAATCCAGAATCTGAGAGAGGACAGTGAACTGTGCTCTTAATCACCAGGTTTTACCTGGATCAGTAGAGTGGATCTGGTTGGAATTTCAAATGCTGTATCTGTTTTCCTTCTTCACTAAAACTAAATGCATCGAAGATATTGCTCATATTTACTTGGGAATGCACAGGGCTGCGTAAGACCTGCACTGGAAAAACTGAGAGGGCCAGGTCAATGGATAATAATAATAATAATAATAATAATAATAATAATAATAATAATAATAGTAGTCATGGATAATAATTAATTCCTAAAGTCAGTCTTGCTAAAATCAGCTGGAAAAGGAAGACAAGGACCTATTAAAAGTTTTCACTGTTTGCAAATTGACTTAGAGGCAGACATTTCAGAATTGATCAACAGAATTACAAAACTCTTGTGCTTTTAATAACTCTATTTGATTTTGGCTTCAGACCAAATTTTCAAAGAGGTTAGATGCATAACTGATTCAAAGAGATGATTAGAGAATTTTCATACATAGAAATATGGAATCCCAGAATGGTTTGGGTTGGGAGGGACCTTAAAGCCCATCCAGTCCCACCCTCTGCCATGGGCAGGGACACCTCCCACTGTCCCAGGCTGCTCCAAGCCCCATCCAGCCTGGCCTTGGACACTTCCAGGGGTCCAGGGGCAGCCACAGCTTCTCTGGGCACCTTGAGAAGCTGTGGGCTTCTCAAGCTCAGGGCCTCCCCACCCTCACAGGCAAGAACTCCTTCCAGTATCCCATCTAACCCTGCCCTCTGGCAGTGGGAAGCCATTCACTGTCTCCTGTCCCTCCATCCTTGTCCCAAGTCCCTCTCCAGCCCTCCTAGAGCCCCTTTAGGGGCTCTGAGAGGGCTCTGAGCTCTCCCCGGAGCCTTCTCCTCTCCAGGTGAACACCCCCATCTCTCCCAGCCTGGCTCCAGACCTCAGCGCATCTCCATGGCCCCCTCTGGACTCCCTCCAACATCTCCATGTCCTCTGTATGTTAGAGCCCCAGAGCAACACGGCCAGTACATCCTCACAAAAGGGGAGCAGAGGTGGAGAATTACCTCCATCAATTTTCCAGTCACACTGATTTTGATACAGCCCAGGACATGGCTGACAATTCATATCCAGGCAGTATTTGAAATTAGCCGGAAAAAAAAGAATTGGATGATCTTCTGAAAGCCTATTTTCATCCTTTATCTCAAAATATCCTTTTGGCCTATCTTTATAATTCAGTTTTACAGATTTCTATTATCATCTCAAGTGTCACTCACTCTGTGATCAATAACTGTTTTTCTAGCACTGCAAAGGAAAGCAAGCTTCTTCCTGTAGTACAAGTGCACACAAATACCAACATAACTACGTACCTGTGACCAGGAATGACAACAACTTTTCCTCACTGACTAGGGATAAAAATAGGTACACACACACACTTTATGAAAAATTCCTCTTTTCTTAATATTTCTTTGCATCTTCACTTTTAATCATATTTTCCTTTCAAAATAAGTATCACAACAAAGACTCCATAGTCCCTCTTTTTGTGATTCACTAAAAAATTAATGAATATGGTGACACTCAAGTGTCTCCGAGAATGTGCTTATGAAAAGCCAGAAGCAGTGTTAGAAATTCCAGGTTTTTTAGTAGCCACCGACTGACGATACCAGCACTGCACAGTGAAATAAAAATATCTACTGCACTAACAGGAGTGGTGGAAGGAGTCAGAAGGTAAGAGGAAAGTACTTGTGATACACTAGGGAGAATTAATGTTGTTTTAAATGACATGACAGTCTTGGAATGCAGCTTCTGACCCTGTATGCTTTCTGCAAGCTGGGCAGAAGCAGCACAGGTTAACAGCACCTCTTAACAAATGCTGCCTGCAGAATTCCGACCTCATCACACACTTGAAGAAAAATCTTTAACCCAAAATACCAGTGTGACATTTCAAGCAGAAAATCTGTTCACAGTGATCACCCAAACTCCACAGGTACTTTCAATTCACCTTTCTGTTTCCTGCTGGCAGCATCAGAAGTAGCATTGCAGTTATATAAAGAACTGACAATCCTTCCTTTCAGGAGAACAAAAGAGAACAAAAGAAAAACCAGACAAATACTTTCCTCTGTGTCCTTGAAAATACAAAATGGGAAGCCAGGGAAAGATTATAGTGAAGAGGAATACATTTGTTCAGGAGGGAAACTATAGAAATGTGAAAACTTGTTAACAGTTGCATCAGAAAATTCTTCCTGGCATACACAGAGAACAAAGGCAACATGTGGCAAATGGATCAGCCCAGGTTTGTCTACAGGAAGAGAGAAGGAAAGTCAGTGGTTGAAAATCTGGCTTCTCAGAGGGTTCATTCGTTCTTTTAACTGAGAAAAAAAGTAACCAGAAAGGCTGAAAGTTGGCAGGATGGGGTTAAAGAGATACCTATGGCAAACCACTTACTTTACAAGCAAATCTCTCATCACTAGAAGGTTTTAGAGCACATGGCTTACCTGAAAGTATGGACATGATCCACTGCTTTCATGAAATGGCTGCGTATATTTGATCATGTACAAGCAGACCACCTGTACATCACATAAAGAGCTGAGTTAGAGCACGAGCAGGGCACTTTCTCTGAGACTCCTGCACATTTGTCATCTCAGAAACCCACAAGCAGAAAAATGCAAAGCAACAGAGCTATAGACTGCTGCTTTTAAGATCTGCTACAGCCAAAGTAAGTAGAAAAGTAAAGTCTATTTAGCATTTTTGACATCATCAGTAAGAACAGCAAATGAATTAACTCACCAAAAGCAGACTGCATGTAGCTGGGCCACAGCCAGTGACTGGTGGTGTAGCAAGAATTGACCTACAAATTTGTGAGCATCTATGAAAGACTTTAAATGAACAAAATCAGCTTTTACATGGACTGATTTAAATTCATCAGTGTACCCCTCAAACACTGATGAGATCCCTATTTAAAAAAGTGTTGTCCTTGCTCCCTAAAAAAAAGTATCAACAGTTTTTGACTCTCTACCATCTTAGAATCAGAACAAGAAAACAAAATTAGGGAAAGATGTGCATGTACTCTAGTTGGAGGTGCACTTACAGCTGCTACAAACATTTCCAAGGCATTTTTAAACTACTTATCTTTGGTACACTTGGCAGAGAAGTGTTGCCACATGGAAGTGCAGTTGGGTCAGATGCCTGAGTGCTTTCCAATTCTGGGGTAAATATGGGCAACCATAGAGGGGAAAGGGGTGAGGTTGTTGCTGGTACCCAGCTTTACAAGCTGCAGTCAAAGAGGTGAAGGAAGTTTGTGTTATCTTTACTGAACACTGGGTGCAAGGCAAGGGCTGAGACCACAGCACATTAATACGGACATGAAAGCTCTGTGCTGCAGGAGGTTTGTTATCACAGATAAAAACAAGACAAATATTGCTCATTTATAAATAAAATTCTATCAGACTTCCTTATATTGACCTGTTTAAACCAGAAAAAATATTCATCTGCTTTAAATATGAATGAAAAACACTTCCTGACCTTTTCGTTTCTTAAGAAAGAAATTTCCTTTTCTTAAAAACAGAATTAGAATGTGGGTTGTGTCTTTAAAAAAAGAAAAGTCATAAATGCTATTCCAAATATATCTTATGCTCTTATCAAAGCAACTGTTATGACAGAAAGCCATTTACATTATAGAGAAAAATATGAGAAAAAACAGGGACCTTTAAATATGAATATGTCTGACACTGTGATGTTTTGAAAGAAATCTGTTGCCTAAATACAATCAATCATCATATCTTTGGGAGCCTGGAAACTCCATAAGGTAACTGACATATGTCACTGGGAAAATAAATAAATCTGGAAGTTTCCTTTTGCTCCACTGTAAAATGATTTATGCTGTTGCTTAGAATCAATAAGCCTAAAAACCAAAAATATGAAGGTGTTTTAAGACCCAGAGTTGAACAGCACAACCCTATATAAATTTGTCACTAAGCAGAAGTAAAAAAACTATCTCCTAATGAAAGGATGGCTTATTAGCTCAAGCACTACACCTGGCTAATAAACATAATTCTCAGACCAAATTAGTGTCTTCACAGAGCTCTCCTTGGTGCCATGGAGACACAAACTCTGGTTGAGGCTCACTCAAGAACGGAAAAAATGCCCCACTACAGAAATGAGAACTGAGGAAAATCTGATTTTAAGATCTTGAGTAACCAATGGGTACTTTCCAGCAAGTTAGTTGTGTTTAAATATTTTCTTCTTTTTTTTTTTCTAAACTTGCTTTTCTCTCAAGCAAATTCTGTGCACTGCAAAAGCCCAGGGACCAATGGCGAGCTCTTCCACGGCTCTGGCAGGAACACAGACCTGCAAAGGGTGAGGTAAGGTCCTGTCTGCTGCAGAAATCACAGCATCCTGAAAAGGACCAGGAGCTTTATAGCCAGTCAGGAGGGACAAAGAAATGAGTCACTGCTCCATGAATCACAGAATAGAGGAAGGCCGATGGAAGACGTTTCAGAGGCCACCTAAGGTACCTCCTTGCCCAAGAGCAGGGAAAATGACATGAATTCCCGTGCAAAACTTGCTTAATGTGTTCTTCAAATCTCTTAGATTTGTTAAAACAGAAGGCCTGCAATTAGATGGCACCCTGAGTGATCTCTCCCTAGAGATCTCGTTAATTCCGAAGCAGTGACAAAACAAAAGGTTACAAGAGGCTTAAGAAAAAAAAGACTGCAAAGGAATGAAGCCAGCACAATTTTAAGTTTCTTGGGTTTTTTGTTTCCTTTTTAATAATTCCCAAATTCTATTTTTCTTTTACATTTTTTGGGACATGATGAGTTGGGATGTCTACTCCAAAGAGGGCAACCAGGGATATCAAGAACTGAAAAGTACCCAGGTGATTTATGTCTAATGACTGATTGGGTGTTTTAGGAATCTGAATCTATATAGTGAATGAAAAAGTTAGACCCTTGTTTAAATGCTCCAAACTAAACTCTCTGTGTCTTTACAGAGCTCCACCTTGGTTTAGTTCTGGTCTTGTCCACAGTGCAAAATCTGCTAGCTTTTAATACTCAGACTCTTCAGCAATAACTGCTGTCACCCCTGCACGCCAGAGAATTATCCTGTTTGTCTTCTTTCCTCCACTGATGCCCAAAATCATCCTCAATAGTGTGGCAGCATGGAATAGAACCAATCCCAGCTTCTGGCCCCAGGTAAATTCACCAGAAAGGAAGGACAAAGACAACAAACACCTTCAGAGAAATGAACCTGTGTAGATGTAGGTGCTCTGTGCACGAGTGAAGAAGAAACTAGATTATTATTATTATGTTTAGGACAAGGATTAACTGTCATTGTTTCAGGCAGACAGAGAACATATTCCTGAAAAGAAACAAAAGCTAGGGCCGAGATGGGAAATCTCTCCAGATAATTGCAATTGTCCCATTTGTGATATTCCCCTCTCTGAGAATCACTGCAGTTAACAGGAACAAGCTTCTGTGATTCAGTGCATGACTTACACTGATGCCAAGGAAGCACTCTCTGCAAAGCAGCATTCACTTATTTCCCAGCAAACTCGTTTAAGCTCCATAAAATGTGCATCCATTTCTCCCCTTTGCGGGGGGAAGGATGAATTATTGAGACTGGTTTCCAAATCCATTGCTTTTCCTTCCTCCCTCCTTTTCTCCCAGTGCAGCTAATGTAAGAGCATCACTCCTGGCCGTGTCTCACTCACCAAAGCGTTAAATAAAATCATAAAGTCAACCTGCTCATATCGTGAAACGAAATATAATGCAGATGTCATGCATCTTGCTAATCTCACCTACATAATACTGCCCAAGCAGACACCACCAGTCACACACCAGAGGAACATATCCCCAAGGTACTGCCTGAGCTGTTTGGTATCACTATCACTTCCTCAGGCATCCAGGTAAGTGAACAGGCATTCTTCAAAATCACACCATGGAAAGGATCACAAATTAAACTGATGAACAATCCTACTGGCTGCCTGTCTCACTGACAGGGGATCAAGGATTTCACCTCAAATCTTTATCCTCTGCAATATGTGAAATACGTTTTTAATGTTAGTTTACTATTCTTAATTTCTTTGGCAATTAGCAGTATGGCAATAAATTATGCTTGCCCGCATGAAGTTATGTGTAGAAATTAAGGAAATTAATTTGCAATTAATATTGGAAATCCAAGGAATTGCCTCTAGAATGAAGTCCTACAGACGTCATAGAAAATGAATGTTTGGGGTAAGATTTTGACAGTATTGGCAAAATTTCTATCACTTCTCATCACAAAAGGGTCCAGGACTTGCAGTTTTTTCCAGTCTGCTTTTCTCTAACACTTGCTGCTAGAATTAATTTACCAAAAAAAAAAAAAAAAAA
>VZTH01013854.1:68781-137713 GCA_013397815.1 Aleadryas rufinucha
ATTATTTGTTACCTGAACACTTACAATCAATTTTCATCCCTTAATCTGTCAAAATTCGCTTGGTGTTAGTAAAATCCTTTGAAGGCTCAGACTCCTAAACTAAGGGATCACCAGAAATTTGCCCTGCATATGTTGGATGAGTTACCAATTAAATCCCCAGATTTCTGGGAGCATTTTTCAGACAACCTGATAGGATTTCTTTCTTCACTCGGAAAAAAGCCCCAGAAAAAAAGCAAACCAAACAAAACCTTTGCTGAACCCTCTGAGAGCCCATTCAGACTGCAGAGTACACCAGATCTCACTGCCAATCCTTACTTTTGTAAATAAATTAGTGAAATCCTTAATGACCTCGCAGATCTCCTCTGCCTTTAGAGTCCAGTTTATGCACAAGCATGGTTTTAATAAGTTTATAACAATGGACAATTTCATACTTAATGCCAAATGTAAGAATGTCAGTAGCACACACTCTTGAGAAAGAAAACATCCATAAGAATATGACAAAACATGAGAATGATTCTTCATGCCAGCAATTTTTGTCACACCTTTAAAAATGGATTATTTGTGTCATGGGGCAATTACATTTATGTACTAACAGTTTTGATGTCTTCCCTCCAGCCCAAGTAATCTGGCATTTTTCTATTTTCTCATTTTTCTTGCCTTCTTCAAGAAAAGCTTTCTCCTTTTCATGCTATGCCGGATCTCATTTTCTAGTATTTTGTTTATTTTTTAATTCATTCAAACTTCATTTCCAGAAGCAAAAAGCCAGTCAAATGTATATTATCATGCTAACACACCAAAGCTGGTCTATAAAACATAAAGACTTAAACATAGCCCTGATGTTGAAAATATTTAAACCATAAATAACAGCTTTAAAAACATGTAAAGCAAAAAAAAGAGCAACATTTCAATAAATTAGCAAAAAAGGACCCATTGCAGTTAAAAAATTTAAAAGCCTAATTTATTTAACACAAATCAGTCAAACCATCCAGAGATGTTGCTTACAAGCTCCTCAAGTGTCCAACATCTTTCTTTGACATCTAGTTTCACAGAATATAAATCTACATTTAAAAAAAGGTAAAAGGAAGGGCAATAATTATTTGTTATCTTTTTCCTCTGTCCTTGATGTTAATTGAATTCCCTCTGGCTAAGGCTAAGGCTGGAAATAGCAATTCAGTCCCACTTAATTTTATTGAGAACTGTGAAATGTAAATGCAAATAAACAAAAAAAAACACCCCAAGCTACAAATAAGGATTTGGGCATTTAAGGATAGTTGGGTAATAGTATCTACTCCATTGCCTTTGATATTAATTCTCTCTCCATTATATGAATTTTATTTGTATTGCCTCTTACACTCTGACAGTTCTTTATTTCCTTACCCTACCACCCATTATTTTGCACCCATTTTCAGAAATGCTTACAACCAACAAATAACTTATCAGTTACTTCAAGACTAAAAATATTTCAGTAGTCAAAGAAGAAAATATTTGGATTATATTATTCTGCATAACTTCACATGTAAAGTGACTAAATCTAAACACAAAAATCAACTCAGCTTTATGTAGTGCTGCTTTCTCTGCATATTGGGAGTGAGTAAAGAAAACAACTGGTGTCCATCCAGATGGAAAACCACATCTCTTGCTGACTGAGGCACGTTTTGCTTTTGACATGAAAGAGCATCAACACATATTGAGCCTCCAGGCACTGAGCTCTTCTCATCACCCCAGAAGAGCAAGAACTCTGCTTCCTACCCCGGAAATGTCTGCTCTTCCAGCACACCATGGTAAAAAATGATCCTCTAATCTCAAGCCTACTCATAACAGCTTCAAAAAAGTTTCCTGCCAATGGCTGAAGCAAGGGAACAGCAGGCAACTTGTGCATTTGGACTAAGCTGTTGGTATGACCAGGAAATTTGGCAATTGCACGGGTCAGTCAAGCTGAAGACACTCAAGTTTAGATCAGAAGCAGTCATGAACAGGGCTTACAGCCAGAGCACCACTCAGCTGTCTCTCTACCACTCGAAAACTTAGTAGCAAGATTCTCTCTTTCATCTTGCAACTGAAATGTGCTTTTGGGATGCTTGTTCTGTATCATTTGCAAACCACTGCAAGAAAAGGTGAACACACAGCAGTGGTATATATATATACATATAGATATCAAAATGAGAAGGAAAGCAACAGTCTAATCAAACAGCACAAAAGCGACTTCAAAATCCCAGTGTGGCACATCATGCATAAATTTAGGAATTCCTTGTGACTATGGCAGTACATGCTCATGAGGCAACATTCAAAACAGCTTACATTCAAGATTGTTTGGAAGTAGAACAGCTGAAGAATATAAATGGAAATAGTCTCCAGGCTTCAATTTTTCTCAGAAAAAGCAATCTCTATTTTCAAGCAAAATGAAAGAGTATCCAAATGCTTTCATGTTATTATCAATTACATATAAGTGTACATGTACTATCATCTAGTTGTGAAAGCAGAATACTGAAGAATATCATCAAGTTCAGAAATACCTAGGTATTTCTGATAAGATAATTATCAGTAATAAGATAATTTCATAAAATCACAGAATGGTTTGGGTTGGAAGGGATATTCAAGCTCATCCCATTCCACCCTCTGCCATGGCAGGGACACCTCCCACTGTCCCAGGNGGTCCCTGCTCTCCCCCACAGCATCCCCAAGGCCTTGCCCTAGGGCTGCTATCCCTTCTCTGCCCAGCCTGGATTTATGCTTGGGATTTTTGAACATTCTATGCATTTATCAGTTGTGATTCCTATGTATTTATCAGTACACTCCTATTAAAAGACATAATTTTTAACAAAAACATGCAGTTTGTTTTCTGACATGATGTGAAATTGTTGCTTTGCAGCTCAAAACATGTTTCTTGAACACGTGAAGAAAAAAATGGCTAAAGTACACTAACTAAACTATTCTCATGGCCACAGTCAGGGGCTGAGATAAATTTTATCACTTTTATACTTGCATTTGCACAAGTACAGCTACATATCACACACTGTATCTCGTGTGTGTATGGCTTAATCCACACTGTCACTCCTTTGGAATTCTGGGGAAATAGGCTACTACATTTTGTATTTTTAATTCTATCTGAACTTAAAACTATTAAAGAACATTTTGGATGTGGAAAACCACAAACCTAATTTCAGCAGAGACTATGACACTAGTAGAGAATTCAAATATAGATTTATGCTGAGAGTAGTTTACAGAGCTCTTCTGTATCCTCTAAAGATAAATTTATTTAACTATAAGCTTCCAGCTCATGAAGCACTATCAAGAAAGTTTTGTACCTGTTGATCTTCAAAAAGTTTCTATAGGGCATGATGCCATTTATGGATGGCACTAAGTAGGAGCACACCATTTTGAGAGAACAATCTGTATGGTAGTACAAAATGTAAGATACTTGATACCAAATTAAAAAACATAGATTTACAATTGAAGAAGAATATTATGAATTAGTGTCTTACAGTGGTCAGTAAAAGATCCCTAAATGAGATGGAAAAAACCCCAATATTTACCCAGTGCCATATGATGTGATGACATGTATGGGTATACACAGAAACTCAAGAGGACAATAAGCATCAGAGGGAGGGAAGAGCACACAAAAATTCTTTCATTTAAATTCTCTAAAGGAACTTCTAGATAAATGCTGGTGATAAGCAAAACCTTTCTCAGTAATCAATAGATTTTTCTCTCACTGATTTTACTACAATCAAGTTGTTAACTCTGAACTGAGACACCACGAACTCCTTCTCATATGCTATCCCTCTGCCTCCCCCTTAAAAGAAAAAGTCCCTACATATATGATACTGCTGGAAGGGCTGCAGATTAAATAGCCTAAAGAATGTATGGAAAAAGCTATAAAAAATGAATTAAATTTCTAATATGTTTTTTACAAAAAGTTCCAGTTTCTTAAAAGACTAATCTTCCTGGTTTTCCAAATTAAACTTATGAAACAGGCTTCTCTGGTTCCAGGGTTAATTGGCTACTTGGATGTGCACACAGCAAACTCCCAAGAGCCTCCGGAAGAAGAGAATGACAGTATCTAGTTTCTTTCATACTGATCTGTATTCAGAAATAAAGAGAAAGAAACAATACACAATAATTTATTTTTATGAATGTCAGGAATGACAGTGCACTTTAATTTTGTATCCGTCCCAAATTATATCTGAGCCAAATATTTCATTTTAAGAGTCCTGTTAAATGTTTTCAAAGGCCTTTTTTTATGTGGTCATGAAATAACTCACTATTTTTTAGCTTTCAGGAATAGTAATTGCTGTAAATCTTGTCAATTAGCATGAGTAACACCAGCAAGACACTCTGTTAAAATTCATCTACATTGTTGCTGGAATATTTATGAGGTACTAAAATATTTAAAGGAAACCTACAACTACTACAATTCAAATTATATTTCACCTAAGAAAGCCTTTCTTACAGCACTTAGTATTATTGTTATGTCACTGTATAAGAAAGTGTCTAATCCAACTACTATCTTGAGTGGAAAGATTTCTTTTCATTAGATGGCTGAATGAAACCATTATATTAACTGGATATTCCCTATTGTGTTTTATCAGTTTGCACAAGTAAATTGCACTGCTCATTGTAGTAACTGACATTTTCAACATTTGCACACAAAATAGAAATGTTAGCAGCATTTATAAGCTAGTTGGCTCTTGATAGATTGGTGACTTTCAAAGGTCCTTCAGCATGGATTTTTCTCTGGCTGCTGCTGCAGCAGCTGGGGAGATCACCTCACCCATTTTCTCATTATGATCACCTACTTTCCAGCATCCCTTTTGTGCCATCATCTCCTAACTGGTTCCAGTCCAACTGGGGTAGCTGACACCTACTATTTAAATTTTTTAACATTCACCTCACTCATTCCTCACTTCCCCCTTTGCCTCTCCAAAAGCTCATTTGTATTCCCTGCTCCAGCTGAGGGTGACAGGAGCTGAGGCTTTCTGCTGGTGCTGCACAAACCACAGACCAATTCCTTCACATGTTAAAAGATATTACTATATAAAGGCCAACCTCACAAACTGCATTTTCCCTCCTTTATGAGAAAGTTATTTGAGAAAAGAGCTACACATACAGAACTAATCTGTTCTGCTGGTCTTCCAAACAAATACATAGCCTAGGAAAGGGAAGAAACAGAATGTTGCTTGGTGCAAAGAAAATTATTAACATAATATATATAAATGTGTGACTCTTACCCAATTCCTATTCGCAGTTGGTTTAGGAGCAAAACCTACTGAAAACAGTGCTGACTAAAGGTAACATATGTAACAAATGTTCATGTCTAGTATGAATAGCAATTCAAACTCATCTTCCAGAGAAAGATGAAATTAATTCCTCACAACTTTTCAGGGGTAGGAAAATTTCGCAGACATGAAACAATCACATAGCCCATCTTTTGTGGAAAGACAAAAACATGTATATTTTTAAGAGACAACATACCATTGTATAAGATATTTCTCTTTAAACTATTTGCACAATCCTTACAGTTTTGGTGTTCAATTAAAAAAAAACCACAAACAACAAAAACTAACAAACAAACAAAAACAACCAGTACAACAAAACTCCAAACAAACGAAAACTAAACTGAGAGTCTTGCTGTTGTAATACATGTATTGCTACTTCACAGGGAAGAACAGCTGTCAAAATGCTCTGCCATAAGCTGCCATGACCCACAGGGTGATCCACAGGGTCTTTGTACATGCCCTGTAGGCACTGAAGGTCCTGGTAGAAGTCTGTTCTCTTCTGGTTGTCATGGCTGTGAAGCACAGACATTTTTACAGGCCTTAAAAATAAGTCATCTTGAAGTAAAACTAAAGGAGATCCTGTCACGTAACAGTCATCTTTCATTTCATCCTTATAAAGGTAAAAAGAGGGCATGAAGTCTCTGATTTTGAGATTCTCTGCTATCTAAAACACTGATGCACGATTTCATTGCTAACAATATAGAACACCAATGGGAAAGTCTGGGTGAGATATTTCAAACATTTTCCCAGGGAAGTTCTCCATCTCCAGTTTCAGCAAAGCAATACCTTCTTACACAGAAAGATTCTGACAGGAAATATCCAAGCTGCTTTCCTAGCTGCTTATGTTTTTATAGCTGTATCCAAATGCAGTGTATATATACACTATTTATACATGTTTATATACACACCCAACAGCATCTAATTTATCATTCCCTCATACATAAATGTAAGATGTTTCTTCTGTTTTCTCATACTTCCTGATGCATCTTTTGGATTTTTTCATAACATTCCCATGTCCCTGCCCACTCCAGGCAGTTGTGGACAACTGCCCTGCTAGCACTGTACTGAGCCTGAAGCCGAGAGGGACAGGCTCCACACCAGGATCAGAACCAGGAAACCAACCCACTCCTTTTGCCATTGGGGTAAGGGAAAAACACATTCTGCAGCTGGGACACGGATTCCTGACCTACACAAAAAACCCAAGGCTTGGACCAAGCTCACAGAAAGAGCAGCAAGAAACTTAAAACTACAGTTACAGCCAAGCAGTGACCAGCTTCCTTACACACTGCAAGCTGAGAAAAAAAAACTTTACAGGTTACTCCTCACTTGATCAGGTTTATTCCAATGTATCAGTCAGTAAATAAAGGATATCAGTTCCAGGGCTCAAACTAAAGTAGAGTCTCTGACATCGCCCTGAAACTACCAAGGAGAATCTATAGTCGTGAACTGGCTGATGGTCAGATTTCAGAACAATTCTGGTCCTACTGAAATCAATGCAAAATCGTTATTTTGAAGGTTTGTGGTATTTGTAAGTTTTAGATTAGTTCTGTGAGCTCTAACTCTCTATACATCATTGCATAATGACTCTACACTTCTCAGTACTCATCCCATTTTCCTGTAGCACCAAGTTCCGAAACAAGAAGATTCTAAAAATAAAATATTCCCTATCAAGAAGAAAGTTTGTTATTTGTTACTTATGTGTTCATTCATTTTGTGTGCCACCATAGTGACAACCCACATCATACACAGAAGAACTTGTGGCAAGCACAGTCTCATGTCAATATTCTCTCACATGGCCTTCCTCAGAATTCCCTGTCCCTTTTGAAGTCCTAAAGGTAAGGTACTTCCACTAAATAACCAGGACATAGCTTTGCTATCAGATTATCACAACCATCAAAAAACCTGCTAATAAGCCCAAGCACCATACCAAATATGACCTGTAATATCCCTCTTTACATGCATTCAGATAAAGGATTGACTTTTCCTCCTCCTCTAGAATGAGATTCAATGACTAGAAACAAGAAGAACTCATTTTCTTTTGAAAACCTATCATTTTAGTCTCCTCAGTCAAACTAAGAAGGTTATAAAATGTCTGCAGGCAAACAGAAATAGCCAGCAACCATGATATACTGCTTAGAAAAACTGTCATGAGATTTTAAAATTTATTTATTTATTTACAATTTTTCTACAAAAGAGAATCACTAAAACACATTGTTGAAGGCAGCTTTTACTTAGAGGAAGGAGTAATACATATTAAGAATGACATAGAAAGGCACTAAACATCAGCATAACCCTCCCTGCACCTGTGTTTCCTGCGAAATTTCCACGGACAAACACTAGGTAATCTCTGTAACACTGATTTTGAGATTTGACAAGACTTTCTCCAAAGACTACACAGCTACAGGCACAAGACCAAGAAAAGCAATAAGATCAATTTTTTTGTTGGTCAAAGAGAATAAGTTATTACAGACAGGACCTGCTGCTGATCCCTTCAGATCTAAATCACTGATTACATTCAGATTTGGACTTTGTCTCCACAACTCATCTTTCTTTGCTTGCCATAAATTCAGGCATAAACTGGAAAATGGCCCATATTTTTGCTTTATGTGGAATGAACATGACTCTCAAGGAAAGCCATCTAAGGCTGAAGCCACTGTAGGACTCCTGAGCAAGTGACTTAAAATCTCCTTTAAAGTACAGGGCTATGTAATCTTCTTTGGTGATAGCTGAATTGAACCCAGGCCAAGCTTTCAAGGAACAGTTGTGTAATCTTGGCTACAACTTCTGAAAAAAAAAATGCTAAATTGTCAAAAAAGGCTTTCAGAAACTCCATAAAGTAAATTAGGAAGGCAGAATTGCAGAGAACGTTAGGATTGTTAAGAACAGTTAACAGACTGAGATTTCAGGAGAACAAGGACTTGCACAAAAACATTCTGTCAGAAAAAGCCAATGTTTAAGAACTAAAAACTATCTTAAGTGCACACTATCACCACATGTATGATGTTGACATGTATGATATATGACGCATCACATCACCAACACTAGTATGCCTCTGCACAACATCCAGGACAACAATTTACTGCTTGAATGTTTTACTGAAAGAGGAGAATGACAGATGTAAAAACATATTTATCCTCTCAACAAATATAATAGTCTCAGTAGGAGGCTAAAGAATAAACATCACACAAGGCACAGTAAATACAAACTGAAAGTGCTTATTATATTGTCACTTCTAATTCCAGGAGATTTAACAGATATTTCCGTATAATATTCACATGCCCTTTGGAGACTGTGATGACAGAATGATGTGTTACTGCCTTCCTTTTATTAAGACACCAAATCAGATGCATCAGATGAAAACATGGGCTCACTTATAAAGCCAATCCCAGTTTGGGATGCACTTCAACACACACTGGAGCACCATCCACTCTCATGCATTTGTACCCCAAAGACCCTTGCTGAATCTACGAGGGAGTGGTAGCACAGAACACAAGCTGATGCTGTTATCTTGTGAATATGTCATCCAATCCCCTGCATCTTCTTTCACTGGTGCTTTCCTCATCTACTTTTTCCCACATATCCTTTCTTGATGTATTCACTTCCAGCCCCAGCCCTCTGCTTCCTTCCAGCTTTCTCTCCAAATCACTGTCCATGCATCAAGTACTCAAGAGGAGGAGCTGCAGTTTAAGGCAATCCCATAAAACATCAACAGATTAAATGGCCTCAAGGGATCTGCCAAGAAAGCCTAGAAAGAAACTTCAGATTTGGGGAAAAAGATTAAGTATCAGAACCACTTCTGACTCTCATCATATGCCTTGCAAATATTTTCCAGAGGAAAGAAATTCCAGAAATACAGAGCAGAGGCAAAGAACTGGGATGAAGTTGTGGCACGCACCCTCAATCTCAAGAGACAAGAATTCTCTGTGTTCTCCTCCTACATGTGCAATTCTCACGCTTTAGACATAATCTAGGAGAAAGCGCTATTGGTGATAAAAAATTTGTATGAGAAGTTGATGTCTGACATTATACATGTAAGTAAAAGCTGCAGGAGAACTGAGTTTCTTAGAGAACTTTGTATATCTGCCCCATATTTCTACAGCCTGTCCCTGAATTCTCACTCACAGAGTCGAAGCTTCAAGAACATTTCCACCCATGCTGCATATTTATCTGAAAAACTGTTTTAAAAAAAGTTCTACAAGCAGCATGCAAGCAAGACTCGTCCACAGGTACTCAGTCATGTGCTTGTCCTTCCAAAGCAAAAGCATCATCCCCTACAGAAATTCATGTCCCAGCTGTCCAGGCCCTGTTTCCCCCTCTGAGGAGCCATAAGGGAACACATTTACCTGGATTTAGCTGTAGTGTGTGCTACCAGAACAGCAGGAAACAAATTAGTACAATGGGCCACCAATCTGCTCAGTTTTGTGCAATTTTTAATAAGAATTAGCTATTCAGAATCTTAATTTCTGATCAAGACAAGCAATAAATAACCTCTGATACAACCTGAGTGCCTTTAGGCAAATGACATTTTTCTGCTTCACATTTCAGGGACTTCAGCCCGATTATTTTCAAAGACAAGAACCACTTGCTCTACAATAACATGACACCCTTAAGCATATTAAACATGCTGTATTCTTGCAAAGTTAGCTATTTTTACACTTGAATAGTCAAAGCAAAAATGGGCAGTATCATACAGCTCTAGTCAGGAGTCAAGTTTCCAACTGTGAAATGAAATTCTGTGAAGCAATTGAGTATGTGCAGAAGGAAAAAAAAATCCACTGCTATCCCCATGTCTAGTTGATAATGATTTCCTTTTATAAAATGTACTGAATTGCCATTTATAAAATGAACTATTTTAAAGGAGAGAGCTCGGTCCCAGTGACAAGCTGCTGAAGTTATCAAAATCTTCAGGGAAGGTTTTGCACACATCTCTTCAAGACACAGAACAAGACAAAGATGAGACATGAAAAAAAAGATAACCTTTTGAGTAAAAGAAATTGTTCAAGGTATTTGATAAATACATCAAACATCTGATAAATTTTGGAGCCACAGAGGATTAAAAATGACAGTAAGTCCACTAATATGAATTCTAGAGAGGTTTTTTTCAGACATTTAAGAGGATTTTTTTAATCTCAGGAACAAATATTAAGCTGATAAAAAAGATTTTTTAAAATGTTCAAGCAAAGCCCTGAATAAGGATTTTGGAGCTAGGTGACTTGAGAGGAACCAAAAGGAGCGCAGGAAGATGCGGTGAGTGGGAAGAATTGCGATACAATTGAGAATGGCTTGTTTCTCGATGCCCTCGAGAAACAAGCCATTCTTCTACAGGAAGAGTCAAGTTCATGATTTCCAAGGTAAGGAGGGCAAATGTAAATTTTCCTAACACAGGCTGGCTATTTCAAGACTTTATCCTGCAGCCCTCCACTACCGAAACCTTGCTACATAAACCTGATACAGCAGGAAACACTCCCATGGTGCCTCACAGGAGACAAAACAAACACTACTGGTTAGTAAAAAGACATCCAGTTTTAGGTGGAGAAGGAGAAACACAGAGAACATACCAGCACAGGAACCTGCACACTATCAAAATCCAGGTTTACGTTCCACGAAAATGTTTGGATATGTCACAGAAGCAGATCCACTGCCAGAATATGTGGCAAATTACTAGTCTGAGACTCCTATTAGGAAAAATAGTGGTTACTCAGCTCTTGGGCTGCATCTTGGCACAAACTTTGTTGTGGATACTTAGTAACCTATGGTAAGGCAGCAGCTGAAAACGTTTTGAAAATGCTATTCTACAAGAAAATCTTCTGGTTGTCCCACTACGAAAAGTGTATCAGTAAAATATTTCCTCCTATTCATCTTACTCATTTGACTGATAAAACTTGACCCCAGACTTTCTAGCACAGTGACCTTGTTAGTGCTTGTAATGAAGATGATCTGAGTCCTCATCACTGTCACTTCATTTTAAGTTCATATTTAACGTGAGCAAGTCGGTACAGCCTGAACTACATAGAAAACTCATAACCAAGTCCAAGACTTAAATATTCACTGCCCTTTCAGCATGCCTGACTGCTGACCAAACAGCCAGGTCTGACACAAAAAGTGTCTGTGCTTCAGCAGACGTTAGCTCTTTGGTGACCTCTTAAACAAAGGTGAAAATGTTGATGCACAATGAATATAAACCAGAGGCCACCACCAGACTTCACATTCAACATTTCAAAGAGATAATATTTCATTATAACAATCACTGATAGGTGACACATTCAATTTCACCAGCATATTACAAAAACATTCTGAAAAACTAAGTTTAGAGGAGAAATCAGTGAACAGGTCACTGAAGGAACTGACAGGCTCACGTGTAAATAAAATACCTAGACTGAACTGGAATGTTACTAATGAATGAAAATATCATAAGAAACGTGCATAGTTTCTTGTGATGTTTTTACAGGAGGGTGAACCACCCGGTTCCCTCAGGACCTGTGGGTGCATCTCATCGGGTCCCATGAGCTACTGCACCTTCAGGTAGTTTCAGGAACTTCAGAAGTTCCAGCTTTGAGCTCTGAGAACTAAAATGATACATCATTTTTATATTCTCACTGATGTCAAAATTTAAATTATGCAATTTCACCTCCTGTCAACACTGGCATGTCTGCCCACGGTACTTGAGAATGGATTGTAAAAACACCAGTTACTGTTCTTTCATCATGGTAAGTCAGCAGTAACCACATTGGCAAGCATCCTTGCTGTAAAAGACACAGTTAAAAGCTGTTGTCACAAGCAAATTTATAGTCTAACAACATATAAACAAGAAAAATTAGAGCAATACTTGCTTAGCAGCTAAACCATCTGCTATAATTAGAAAGAGAAAGTAATAATATGGAGAGCTCTTGCTTATGGCCAACAAGAAGTTGCTGGGAACATCAGTCCAGAAAGTGTACTGTGAAAGTACTTAAAACAATAGTAAACAGAGGTGTAATTACATTGTTACAATAAGACGAATGCAAATTGATCTTCGATACTTAAAAGTGATTTTTTGCATAAAAATTATCTAATAGAAAAGCCTTCCTCCTTCCACCTTTATTTCTCTCTAACTGCTGTATTTCTTTTGACATTGTCTTCTCTCAGAAATATTGAGCACTGGGAATCACCCAGAGCATGCCTACAATGACTGAAAAAAACAAACATCACACTAGGCAAGTGCTCCTCAGTTTTTGGGTTTTGTGCTTGGTCACCCCTTTCAAAGATTCACAGATTTAAAAGCTGGCTTTTAATGGAAAATACAGAAACTTGGTATCTCAGCACATTACCTTACCACACATGCAGTAGGACACATTGTCTACACAAACAAGCCCTTTCCAATTCATTGCTGACTTGGCAATTTGAGTGCGATTTGGTCTTTCTAATTTGTAAAAAAAAAAAAAAAAAAAAAAATCTGGATAGGTTAAATACCTCCTTTAAAACTCAGCAGCATTTATGGGTTAGCCCAATATGTCACAAATTTAGGCTACTGTAAAGAATACATTTCTCTAGGAAATGTTCCCTATATCTATCATGGCTTTAGAAACAACTAATACCCTGTTGACAACACTGATCTTATTAAATGCAGCTCTACCCCTCAGCTCTTCTTTCCAAGATTAAGGTACAAAAAAAAAAAAAAAGCTCAATATTATTTTTTTTTCAAACTAAGACACATGTAAGTCTTTCACTTACCTCAGTCAGGTGTAATGTGTATACAGCTGTGAACAGCTAGAAACAAGGTATCAGTGGAAGATTTTACAAATAATAGGTTTTACATATAATACAGGAATATAAATATATTAAAAAGGCTTGTGCATGACTAAAGACTTGTATAGAAAGAAACAGCCATAAAAGAGTATGTGACAAGTATGTGAATCATATATATCACATGCATATTAGAATAACTGTGTTTTGAGGGCTCTTTTTTACTCCCTTGTGTATCTTCAACCACATACTGTCCTCGTGATGGAGAAACCAATAAGAAGACTTAAAAAAAATTCCTTTGTTAAACTATAGAAAAAATAAGTACAAACAGGGCAGAAAAATTAAGGGTATTTTTTGCTTTTACCACCAAGTAAATCGAGTATTGCACCTGCAAGGAAAAATGGTGATTTCAGGGCTCCTAAGATATTCCTACACTCAAAAGAACTTCAAGCACAAGCTTTAGCAACCAAGTAATGGCTGTTACAGTGAGATAGTTCAAAATGCAAGTAATTATAATACTGCTTGCTGTAATTGCAAACCAACTGTCTTGGTTTCTATGATAAAAATACAGAACTTTACATACTCCATTTTAGAGAAAGAAATGAAGACAAAATAAATAATGTAAAGTGGCTCTTACTCACTGTGCAAGTGCTGTATTCTCGTAAAGCCTCTAGAGTAGGTTCTGTGTAACCAACCTTCCCTTACATATTTTAAACAAACTTTTGGGAAATTTAATTAATGCTGCAAAAGATTAATGAAAAAAAAGTAATTCTGTCAGGGTAAAATATTATTGTTAGACACTTATTTCAGCTGCTGAAACACAGATAGTTCATACAAATGAGACTCTGCTTCCATAAGGAATAATTTACATGAAGGGGCAATTTTTGAACTATTTCACATAATGTGAAAATAAATTTATCTAGGTACATTGCCAAAACTGTAATTTTGTCACTACACACATCCAGCTGCAGCTGCTTTCATGCGTAACACTCAATCTATAAATTTGTGCTCAACTTTTCATACTACCTGTGCTTTTCACTAAAATATGACACTAATAAGCAGAGACACAGCAGAAAAGTTCCTGCAGCACTTTTATATTCAGGATGGCTTAAAAGTATGAATTCCACAAGTACTGTGTTACTTCCCCCTGCAATCCTAACAGTAAATCAAATGATACAACCAGAGCTAACAGGCCAAATCAGGATGCACAGGTCCACTTTTGGGTTTCAAACAGGTGCAAAAATCACAGTATTTCCATTCAGGCTGAGAACAGTAAATTGAGCTGCATATGCTAACTCTTATGTTAGCGTGTTAACTGTACAAGGTTAAAAATGTTAATTATACAGTCTTAAAGACAAGTTGTGGAGTGGCGGCTGAGAAAATGACAGCAGTAGATTGCCAGGAAGATGTTTGCACATAAAGATATTACAGTACAAAAAGAAACTTCCGTTTACTTTATCCTCTTGTTTATAACATACCATGATACACTGAAATCTTCTTGAGTGCATAATATTGTAACACCTACCACCTTATCTTCAATATCATCAAGGATGGTCCTGGGAAATACCATTAATAAATGCATTAGGCATTAGCAGTCTGGGGCTTGGGAAAGAATTTGATTTGTCTCATGTAATAATTTTCTCATGCCCTAATACCAACTAATATAAATGTAGTCAGCAGTAAAGCTGTAGTTGGACAAGCTCTTTTTGCCATTATAAACTGATGTTGCTGCCAAGAAAAGCACTAATTTTATGCATCCATTTCCATTTTTGTAATGCTACAACTGTTTCACACCTTTCTGTGGGCCAGTTAAGCCTTTGTGCCACTACACCCTGAACTGGATCTGAGAAATTATCCACCCCAAAGAGCAGCTGCAGGGAGGAAAGTGTCCTTTGAACTGCCCTAAAAAAAATATTTTCGGCGCATATTTACATTTGAAAGTAACTCAGTTTCACACCTTAAGGAAGGCTTGTGCATTTGGAAGCTTGAGTGGTTTTAACAACTGTAAAGGAAGAATAAAAGATGCTACTTCTCCTAACAGCCTCCTCCCACGGGCATCCTATTACTATCAATGTCTGCAGCAACTCTGTAACTGCTTCCAAAGGACAATTCCTTTTACTACTCTACTCCACTTTCCTGAGACTTAAGTGGGCTCTTTGGAATCAAGGTAAGTATCTTCTATGACTAGTAACTCTTTTAAACTAACATTATCTGTACTTCATTTCAAGGTTTTCAGCTTTTCATTGTGCTAAATACAAATGCTTCACATACCAACACCTCTTTCTGCAGTTGAAGATTCCCGTGTTATTTTTAATACTATTATTAGTTTGTTTTACATTTGTAACATACTTTTATATTTCAGAATACCTACTTTGAGGAATAAAAGCAATTATCACATATGAGGCAAGTTAACTGCTCTTATGAAAGACATACTTCTACAATCGTGAAATTAGACTGACTGAGGATTACTCATCAGATATTTTCATTAACCCAGTGTTGCTAAGAAACATGTAATTAATATACATTATATAATGTCTCTCACAGCTTCTACTCACCCCTTCCCTTTTATTACTTAGCACTTAACAACTGCTTAATCTTATGTTGAATACCTGATCTTATGCCTGAAGGGAGGTTAATTCCTAAGCTGAATGTTAGAACAATTTATCATGTCAACAAAAATAGAGGATAATCTCTGCAGAAAAACAATGTTTTTGTGTCATCTATGACGGTTGTTTTGTCTCCTGAGCCCTCTGTCCATGACACTAGCAAAACAGTTTAGGGAGTTTATGCTATGAAAAAGCTTTCATGGATGAAGTACACACATCTGAACTTGATCATACATAATTTCAGCATTTAAAAACAGCTGTTCACTTACTCATAAAAGAGGATTTAAAAAGCCAGTATAACTTTTATCTTGGTTCTTTCACTGTATCTCAGTGACAGGCAGTTTCAAGTCCCTGTGTATTTTGTAAAACATACACTAAGCTTTCTATGCTTCTTTCTTCCATCAAGATCACAAAAGACAGATCCTGTGAATTACTTTCCTTAGCTACTTGTGTTTTTTCTTATTTGTATTTTTTGGCATCTAGTTCAATGAGAGAAACATTCTTTGTGGGAAAAAGAGAGTAAGAAAGCAGTACCTGAAAGAATTCATCACCGAGTCATATTCACAGCAGCAAAATGTAATGTATTACTGAAGATGAAAAAGATAACCTGGCAAGAAGTAACAGGTTTTTTAAAGGAAGAAAAAACGGTAGATATAAAAATATGTATGTGAACTAGCAGCCTAGATTCAAAGATTCACAGATTTAAAAGCTGGAAGGTACCACTATTATCACCCATCCTGACCCCACGCATGACACAGTCCAGGGAATTTCACCCAGTAATTAATTCTGTAATTCCCACAGTTTGTGTGTGAGTTAAACAGCCTTTTTATAAAGGCACACAGTGGAGCACTTGGCATCTCCTGCAAAAATCTGCCCTGCTACCTGATTATCCCCATCATAATTAAGGTACATCATATTTATAACACTTTGGAAGATATTATCATTCATTCCTTTACCAAAATTCCAGTCAATGCAATCAGAATCTGTTACTCTAAACTCCTCCTCCATGGCTTTCTTGGGCTGGTGAGCAGTTACTTTATATCAGTCTATGCTTTGGAGGAAAACAGATTTGAGTGTTCAGCTGTACTTCTCCAGCTGTAAAACAACTCTAGATAATCTACCACTCTCTATCACATTTACCTAGAGATCCCTGTTTTCTTCTACAGAGAAAACATCTGCAGAGCATCAAGGATTACACTGCTATTGCTAATGCAACTCTGTAACAGGAATCTTTATGCCTCTATTCAGCATCTTCTCTGCAGCAACACCATAAAATCCACTACAGGACGAGAAGAGCTACATTAAAATGAGAGCATTTGTTATAAAGATGATAAAGCAGATTGCAGAGGCACTATTGTGCTACTAATTTCAATTAGAAAATACTTGAGAAAGGGAGAACGGGGGTAGAAGAGGCCTGGCTGCCCGAACAGCAATGGAAGTTACCAAGAACAGGGAAGCATCTTTCAGTTGACCTCAGAATTAGCAAATGAAGAAAAAAAAACGTGTTGCAAACTCTCACAAATAAAAATACAAGTCTATCTAAACAAAGGGAAAAAATCTGAAAAACAACTAGCTAAAGAAATCCCAACTAGATCCACAAGTAATGAAAAAAGGTGTCCTAGAGTTTTATATAAACTAATAACGGTCAAGGTCCATCAACTAATGTAATTAAGCCTCACTTCTCAAAGGCACTTTAACCTGTTTTTATTGAAGTATTACTTTGGTATGCATAAAAATCCTGGTTTTCTATCCTTTGACAGTACATAAATATGCAGAAAGGCTATGAAAACAAATTGGTTCCTTGCAACATTGAGAGGGCACCATCAAACTTCTTTTCCTGAAAATAAAAGAGTTTGGTTGTAAAATATGCCATGTAAGAAAACAGATAGAGACCACCAATTTTGGAAGTAACTTTGTTACTCCTTTGGCAAACCTGAACGGTGCTGGGGGTCTTTCTTTCCCTTCACATTGCCGAAGTTTCTTTAAATAGGCTGCAACGCAGTCATTAAAGGTAGTGATACAGTGTAATTAAGTCATGAATCAATCATCACCATCCATCATGATAGACAGGCACCCTTAATAAAAAAGAGCATGGACTGACAGGACATAGGGGAATGGATGCAGACTAGGAGAGGAAAGGGTTAGATGGGATATTGGGAAGTAATTGTTCCCTGCGAGGGTGGGGAGGCCCTGGCACAGGGTGCCCAGAGAAGCTGTGGCTGCCCCTGGATCCCTGGCAGTGTCCAAGGTCAGGTTGGACGGGCTTGCAAGGGGCAGGGAGTGTAGAACTGGACGGGCTTCAAGGTCCCTTCCAACACAAACCACTCCGTTACTGTATTCTTCGTCCACTTAGCGGGATCCATGAGTTCTACACTAAAAGTGGTCCAGTGGAGCTCGCGAGACGTAGCCAAGCGTCGGACCCCTCCAGCCCACTCCCGCCATTTCCCCACCGCCCCTCAGACACCACAAAATGGCGGTAGGAGCGACCGCGAGACTCTCTCGCCCCAGGGGAGCGCGCGCGGGGCTCGACCAACCGCAGGCCGTCGTTCGGCACCACGTGACCTTGCGGAACTACAACTCCCGTCATGCGCGGGGAGAGCACATCCTCCTCCCCGCTTCCGGTTCCGCCTCCCCTCAGCCGCGCCGCGCTCGGGAAGGTCACGCAGGGCGGACGAGTGGCCGCTGTCTCTTGTCCCTATCATGTTGTCCGCCGGCATCCGCCGCTTCGCTACCTCAGCCATCCGCCGCAGCCACTATGAGGAGGGACCCGGGAAGGTGGGCAGGAGCGTCCCGCCCCGCTGAAGGTCGCGGGGAGGGGAATGGCGGGGTGGGGGTTGATGGCTGCCTTGTGCCTGGCTGGTGTTGTGTGGGCTTTGGGGTGGCGCGGTGATGCCGCTACAGCCACAGCAGCGCAGATCGTGTGGTGACGGACGCCGGCGCCTTTCCCTGCGGTGGTACAGATGATGAGCATTGCGGTATGAGGGGCAACAATGATACTGTAAACGCTTTCTGATGTACCTGGCGTGTTTTCTCAAGCCTTCGGGCTAAAAGCTTAATTTTACATGCGTAATTGGTATGAGGAAATTCTTCCCGGCGAAGATAAGGCAATACCAGATACGAAATACTGGGGAGGCTGTGGATGTGTCTCCCCAGGGACTTTTATGTTTGACTATAACATGAGAGCTGCAGCAAACTGGCCCCAGCTTGGGTTGGAGGGAGAGGGGAAGAGGGGACAAAGTGACCTCCAGAGGTCACACCCAGGCTGTAGTCATGGAGTGTTTGGATTGGAAGAGGCCCTAGAGATCATTTTATTCCACTCTCTTCCACGGGCAGGGACACTTTCCACTATCCCAGCCTGCTCCAAGCCCTGTCCAGCCTGGCCTTGGACACTGCCAGGGATCCAGGGGCAGCCACAGCTTCTCTGGGCACCCTGTGCCAGGGCCTCCCCACCCTCTCAGGGAGGAATTTCTCTCTGTTATCCAGCCAAAATCTCTCTTCTTTCTGTTAGAATTTGTTTCCTTTTGTCCTGTCACTGTAGTTGTGATGAAGAGTCCACCTCCAGCTTCCCTGTAGGTGCTTTTCAGATACTGGAAGTTTATTTATTGTCCTAAATACTGTGTTTCATGTATTGAAATTGCTTTGAAGCTGCATATGTATTTTGTTGTGAGATTCTTAGCACTTGTAAATGGATGAGAAAGGAATTAATGCATTGATTGCAAAGGTAAAACTCCCTTTTTTTCCTCTAGAACCTCCCATTCTCTGTGGACAACAAGTGGCGGCTGCTCGTGATGATGTGTGCGTTCTTTGGGAGCGGATTTGGTGCCCCTTTCTTCATAGTCAGACACCAGCTCCTGAAGAAATGAAGGGGACAGGCTGTAGCTGCACTAGCTGGGTAACTGCTTTCGTTGGATTTCATAGCACTGCGGAATTCAGGGAGCCTGACCTCGTCATAAACCTTTATAATTCTCATCCTTGTGCAGTCCGCGTGCTGAGGAGCTGTGGTCTGCAGTTGAATAATGATGACTGAAACAGTGAGCAGGTGGAAGTTTGTGTCAGAGCTGCTGCACTCCCTCTGTGGTTTGTGACCTTTGCTTCCCTGGAGGCCACACCTCTCTGCCTGCAGCTTCTGGCTGTGACCAAAACCATGTCTGCTTCCTCCCCTGAGGAAATGAAAAGCTGCACCTGGTGTAAGCTGTGGGAGTCTCTGGCACGTGTGATGTGACAGAACAGGATGAGAAACTGTGATGCTGTAAACGCTTTCTGATGTGCCAGATAAAGCACAGGGGAAAATTGAGTTTTCTTGAACTTGCCCTGTGTCAAAACAATCTCACCACCTACATCATTCGTAATGATTTATGGCATACTGTCCAGTTGAGATAAGGTCATTAACAGAAATTAATTGGTGCTTGCTGATGATCCTAATAAAGCAAGCTTCAGACATGACTCAGACTGTGCAAGCATGCCACTTCCAGTTGAAAGCCCACTTAAGTTTGTCTTAAACTGATTCCACGTTGGAAATACCTGATATTGCCTGTAATCTGAGAAACTAAATATTTTTCAGGAGTTTGAGTGACTCGGATAGTTCTTGAAAGGAAATAACAATCCTCATTGGAATCTCCTAATTGGAACAAATGACATAATTCCTTTGCCAGTTTGGTATTTTTTTTCCACCCTAGATTGAAGAGAAAACCAAAAGCAGCAGACTTGTATTGAACTTCAGCATTTAGAGCTGTATGGTTTAGTGCAAGTCAAGGCCTCTGATGCAAAACCAGACAGAAGATGAAGCAAAGCCCGTCAAAAATTCTAATTAAAGTGTATGTTTATTACAGGGTTATTAAATATATTTAATTTCTTTTTCTTGCAGAGTTGAAGTCTTCTGCACAGCATCGTTCAATGGGAAAATGATAGCTGCAACCCATGCTGGATGTCTTTAAATAAAATCTTAAACCCCAAGGCCTTGGACTGTGTGTTTTGTGAAACTCCTGAAGTGCTTTTGACAGCTGGTGTGTTCTGAGAACCCGTTCAAATTGCACTGTATTGCCATTAAATTAAACAGTTAATTGTCATCATGTATAGAAACAGAGGGTAGGGAAAATCACATTTCAAAATTGGGATTGGGCTGAACTTGTTATACTGCTCAGAGTAATGACCTGGGATAGTTTATAGCAGTGGGTATCCTGTCACATAATCCATGCTCCAGAATTTTTAACTTCAGTGATGATTTTCTTTGGCTTTTCTCCCACACTCAGCTGTTCTAAAGAGCTGCTGGTCCCTGGTCTCTGAGAGGGGCTTGGGCACTGCCCTGAAGGTTTCATGAGGCTTCAGGCTCAAGGAATGAGGTAGGTACAACTCTGACCAGAAAAAAAGTATTGGTATTCTGTAATTACCAAAATTGATACTACTGCAGATTTGGGGGTGTTTGGAAGGAACCGATGGCTTTCTGTTTGTAGTGTTGGCACAGAGCCATGCCTGGCCTTGGGGCCTTTAATTAAAGAAAATGCAGGAGCTGTGAATGCTTTCGGGATCCTGAAACCAATGAGAATTCAGTCACACACTTCAGTCAGTGGCCTTGTTGACAGCACGAGTAGAAACATTTTCACACCTGCTGTTGTGACCATGCCATTTTCTGGAAGCACAGGGTATGGAGAGCCTTGCTCTGGGATGGCCCCTTCACCCTTGCAGGCACTGCTCTGAAGGGCTGTGAGCTGCTTTCCTTGTGAAGTTTTCTGCTCTGCTTTTCCCCTCCTGCTGCAGCACAGTGCATTTAATGTGGCTTGAACCATCAGAATCTGCAAACTGAACAGTGTCATAAAATACTGTATTCTTTCCTTGCCATTCTAATGTGTGTGGATGCCAGTTTCTCATCAAACTCCCCTGGCAGAAGTACGTTGGAGTGGTAACATGCTGCTTGTAACAGAACAGCTGGGTGCCACATTTCTCTTTCCAGGGGTGATTAAAGTGCTGATGGACTGTTCCCCCTTACTCCAGAGTCCCTGATGTATTTGAAAAGCACACAGATGGCCTCTGAAGGGTCACGCTGTGGGACAGGCAAACTGATTCCTTTACCGTACTGAAAACAAAGTTTCCTTTCTGAATGCCACTCTCTTCTCTTGTAGTGCTCAAACATAATTTAGAGCACTGGTGGTTAAACGCAAAGCAATTATTTGTGGATGAAACGTTAGAGACTTTATCCTCTTGTGATGCATTCTGTAACAAATCATCTCTTTTCACATTTTTTGTTACACTGATGGATCGTAGTCATTTAGGAGCAGAAAGGTCCTGGGGGCTACTAGTTATAAGAAGCTTCTAAATCATGACCTTGTTTCTAACCCTCTCACCAACTTGGATAAAGAAATCACTGATGTGGAGCACAGTACCTGTAGTCTCTCATTGTGGTAGCACAGATTCTTTCCCATGGGAATTTTTCTCTTCTTCTCCCTGTGTTCTATAAATAAAGATAAGGTGTGGATGTTATTGAAACTGTCTCTGGAAAGATGGACAGTTCTACCTGGCCTATGGGCCTAGGGGGAGGTTTTGAATTGACCCAATCCGGAGAAACTTTTAAAAGTCTATATAAGTTTTAGAATTAAATAATAAAATCAGAATTCCGCCTCACCTGATCCAGTCTGGTTCTTGCACTCGGCTAGCGCTCAACAGCGACATCTCATCTGCTGCTGTTTTACGTAATTTCCATGTCTGTGTGCTGAGGGGATGGAGGATCTGAGCCTCCTCTGTGCTGGTGGTTGTGTTCCAGCTGTCACCCCCTGTATAACCCCAGCTTTTGTGTGCCAGTACAAATCATGCAAAAATTAAACAACATCAGGCCTGCTTTGTGTGAGGGCTGATAAAATGCGTCATGTTAGTCATAAACTATTTGATAAACCAGTGTTTGTGGTATGCTGTTACTAGTTAATCTTTCATTTACAAAGGAAATGTAGTACAATTTTCTAGCCTTTGTTAATACGGTCAGTTAATTCACAATTCCTTGAGTATAGGTAGTTGTTAGTTTGTATTTTTTGATAAAACACCTGCACACTGTGAGTTAGAAAATCAGTACTTGTGTTCTCCATTCATGGCAAGCTTATTCCTGTGTGCTGCCAAAGCTGTAATTAGTCCCTTTAGAACTGGGTTGTTCCCCTACATGAGTTGCTCGGGCAGTTTTCAGTAGTTTTTAAGCCCCATCAATTACCAAGCCCGTAAGTTCTCTGCCTGACTTAAGTAATTGCTTCCCTTAGGATTTCAGAACTTTTGACTTCTGCAGCAGAAACAAATTACCAGATCTGTGCTGGTCTTTCTGTTACTGCAAAATGGGACAGTCTGCATTCTACCCAAAGGCATTTTTTACTTCTAGATTATCTGTAGTTTCATCGCTGCTCAATAAAGCAAAGTCTAAAATGCATTATTTTGGTTGCCTGGGTGGAAAATACAGGTTGTCATTGAGAGAGATGTGGCTCCTGTCATTAATACCAGGTATTTGACTGTGTTTTAATTTCACAGAGGCACAACTCCAGATTGCATTTGTTTCTTTGCTCTTATGAGAAGATCACTGCATTCAGCCAACACGTCCTTAACATTATTATTTATTTATTTATTTATTTATTTATTTATTTATCTGTTTATTCATTTAACTGCCCATTTTTTCATTTACTCCCCGAATCTACCTTGGTCTCAATCTTTCAGAGTTTACCCATTCTATGGTTTATTGTTTTAAGTCCTCCTAGTCTTTTATTTGTTTACTGACTGCTGAAGAGGTGACCCAGAGAAACTCAGATTTTTTTTCTCACCTCATTTTCGCATTTTGGAATGACTTCTCTAAACACATTCCCACCACAGATGTTAACATGGACACACCCAGCCCTGAGTGATCCTAGAGACAGAAATGTCACTATTAATATATAAGAATGAACAGATATTTAATGGTAATAAGAGGGATGGATCGGATTCATTAAAGCCTATGAGCTGCAGAATTAAGCTGTGCAAAAACATAGTGTGTTCCATCCCACTCAGCTATATAATAGTCTGGGCACCCAGTGAAATATTTATTTAAAAATAGCTTTTTGGGTTCCCTTTAGGGTACCCTGACTTGGTAGAAGATAAATCAATTGAAAATAGGCAAAAAGCAATATGGAAGTGGTGCTCCTCTGTCATTAAAATTATATGAAGGAAACAAGGCAGTGGTTAGAGGACCTCTGGGAAATAACACATCTGTGCGAAGGATTGTATTTTTTTGCTTGCCAGATGACAATTTTAAGGAAGATCATTAATGACCCCTGATTTTTTTTCCAATCTTCCTGTTGTAATTTTCACCTACATGATTTCTGTTTTGGCACAAACTCAAAACCTCTCTGCCTTGCTTCCAGAGAGCTTCACAGCTTACCATTTTAATTATGTTAGGTATAGTCTTCACGCTGTTTCTGAATTACATCTGAGCAGATGTGAATTAGATGTCCTTATGTTTTAATATTTGGGATGTTTTCAGTTTGTGGATCTTTCTTTCTTACTTTGGAACACTCCTTATTCCAGAGGGACAAGTCTGGAAGGACATGGGTTAAGTTACACTGAACAGGGTAAATGTCTTGATTTGGTGAAAATTAATATATTATTTTTCAAATTATTCTAGAATTTCTGTTCAGCAATTAATTTGACAGTGTATCCTTTTCATATCCACTTTTCAGAAAGCAATGGGAATTTCCCCCCCGCCCAAGAACAGAAGTTTCAAGTCTGGTTCAGCACCCAGAATTGATCCACGTTGGAGATAAGATACTGGCTTGGATGAGCCACACTTCTGAATTATTGTGGGCAACTCTTGCATAATAGATTGATATAAGTAAAACAGAAACCTGGACTGTTTTTTCTGCCTTTAAATTGTGACCCCTTTAGGTGTTGCCCTGTACAGTAATTAAGATTATGAGTTATGAAAATTGCTTTAAGATCATTTTACTGCTAATTAAACAGCAGGAAAAAAATTCAAAATATTTTCTGATATAAGTTACCAGCTACTCTTTTCTTGTTTCTTGCTAACCTAAGATTTTTATTTCTATCTGAACATGAATCAGTTTAGAGGTTTATAAACAAATAGGGCTGGAGGAAGAAAATATGCAAGTAGTACTTAGTATTGCACAGGCTAGCACATTCAAACTATTTTTATCCTTTAAAGGTAGAGATCATCTACACATTGCAATTCATTACTTTGGTTGAGTTTTCAGTGCAGTAACATCAATGGGTATTTTTTAAAAATTAAATAGAATTGTTAAGGAGAAAGAAGGGAAGGAAAAAAATTGCTGCCTCCATGAAAAAGAAATTAGTTCTCCATTTCATGATCAAGAAAATAAAGTTATATAAAGGTCAAAAGATACACCCAATAGGTCATAGCAGAGCTGGGATACAATATCCAGTGCTATAAAAATGTTCCTGCCTGTTCCCACCTCAGTGGAGTACATTAAACAGCTATGAGAAGCTATTTGTAATCATTATTTTAATGTATGAAAATACACAATAGGACAGAAATAGAAGGGCAAAACAGATTAAGTCTCTGGATTGCTTAACTGGCAATTGGAATGTGTACCAGAGGAGCACGATAACACAATTTATTGTTAAAGATGTCGTAATTACATCTCCAATTATCACAGGAAGTCATAGGCTGAACAATAGGTGGAATGGTGCAAGTTTAGGACATATGTTACTGGAAAAACACTTTGGAGTAGCACTGAGCGGTTTGTGGCAGGTCAGGACTGAAAGACAGCGACTGTGAGACCCTCTGTGGTGCAATTAATCATTGTTTCAATTAAAACATGAGTGTGGGCTCTCCCCCCGTGCCTTCTCCATGGGTTTGTCAGAGGCAGCCCCTTCTGCAAACAGCAAGTGCCCGCTCGGCTCCTGTTTGCTCTGCTTGCACAGGGAAGATAAATGTTAGTTGCTCTCTGGGATGATATGCTCAATAAGTTTGACTTGAATTTAAATGAGTTTAAAATAATAGTATTTGCCGGAATTAATGTGATCCACTGTTCCATTTTCTCCCTTGGTATTCCATGAATAACATTAAGTTTCTTTTCTGTGGTTGCGCCACCTTTTTCCATTAGCTATGTAGAGCATGCAGCTCCTTGAAAAATGTCACTGTATAAATAGTGTTGCTGAGAACCTGACTAAGCCACAGCCAGCAACAAAATGTGGAAATGTACCTTGCTGGCAAAAAAAAAAAAAAAAAAAAAAAGAGTGTAAAAATCATGTATGTGAAAATGTGTATAAATGTATATAAAAATTATGACAAGTGATGGAAGGACAGAGATGAGAGGGAAGAGTGTGGTCTGAGGTTTTGTTTCTTTTTTGTGAAATTTTGGTTGCACCATTAAAATTCATAACTCTTGAGGGTTCTTTAGACTAAGTTTAGCAAAAAAAAAGCCCAAACTACCACTCCATATTCCTGGACTAAATGTAGTTTTGTAAAGACAAGAAGAAAGATCTCTTTCTCAAGGAAGGGAAAACCTGCTAGCCACCAAGCCAATCAATGAGCACAGATATTTGGCTAAATGGGGATTTGCTGTGAACCAAAGCTATTGCCTGAAACAGTGGCAGAATGGGCTGTGGGGGGAAAAAACACAAACATAAATATACAGGTCATTAATATGAATGAGAAATTCTTTTGCTTGCCTTCATGAGCCATGCAGGTAATTGAAAGTGAAAGCTGAAGAAGATGTGCCTCCCTAAAGAAGACCCATCTCTCCAAGACCTTGTTTTCTGACAGCCCGAAGCAGATTTGGGGAACAGCTGATTGGAAACTTTTCTGGAAATGTGCACATCCCTGTGCTCCAAAACCATGCTGTCACTTCTCTTTCCTGTTTGTTTCTCCCAGATGTGGTGCTGTCCTCTGAATCCAATACGGCAGAGGATTGTTTTCAGCCAAACAGGAGTTCAGTTGTTAACTCAGTGTTGTCTCAATCCACTTCCAGGAGCTCTAAGTGCCTCTTTATAGCTCATTTGGGACTATGTTAGTGCTGGCTTTATGAAGCTGGGTGTGGAAGGTACGGGGTTTTTTTGGAGGGGTCAGGGGGAAAGCTGGCAACTCCAGTAAGTTCCCTTATTTTCATATTCTGGGGTAGCAGCACAAATGGGGAAGTATGCTGCAAATACCTGCATAATTTAATTGTTAGGCCCAGCTGAAATTCCTCTGCCCACTGCAGAATCCAAAAGCAGAGTGTGGGCACCTGACAGCCCAGACACAGCACAACTGAAGTAGCTGAAGGTGTGACTTCAAAGTTACCTAAATTTTATTTAATTCTCTGCTGCTTTGAAGTTAAAGCAATACTGCAGCAGTTCAGCTGGAATTTACCTCTGAAATCAAACTATGTAAAACAATTTGCCAGCTACTCTAATCCTAAGTAGGTCAGCAAAACCTAGGCTAGTAACACTTTAGATAGGTTACTTCTTTAGGTTGATTCAAAGCCATTTTCCTGCTATGTAGGCAATTCCAAGAATGGAAAGTGCAAAGCCCAGAAAGCCAAGCTGAACATCCGCACTGGGGCAGGACTGAGCACAAGGACAGGGCTCAGACCCCCATGTTTTTATGGGGTGCTGGGTGCCATAACTGGTTCACTTTTCCTTCCAAGGAGCCCATAAAATTGATAGTCAACCTAATTTCATGTAAGAGAAGACTGGGGTTTCAGCACTTGCTCCAGAGGGTGTTTAAATACAGTTGTATGTAATTATTATTTTTTATTTACTAGAACACTAACTCAGGCCTCTTCTTTCCTAGCAAAATTCCACAACCATCCCTCCTCTGCCATAAACAACCCCTGAAAAGTGGAATAGCTCAGCGGGTGGTACTGAGAGCACACCCTCACCAGAGCAGCTCAAACTGTGTGCATTAAAGCAACACCACTGGGAAGCCACCACAGATCACCTGAAACTGAGCCTGGGCCCCTCATACTCTGCACAACAGCTCACCTGGCTGGAAGGTGACCACACATCTCTTCTTTGTCCAGCTAAATTTAGATACCATTCCAGCAGCCATGTGAACACCCACTAAATCAGGTCATGTAGGAGAGGAAATAACAACAGGTTCTGCTTTTGAAAATGGCATTATTGCTAGAGACATGCTCTAAAAGAGGGGTTTTTTTTCTGAAATTGCAGGAGAGGAAAAAGACAATATGTAATCAGGGACTGAAAATGGTCATTTCTTAAAACCCCCTAGCAATTTTTGTGTGAGATTGCTAAATGAAACCTTTGTTCTCCCTTAGGAATCAATGACCTTTGAAAAATTAGTGACCAAACAGAAATAGAAGACAATTCAAGGTAAGTCTATTGACAAAAGAGGAAAAAAAAGCAAGAGTTCAAACTATCTCACTGAAGATGAAATAGTGGAGGGTGCTGCTGGGTGAGAGGTGCTAAGTGAAGGTTAAAATGTCTCACATCTGCAACAAATCACAGTAAAGAAAAGCTGCCCACCAAAGGGTGTTTGTCCACTTGCCAGGTGCATAAAGCAACAGAGAAAAATTGGGACCTAAATTCTCTCAGGTATTTCTCCTCACTGGTTTAAGTTGTGCAGGTGCAAAATACACTCAGCCACTGCCTGAGGGTCAGAGAGCAGGCTCAGGGTTTTAGCACCCCAAACATGAGAGGAAGGACAGATTTTGGTAGCTGTGTGCCAAAGAAATGAATATTGTTTCATTTTCCTGAAGAAACATAAATCAGGATTCCTATCTACACTTCAAATGCTACATTACCTGTTACTGAATTAAGCCTTCTATAATTGCAGGAAGCTTTAAAAATAAAGCAGCAGCAATGCATCTCCTTATTCTGGCTTCTGTTTTCTGCAGCATTTATGATCCAAGGTATGCAGTTCTGAGCACATTTGTTCAATCACAAATGATACAGACAGAACAATTTTTTAGGAAAAGTCTTCCAACCCCTTTTGTGAACACCAGATCAGTGGCAGATTTTGGGAGGTCATACTCCCAAAACTTAAAAGCCTTTAGAAAAAAATTAATTTAGAAAAAAAATCAGCCCATGAACTAAGAAAAGATACGTTGTTGTTTGCCCTTAATCCCAAACATTTTCCTTCTCAAAAATTTGCATTATGTCACTAGCCACTCTGTAAAACTACAGTTTCTCCATTTCTAGCTGTAAATACCCTATGAAACTTCAACACTCGTGCTATTCAGTGCTGATAATTAAACACCTATTTGACAATCCCATTCAGCTGCTAATACATTAAAATTTTCTGGTCTTTCTGTAAAATGCAGAAGTAATTTAGACGGCAGTGCACCATCTGGCCTCATAATATCTCTTTTAATCTCACAGGTTATCAAAAATTCACTGCTCCCTCCTTCTCCTTCATAACCTTCTGCAAGTTCTTCTTTAACATGCAGTTTCTTTTTATCATAAAGAGGTTTTCAGTTTAGAAAGCATTCAAAACCCCAAAAAAGAGCCAAAGTTCTATGGTACTGTAAGTGTTGGAAAACAAATGTGGTTTTAAGGCCGGAAGGATGGCACTGCTAATGTGACACAAAGCAGACATTTACAGCAGAAGTTCAGGTTTTCCTTATTGAGTCTTTTCAGACCTTGTAAATGTATTTGCATTACTAAGAATACAGATATATTTTTAAAAAAATAAAAATTGAGAAGCTCTAGCAAAAGGTTCTGTGGGGTTTGTTTTGACAGGAAGCTATAAAATAGCAGTTGGATATAGTCAAAATCTATCCAATTAAGAAATTCTTTTGAATATCAAATGAACTGTAAAACTTATGTAGATATGGTAAAGAAAACAAAACTGTGGGAAAAAAAAGTCAGCTTTTAGTCCAATCATTTTATTTATCTTTATGTGATGCATCTTTTCCTAGTTATTAGCTTACATCCATTTTTTATGCATGTGTATGATGGTGTACAGGTAAAAATTAGTAATTATGTAAATGCTTGGAGTTGCTCTCTGTTCCACCTGAAAATAATATTTGTTTCCTGGTAATGAATATGGGCAGAATGAAGAAATTGAAACAATTTCTAAAACTTTGTCATTACATTTCCCCATATTCTGTACTTCTTAGCTGTAAAACCTACTTCCTAAAATTTCAGTCTTTGCACGGAATTATTATTTATATAGTGCTGCAATGTCTGAATAAATATTGTCTAATTGTTCATTTATTTGCTCAGTTCAAGTGGTCTCACACAAATGTCCAAAGGACTGTAATCACTCCCTTACCTAATTTTCTCAACAGGCAGTGTTTTCACAGTGCTCTGTTGCTATAATAGGTATTATAAGTGGAAGAAAATTGAAATGCTTGCTCAAACATTTGCCAAAAAAAAATTAGAAATTCTGGACTGCCACCAAGTAAAGGGAAAGAATTCCCAGTCAGGCATCCATCAGCTACTCCCCATCCATTCAGAGAGCACCCAAGGGAGCAGGATACTCCTTGGTTTGGTGAGTCTCGTAAAATTCAGGAGTACCCAAATTAGATGCCTTTTCATGTAGTTTTGTGCCAATGCTTGGTTTCTCTGTAATGCCTGGAAGTAATTTGTTAAATGTCTCACGCTTCCATGAGATACTGCTGGTGCCTAAAACATCACCCATCAGAAAGGAATGACCTTTCCACGAAGGAAAAAAAAATCACTGCTTATGTCTTTTTAAATGCTGATAAACTTAGGTGGCACCAACAACCCCAGCAAGATTTATGGAGCAATACCCTCCAGTATATAAGCACCATCAGGTAGCTTTGCATTCTCTGATGAATAAACAATTGAAGTCGTAATTGTTTGTGCATTCCTGAAAATGTCAACAAAATCAAACATCTGTCATGCCAGATAAGGAAACACGGCTCGTTTAATACACTTAGTGCTCTACTCAGCCTTGAAAAGGTCACTCTGGTTTTAACAAGCGCTGTGTAATTTATTGGCTCCCAGTAAATGACCATGTAGTGACAGTAAAGCTGTGGCCATGTTTGGTTACCCTCCAAACGACACATTTTATTAAGATAGCACATCATATTTAGCACAATCTGTTTAATGTTGCTTTTGGATGCGCTCTCACCCTCTCAATTATGACCGGCTGTGACATGAAACCATTTTTACCAAAGCAACACTGACGGCCCCCAGCCCCATCCCACTACAATAGAGCAGAGCAAGCCAGAACCATCGCCTTGAAAGCCACCCATTTAAGACAACAAACAACACACAAAGGCAGCATTCACTCCTCTGCCATCTTCAGTGGCAATAAACCAAATCCACATACGGCTCAATTCCAGATTGAAGCCATCAGCAGCACACAGGTGGTGCTCGTCTGCCAGGAAGGGCTGGACACCTTTCTGACTCTGGCTTCCTGCATCAGGCTTCTGGATCCGGCCCTGAATCCCTTCAGAAATAACTCATGGCAAGTGCTGCTTTTTCTCCCTGCTGGGTGCACCAAAAGAACTGTGCAAAAGAACACCAAAAGCCCAGGGATGTCTCATTTTGCACAGACCTATGTAGCTGAAAACTGATCTCTTGGAGCCACTCTCAGTGACCTGCATTATTCTCCTGTTGGCCTGTGCTCAAAAGATTTGCTAATGTCAGTGAGAGGAAGATATTTTGGGGCAAATGTGGACACACTGTGGCAGAGAGAATTGTGCCTCCTTCAACACATTGTCTCGAAGCACAGTCAGTTTTTGGCTTGATGGCTGTTGTAACCTAAGAGTGCAGTGCATTCAGTGTCATTTGGCCCTAAAAAACCCTGACAAAGTGTTAATTATTGGTACTGATGAGTTGGTTCTGTTCCTCCTTAAACTAAGAAATCTAATCCTGAAAGATGCCATTACGTGGGAGATCCAAATAAGCAATTTATTTCCCAGGCTGGCTGGCAGGTCAGAGTTAGCACAGATGCACAAACGCGTTGATCACATCACTGGACAGCTGGTGGGAGCTGGCCCAAATCTCTTTCCTCTGTTCCTCTCCCAAGTATTTGACTCCTGAGCCAATTCTGTGAGCTGGCTCCAGGAATTTATTTATAATCCATGGAGGTAATTTGGGATGAGAAAACAATGATCTTAGAAGGTTTGTGCTTTGAGTAAAGGTGAATTTGAGGTGCTTTACACATCTAAATTATGGAAGACCTTATACAAAGGAGGAGAAAGGATATGGACTGTTCTTCCTTTCCTTTCATTTCTGGTACACAAGAGAGCCACAAGGCCAAGTGAGGATTATGCTGCTGGGGTTTTTTTCATCCCAACAGGATTACAAAACGCTTTATGGAGTGTCACTTTGTTTCATGCCTGCCAGTAATGGAAAATGGGGATATCAGCCCTCTCTGCAAAGGTTGATCGCTGCTCCCCTGAGCAAGGACAAGTGGGCCTGTGCATCCAGATCATTCCTAAAGGACTCCTGTGGGAAAAAGATTGAATTTTGGCTGATAGAATAACCAGGCTTTACACTGGATTGTTACTAGGCTCTCCCACAGTTTATTTTCAGAGAAAGGGCCTGACCCTTTCTACTTGCCAGTGTTAGGTAAGGACATCAAGCAGAATTCACTCCTCAGGCATAACATGGCATCACTGTGAGGGAGTGGATCACCCAATGCCATGATCAGCTGTCATGATTTATGTGTTTCATGGTTTAACCCCAGCCAGAAATTCACCCCCACACAGCCTTTTGCCCACCCTGCCCTGGTTGGATCAGGGAGAGAATTGGGAGGGTAAAAGTGATAAAAGGCGTAGGCTGACACAAAGACAGTTTAACACGTAAAGCAAAAGCCATGCACACAGCAAAGAACCAGAATCCATTCCCCACTTCCCACGGGCAGGCAGGTGTTCAGCCATCCCAGGACAGCAGGGCACTGTCACATGTCATGGTGACTTTGGATAACAAACACCAGCACTCCAAATTCCTCCCCCTTCCTCCCTGTCCCCGCAGTTCTACATGCAGGGCATCATGCTGCAAGGTCTTGGGTGTCCCTTGGGTCAGCTGGGGTCACCTGTCCTGGCTGTGCCCCCTCCCAGCTCCTTGTGCACTCCCAGCCTGGGCCCTGGTGGAGTGGTGGGAGGAGGAGGAACGTCTTTGTGCAAGCTCAGCATGAACAAAACCATCCCTGTGTTGTCAGCACTCCCTCCAGCACAGATCCAAACCACAGCCCCACACCAGCTACTGTGAACAAAGCTCACCTTACCCCAGCCAAAAGCGATCCATCCTCCACCTCTTCTTCCATGCCCAGGCCACGCACTCTCCAGTACACCCCCGTTAACCACCACCCCTCCTTCCATCCTTTGATGGGGTACAGACACATTGTTCCCTTAGTCTGTGGACCACTTTTGTAAAATGCCCTTGAAATGTCCAGAAATGTTCACAAAATGCTCAATGAGTTCATTTAGTCCATGGCTTTGGGGTCCATCTGAGGAACAGCAGTGTTCTCATGGTACAGCCTCTGTCCTTCTGTCCCAAAGTCTGGATGACTCAAAAGCTCAGAGTCTGAATTCAGTGTCTAACCAAAAATCTCAGCTCTGCCAGCAACCTCCTGCTAGGCAGGAATCTAACAGTATTTCCCATTCCCATAATGGATTAGGGGCACCCTAACAAACAGAAAGAAGGCAATAATCTTTAATCCCACTGCAGAACACATTGCTGCAAAATGTGTGAAAGAATTAGGAAAGAATCAGACAAATCCAAGGAGCACAGGCACGTCAGTGTGAAACCAACAGGAGGGTCCATAGACAGTGTGAACTCTTGGCTGTAAAACAGAATAGTGGGGAGGTGTCCTAGGAAAGCACCTCTATGTAATGCTGCATTTAGTACTTCTCCATAATTCTGTTATTTCCTATTTCCTGTGCTCCTGTGTCTTTTCTGGCTGACCTCAGAGACAGGACGCTGCCCTGAGAGAGCCCTTGGTCTGAGCCAGCAAGGACCACGCTGTTTATTGTCTTAAACAATGTTTCAGATGCACCTTTAAAAACCTGTTTCAGACCTGCCAAGTGTTCGGCTGATCTTGGCCATAAAGATATATTCCTCCTTGGTTTGTATTTTTAGTCATAATTAAGTCCATTTTTCTACACTTGGCCTTATTGCTATTTCATTTACTTAAGCTGTAATGATTAAATCTAATTTACTACTCTGTGAAATCTTAATCCTTCTGAAAAGTAATGGGCAAAGTACACAGGTCAGTTAAGAAACTGATTCACCACATAACCTCCATTTAGTAATTCCATTTATTTCAATAAAACTAGATGGCACATGAAAGAAAGACTCTACAGTGGCCTTTAGTCTCCAGAAAATCATAGAATTTTTAATGCAAGCATTGAAGAGATGTCTTGACCTCTTCCTGAACACATTATTTTTCATGGAAAAAAATCCAAAACAAATCCAGCTCATAAAATGTCTCTAAAGAAAGCCAGCTACATTTTGTGCTTGTTCTTATTTTACAAGTACAACATTATCCTTTTCAAATATAAAAAATGTCAGCTTGATAATACAGGGGAAAGGATTTCCATATCCACGGTGAACATGATTTCTCTAAAAAACAATAAATGAAAAGCCTATTACTAATGTAGTATTCTCACTTTAATCACGTTTGTTCATTACTCCCATATTTTAGGTGATATAAAAGGAGGAACAATTATTGCCTTGTTCACTTTGATTTATTTGGCTCAGTGCCTCCTTACCTAGGTAATGTAAAATAAACTGTGCTACATGGGTCATTTATGATGTGATTTAATAAGATGCTTTTTATTTCTAGCCTGCAGCGAGACACATTATTTTGCAAGCACCTGGCAAAAAAAAAAAAAAAATAAAACAACAAATAAAAACAAAACCAAAAACAGAACACCCAACAACATTTCTTTTGTTCATTTTCTATTTTCACTCAGTAGACTCCAGCCTACAAGATAATTTAAAGCAGGTTGTCATGGTGGTAATGTACTAAAACAGGACTTCAAAACCCATGTCAGGAAATGGTGCCTGGATGTCAAAATAAGGAAGGCTGTAACTACAAGCTTGACCAGCTCCTAACCTCCTTTGGGTATTTCTGTGTAAATTAAGACTTGCTCCTTTTCAGTGGCTGGAGCAGGTTAATGTTTTTGCTTAACAGCACATGCTGTCTACAAACAAAGTTATATTTATGTAACAGGTATCTGAGACACACACGGAGGTAAAAAAATGAGCTAGGAAAATGATTTTCTACAAACACAGTGAATAACATAAGCAAGTTTACCACACTGAAACTTAAAAAAAAAAAAAAATTAGAGGAATTTGGGACCAGTTTCTATGGCTTTTAGTTTTTTTGATGATTCGCTTATAGCCATTCTATGGAGGTAATGTTAACTCAAAACTCTGCAGATGGCACAAAGTTAAAGGAGCTGGTATTTGAAAATCCTATGCAGGGATATTCCATACATTTTTTTTCTTTATCTCAGATCTAGTGCTTGTGTGTATTTATCGTTATATCTATGTCTCTAGCATTGGATTGTTCATTAAGTTTATACCCCCATTAATAAAATTCTTTATTTTCTGGTCTACAGCCTCCTTCAAAGTTAAAAGCATAAGTGGGAAACCCTTCACTGTTGCTTGAGAAATCCCTACCAACAAGAAGCTCCAACAAGTGCCTGCCTGCAGTCCTAAAATCCAGCATATTTTGTCTCCTGAATTTTAGAAACATGGCAGCACAACCACATGAAAGATACAGGGAGACTGCAGAGGTGCTGAAGGGTTCAGTCCCCATGAGGCTTTTGGAGGGAATTTAAGCAACAACACAAAACTGTGAGAATTGTGAGCCCCCCTGTGATTTAGATGGGGATGGCAGGAGTGCACATCATTTTTTCTGTGCTTTATGAGACACCCTTGGATGTCCTGACATGTAATGAGAACAGCTAAGGTGTTGAAAAGTACTGATGGCTTAAAATCACCTGTGATGTCCCTGTAGCTGAAAACCCCTGTAGCTGTGCCTGTACAGTTGCACAGATTGTGCTGCACAGATGGCCTTCTACGATAGCAAAGAAAAATTGTGCCATTATCCTGAGCAAAAATTCAAGTCCCATGTTTACAGTGGTGTTCTTGAATATTTTAAATTTTTTTAGATCAAAAATATGCACGTCTCAGAAGGATACCAACATGCCTCCAGCTCTCAGGGGTCCCAGCACAGGAAGGAGCTGGAGCTGCTGGAGCCAGGCCAGGGGAGGCACCAGGATGGGCAGAGGGATGGAGCAGCTCTGCTGGGAGGACAGGCTTCGAGAGCTGGGATTGTTCAGCCTGGAGAGGAGAAGCTTTGGGGGGACCTCAGTGTGGCCTTGCAGGGCCTGAAGGAGCTGCAGGGAAGATGGAGAGAGATTATTGGCAAGGGATGGAGGGACAGGACACAGGGAATGGCTTCCCAGTGCCAGAAGGCAGGGATGGATGGGATATTGGGAAGGAATTGTTCCCTGGGAGGGTGGGGAGGCCCTGGCACAGGGTGCCCAGAGCAGCTGTGGCTGCCCCTGGATCCCTGGCAGTGTCCAAGGCCAGGCTGGACACTGGGGCTTGGAGCAGCCTGGGACAGTGGGAGGTGTCCCTGCCCATGGCAGGGATGGCACTGGATGTGCCTTGAAGTCCTTTTCAACCCAAACAATCCTATGATTCTATGCTTTTCAGTACACAAGTAAAGGATTAACTAATTTCCAGTAAAAAATTGTTTTCAGCACAAAGCTTTCAAGACAATTTTTGTTTCTGCTGCTGCAGTGATAGCATCTGATGCTGTATCTTCTGGCACTATTTATGCACGTGAAGTAAAGCACTTACCTAATTGCATATGATGGTAGTACATCAATACAGTCACATAATCCATAAACATTTCTCTTTCATAAGCTCTTATCGCATTACCACTGATTATTTAGGGAAAAAAATAAACATTAGTGTTATATGGCATCCTTCCCTTTATTATTTTTAGCCTTAAATGAGGTTAAAATATGCCAAGAAACAGGAATTTAAAGTGGGGAGCAGGACTGGAAATGGAGTGATTGGAACTGCTTCAAAGATGTGCAAGAAGAAGTAGCAGCTCTATTTCAGAAGCTGCAGCCTGGATAGATCTGGTCCAGGCATGGGTGGGAGAGAGTGCCACAGTGTGCCAAGAGCTCCATTTGCCAGTGCATTTGCCATTCTGAATAGCTAAGGCAGCACAGTTCACCACTCAAAGAGCTGTCTGGGTAAAACTAAGCCAGAATGAAATTAATTTAGATGTTTTTTGAACTGTGGAAGTGGAGATTCTGGAGACGATCATTCGACTTGAGAGATTCCATAAAGAAAAATTGCCTCGTAGATTCAACTTGCTCAAAAAATGCTCATAAAAAACCATCTCTTGACACAATTCACCAAGAACCACACTGGTTCCTCTGTAAGATCATGCTTCATTACTCACTGAAATTAGCAAAATGAATTCTCTTAACTCCAGGGGCGGAATCAATTGAGGAACTAGTGAATGTGATGAAGCTGCTCTTGCACAGGCAACAAAAGAAGATGTTTTGTGGTTTTGCTACAGCAAACCTGACTGCAGTAGAAGACCTAAGGGACCTAAGACAAATGGTTGTTAAGAAATTATATATGGGTAGCTTTTGTGTCATCCCTCTCGTGCCTGCTACCACAGTAGGTTTGCTTTAATAAAAACATAGAAAAAAACCTCAGTATCTTGTTTAAAGGTTATTATTGTTCTTGCAGAAAATCCAATCTTATCCTGGGCTCCCTGCCCAGCTATGTTAACTAATAAAATTTTCTTTTGTGCCTTTTTAAAGACACTGCCATGCCATGTGCAGTTCACTGAAACACTTAGTTTTTGGTTTTTAAACTTGGTTTGTAGGCGTGCCATTAGTCTTAGGCTTCCATAAAGAAAGGGTTTGGTCATACCAAGGAGCCTGCTTAAATCTTGTAGCAGCACATGCTGCCCAGGGAGCACAACACAACAAAAAGAAGGTGCTCTGCTCACCCCCGAGCCTTCCCTGTTGTTCATCATCGTGTTGGATGAGAGAACAAGGGGATCCACCTCGGGCACAGCAGTGGCCAGGGGAGTGTGTCAGCCCTGGGACAGCTATTAGGAAAATGTGCTTTTTGAGAGCGAGGGGAGAAATGCTCTGCCACAAGGCTTGAGTGTGAAGTCTGTAATTTAGAGTCAGAATGTGTCAGATTTATCACTGTCAAACTTGATCTGTTACCACTGTGCATAAAATCTACCCACAGAATTCCTCCTCCAGGCAATCAGTAGCCTGCAGTAAGTGCTGGGAGCAGGTCCAGCCTGCTGGAATGAGACACTAAAGTGGCCTGGATTCCTGCCTTCACAAAGCCAGGACCTCTGGGGTTTTCAGTGCTGGTGTGTTCTTCTCTCACCTTCATAAAACAAAAGGAAATACAACTTTATGAATGCTTGATTACACTACTGATGTTGCTGCTTCAGTGGAAGTCCATAAAGATCAGAATCATCATAACCCCCGATTTACACAGATTTCCAGAGAAAAGCAAAGGTGATACCAAGCCAACTGATGCCCAGGAAACAAACCTGTTCAGCCTCTGCAGATTCCCCCTGCCAAGCTCCTGTGAGGCTGGATGCAGCTAGGATGCCACCAGCTGCAGAACTGCTGCCTTCGCCATGAACAGCTGCCAACCAAATCCTACATCCCACCTCAGCACAGTGACTGGGCGACTTCTGGAGGAATCTTTCTATTCCCTCACCTCTGCAGTTTAAACATGTGTTCATTTCCTCATGCAGAAACAACACATTCACCATTTCAATTATAAATCCCTGACAAAATTATTTCAGTTGCCTGCATCAGAGGGAGGTTCAGTAGGTACTCTTGACTGTCAGATTAGACTGTGGTTATAAAGGATGAACTTTCCTGTCCTCATTACTGAGCACTCACAGTGATCAGAGAGTCAGTCTATTGCTGCAGAAAGTCAGAATTTAAAGCAGAAATAAAAAAAGAGACATTAGCACTCTTACTAAAACTAATGTTACATTGTCACACAGGGAAATCTCACAAGCATCTCTCTGCCATTCTCATAACATCCTTCACTCAGCAAGACAAATAAACTACATCAAACATTTCATCCTGAAAGAAGCTGCAAAGCAGCTGCTCCTCTAAAGTACACGTGGAAAAATTCATAGGTGCACAGACTTACTTATCAATTTTACGTTTTTACGGTCTTTTATTCCTCTGCTTAGGAATCAGCTAACTTACTGTGGTATCATTTCCATGTTCATACCATTGTTAGTGTCAAAATTATCTTAGGACTAGATGCTGAAAACCTTCTTAAATTCAGACATCTGACTCTTAACAAGTCAGTACATCAAAACGTTGTATTGCTTTTTGCAACATTTAAAAAGCAAACTCTTTCTTCATCAGGGGCAAATCATCTTATTTGGAACAGGCTGACTGTTCCAGGAAGGAATAAGTTTCCCAGAGAAGATGTGGCTGCCTCTGGATCCCTGGAAGTGTCCAAGGCCAGGCTGGACAGGGCTTGAAGCAACTTGGGATAGTGGAAGGTGTCCCTGCCCATGGCAGGGGGTGGAACGGGGTGTTTTAAGCTCCCTTCCAACCCAAACCATTCTATAAAGTTATGATTTCACTTATAAAGACACACACATTTCCCAGCCAGTTTGATCTATTTTTTTTATGCCACTAAAATCAAAAGAAACATGCATACAAAGAACAGCATATAATGCTTTGTTAATTTCATACAAAAAAAAGGCAAACGAGATTGAAGAACCTCCGTGGTAGATCCCTGTGTTTGGTGGACTGGGGATGAAAATGACACAGTAAATTTTTGTGAGGCATGGGGAACTTACATTGTGCTCCAGTAACACATTGATATGATTTTGTGTTGGCTCAACTGCTGAATACAATAAATTTTATGACCTGGAAATCCACTGTGGAGGTGGTGTCTTGTGACTGGACCAACAGGCAGATTTTCCTGATTAATATAATGGAAACAGCCCAAGACAGAGGGTCTGCTTGTCTCCAGGCTACAATCAAATCTAATTCATTGAGTTTATTAGCAACAGATAAAAATCTGACCAGTGCAGCCTGAACTGCAGATAAAAGTTCCTTTCAAAATAACACTCGTAAAACTGATCTGATTGCATCTTTCTGGCATTTTTAATTCAGTCAGGCAATAACCCACCAAAAAGGCTGCTGGAAGCAGCTCCTGCTGATGGAATGGGGCAGGTTACAGTGCTGTGGCACAGCTGGGAGAGAAAACTATTTCCCAGCCCCGTGCATGTGCCAGGAGCTGAACCACCAAACTCCTGCAGGGATCACACTTGGGCTGCTTTCCCTGGAAAGAAGAGAAGCTTCATCTTAACCTCACTGCAGACCACTGAGAATTCAACATAAACGTACACTGAGCAGAAGGGATTTGTCCTTTCTTTGGTACACTAAGTGTTCCGCAAGTCTCATCAATAATTTTTAAAGCTACATACTGTGATAAAATATGCAGCCAGGCTGTGACTGGAATACCATGAGAGGCTGATACTGAGAGCTCTGTGTTTTACAAGGCCTTCTCATCCTCTCACGTGGTAAATTATCTGGTTCAGTCATTTTATTAGTGTCAAGGTGGGGTTTTTTGGCAGGTTTGGGCATCTTTTTGGGGTTTTTTGAGTTTGGTTGTTTTTTTTTTTCCTGTTTGGTTTGATTTTGTGGAAAGCTACAGTAAAATGTTAGTCTCGGTGAGATTATAATTTGACTTTCTTTCATTTTCCAGCAATTTATTGGAGACCAGAAAAAAAAAACCTTCAAGTATAAAAACTGTCTGTCTCAGACATAACTTTCCAGCAGATATGATCATCTTTGTAAATACAGTATTCTTCCTGAAAAAATTAAAATGGAGTGAGAACACATTATCCTGAGAAAGCTCAGAGTGCAGACATTCCCAGATCAATGAACTTGGGGAGGGAAAAAACTGAATGGAATCCTTGCTTCATACCTGATTAAAATGAGTGAAAAATAGATGGAACAAAGCACCCTACGTGTTTTTACAAGCATGGCTCACTCCTTAACCCCAACCCTGTGCCTATTTTAATTTTCTTGGTAAATAGTGCCCTCTGCAGCCTCCTTTCGACGCCTGCAAGGTTCTAAGCCCAAGGCACTCTTTGACTGACCCTTAGTGCAGCACAGGCAAGGGACATGGTGCCAAAATACGTAATTCCAGCAAATCTGCATCGCTCTTGTGTTGCTTTACAGTGTCTGCTGCAGGTCTAATGTTTCCCAGGCTGCAGTCAGCACCAAGAAAAGGTTTTCTAAATGTGGAAGAGAGACAGCATCTGTAAAGAAGGCAAAAGCTGGACATATGCAAAGAAAAAAAAAACCCTACTCATCAAAGCAGTTATAAGAATATTATTTTGAAAACTTCCATATGTGATTATTTCTAGTATTAACAGCATTCACTTGTATGATGTCTTTCAGCCAAGGGTTTCATTTAATAAGTATTAATTATTTATTCCTGTGAGATTTGCAGAGGACATTATACAGATTATTAACACCATTTAATGTATAATTGATTTTTTAAAATTTTATTTTGATTTTATCTAGGATTTTTTAAATCTCAACGTATGCTGCAGTGTGTAAGTATTTAATCCCAAATTCATTACAGAGAAGACCTTTTAGTAATGACAGCAGTTTCTGGGTCAGACATTTTCCCTTCTGAAACTCTCCCTTGTCTGCTGTACATAATTTGTCTTACACTACACAGTGTCGTGTCTTATCCAAAGGGAACCCCTAATCTTTAATGGAGACTTGATAGGGCCTGATTCATAAAAGAATAAGTTCAGCCAGAGAATTAAAAATATGCTGGGATGAGAAAAATAAGAGCTAGACAAACATCTGTCAGGAATGGCTTAGCTTTAATTGGGGCAAAACATCAACTGGGTGACCTCATGAGATCATCTTTGTCTCCATTCCCAATTTTTATTACTCTATGAAAAACCTGTCTTGATAGGACCTCATTTCTTTTCTAAGGCATTTAACCTTGTATTTTGGGGATATTTCATACAATTCTCAGCTTCAGAAAATACACCTTGAAATACAGCTGCTTAATAAATATTATGTATTTAATTAATTAATTAATTATGTGTAACTATTCCCTACTCTGTCAAATACACCAAAAAAGACACATGTGGTTCATGGGTAGTGCTCCAGGAGTTTTTTTGGCATATCACCAAGAACAATTACATGGCTGTGGGAGTTCTAATAGGGATGGGGTTTAACATCTAAAAGATTGACAGCATTCACAGAATGATGGAATCTTGGAATTGTTTGGCGGGGAAGCAACCTTAAAGCCCATCCAGTCCCCCCCCTGCCATGGGCAGGGACCCCTCCCACTGTCCCAGGCTGCTCCAAGCCCCCATGTCCAGCCTGGCCTTGGACACTGCCAGGGATCCAGGGGCAGTCACAGCTGCTCTGGGCACCCTGTGCCAGGGCCTCCCCACCCTCCCAGGGAACAATTCCTTCCCAATATCCCATCCATCCCTGCCCTCTGGCACTGGGAAGCCATTCCCTGTGTCCTGTCACCCCATCCCTTGCCAATAATCTCTCTCCATCTTCCTTGTTGCTCCCTCAGACACTGGAAGGCCACAGTGAGGTCGCTGCCTGTCCAGGCTGAGCAAACACAATTCTCAACGTCTGGCAATCACGACTCAGTTACTTCCATTTCTTCTCACTGCAGCTCAAGAAGGTGTTACCATGGTTTTGAACAACGTGACCTTGGTCATGTCCTTTCAAGACATCACTGAACATCATCTGACCTTTTTATTGCAAGGGTCTGATCTCAATTGAGGTAAGTAATTGCTAAATCATTAGGCAATTACTTAGCAGTAACAGAACCCTAGAAGCGACCTGCCTCAGTTCTGGCCTGATATATCAACATTCCATTTATTATCTACCAGTACCCAGTCTCAAGGAATCAGAGATGGAATCTTTTCCCTGACTTTCTGTTAGAAATCCAAGTCACTATAAATTGCTAGAGTCCTACACAAATCCCTCTTTTTCCCTTCCTGCCAAGCAAAGCTGCAGTTATTTTAACTTGCACGATTCCACCAATTTTTCCTGTTTGGTTTGGTAGTTCGTTCACTTGCAAAGAGTTCACCAAGTGAGAGATAAAAGCTGTTAAATGAAGAATTGACTGTGAGTTATGCACTCACCCCTAAATGACCAGAAGTGTCTATAAGCAGTCAAAACTGGAAAAACAAAACGGCAGTAAAATATTCCAGAGTCACTGACCTTCCGGGGTGTTTGGTCCTGTAGTTCAAGACAAGATAATTTCACCTTGGATTTTCAGCCATGAATATGCATTCGTGGAGGAAAAAAAAAAAATAAAAAGAAGCCATTCCTTCTGCTATGTCCTAAAAATTGAATTACATAGATGGTGCAGTATCTGTGCTGTAATGCCAGGTAATGGGCAGAAGAAAGCGGGACAAGATGAGCACTGAATAATCATTGCTTTTCAGATTGTTCCTTCTCTATCCCTCCTTTCTCAAAATAGGCTGGAGCCTACAAGTAGACACAGGAATCATATGGAGTCAAATAAATACTTTTGTCATATTCTACGTGCAATACACTTGCCCTTCTGAGAATTTTGAATGGATTACAAAATTTATTTATTTTCTCTGAGATGTTTTAAGAACATTTTTATCTATTCAGGTAAATGACCTGTGTTTTTCCCACCATATCCACGCTGCCACATTCATCACATGTCAAACAGCATCACAGCTGATCCGTGGCATCAAAAAGGTGGGTTTTGAAGGTGGTGCTTCAAAATTCAGGAGTGCTGCTATGCCAAAGGTGCAGCAGGTGGGCTGCTGGGATCTCTCTGGGACATGCAAGGCTCTTTTTACGTTGTTGGGACCAGGTGCAGGAAGCTTGGCAAAGCCTACGAACTCAAAGGATGCAGAGTTACCAGAAATCAAATTTATCCTTGATATTTGCTTTTGGCATCTTAGAGACATATGAGGAAATTTGCTCTTAACCTTTAGCTTTAATCAATCTAGGTTGTTCTTAAGAAAAGGAGCAAGAAGGAGCAATAATAAAAGAAATTGTAGCATATTTGCCTTTTTTTAATTATTATTTTTCCCTGAAGAGTAAATATATTTTATGGAGTTAATGCCTGAGAAGAAGTAGATTCACTGCATCCTCCCAGTTCACACAAATCTAATTTCTGGGAATACCCTTGCAAGCCTGCATGACCATCACTCCCAGCAAGGTCCTTGCTGCCTGTAATTTATGGCAGCTAAAAAAATAAATTGGGAAAACATACCAATTTCATACTTTTTTTTTCCCAATTAGCCAAGAAACTCTAAGTTTTCTGACCTTTCCAGGAAGTCCATTATCCTGCTTGCACAAGCAGGTTGCTTGGATGCCTGTACAGTCTTGCTTAGACCTACTGAAGAGGATTTTTAAAAAAATGGGGTTTTTTTAAAAAAAAAGGAACAGTGAGCACAAAGATTTAGTTCTCAGGGGCAGGTCTTACTAAATATGTTTCAGTGGCATTGCTCCATAGCAGCTCTTTCTCTTTTCACACACCTTGTGTGAGAAATTCCACCCATTTGTCAGGACACAGAGGAAACTGGATATATTCTGGACTTCTCTCAGTCTGTTGTAGTGACATCATCATTGTATTAATGCCTTTAATAAGGTCTTACTTAGGTGATCTTCACAAATATTTCACATTTCGAGGGTTTAATAAAAACGTTCACTTTAACTGTTCAGCGATACTCCATCAGGATTTTATGGAGATGGTATATGGTTTCATCTTTCAATCTCTTCCTGTGGACACATGGGTAATAAATGTATATGTACTAGAATTTGTCTTTAATAAGAGCCATATATTTGGCCAAGGCAGGGCTCTAAGAGCAGACAAGTTCATTTACACATTTCAATGGGACCCATAAAAAAACCTGTTCATCTGACTTAATTATGCCAGTGCTGAGACTCGAATTTACCATTCCTCCATAAATACTACTTAAAATTTAATTTCAGGTGTTCTGCATGGAGTACACTTAAAAATTAAGGTTCGCAGAACTTACAGCTTCATATCAATCCAGCCTTCCAACGACCTGCACTAAAATCATTGGAGTCCTGATAAAGAGATTGAAAGATACCTTTTTATTTTTTAAAACATCATGAGAACAATAATGAGTAAGTGAGTGTGAAAAGCTCTGAGTCTTTTGCAGAGTCCTGTGGATATGTCCGCAATATTGATGATAATTCTGGCGACAGGCAGGTGCAAGTTCTGCTAAGCTTTATACCAAACTTGCCTGTGAATGAGTTGCTGCAACTCTTCCAAGCAGTACGTGATTTCCTTACTTTCTCCTTACAGCAAAATGGATGTGGTCCAAGTTATAAAGGTAGGGATTCAAGCGGAGAGAACTCTTCCTGGAAAAACTGAGGAAAAAGTATTTCCACTCATTTATGTTAAGACCTATTTTGCTTTGGCGGCTGAGTAACAACTTCTGCTCTCAAGTTAGAGATGTCAGAGAAAAACAGTGTCCCTTCCTCTGATCTTCCACTTGGAGAAGAGGTTTCTTATCAGACAATGGCAGATTATCCCAAATATGTCTTGAATTTCCCATGTTAATGAATTTCGTTCTTCCTATTATTTTTGTGTGCTTACAGACAAGTTTTTATCTTCACCTCTTGAAATACATAATTTTTTTTTCATTCACCAGTTGACATTTTCATATGGCTAAGCTAGATAGAAACTGCAGTTCTCTGGTAAAAAAAGAAATTAAAAATCAAAGGCCTTTGGAGGAGGAAACGAGAGCATACACTGCCATTTATTAATTACCATTTTTTAAGGTTTGGGGGCTTACTTCTTTGATTGTTTTTGATAAACAGACATGCTGATTTAGAAAGCCAACTTTGATTATAAGATCCTTCTCAAATTAGAGCCCACAAATCACTGACTGGGTTTACCAACACCTAAATTAAGCTCTTTTACTTTCAAATATATAAAAATGCAGAATACAGAAGAATGCTTCAGAAGGCAGCAAAGGGCAACCCGTTGCAGCAGCTGTATATTCAAAAGCACTCCATTTAATCAGGTAAAGAGATATTGAAGTAGCTGTCTTGCTGTGGTAGAGACAGTAAACTTGCTTTAAAATGCATTAACACTGTGAGAACATATCACAGAAGAAGTTTTTCATTGACAGTAATTTAATCTTTCTTGAAGCTAGTTCCTAAACTTCAAAGAAACTAGTCTTCGTTTAAATATTTCCTTAAATTAACTCACTTCTCACAATTTAGAAAATAGGTAAAAATCGCATTTTAAAAGAGAAGGACTGTAGTCATGAAGCTGATATTTTGCAAAGGAGACCAGCAAAGAAAAAAACACACACAGAGAGCTGGAGTCCCAAGAAGATGGAAAAATAATACATTTTCAAAGGCGTTATTTCTGCTTTCTCATCACTTACCTATTTTTTTTTTTTAATCTACCAACAACTGGAGAATAAACCAGACACGTATTCCCACAGAGACAGCAGAAAATATAAGAGAAGTCTTTATAATACTTACAACAGCCTGCTTAGGTGTTAACACAGTTGATATCATTAGTACATTTTGGCACAGCTCCCTTTCCTCTCAGTCAATACATCAAAGGACAGTGAGCATCATTAAGACTCCTGGGAGGCAGAGGAGCGGCAGCCAGACATCTGTCCTATCCCCAAAGAGCAAGTCATGTCCCTAATCTCTCTAACAATCCCTGTGAAGTGGTGCAGCCCTTGGCACAAAGTGCAGAAATCACCAACAACTGCTCCTACCAAACTGTATAAAAGAACAGTTTGGAAAGTGCCGTAGATGAGTTTTTATAACCCGTAATTTTTTATGGGATTCAAATACACCGCACAGCCTCTTATGTGTTGGACCCCCCTCAACCCGTGACTTACAAGGATAATCAACTTCAGATACATGAAACAACTCTCATCAGCAGGCAAGGAGCAGAGCTGCAAAAATGAGGATGCAAATGCGTCTCCTGTCTCTGAATGCCACCCAGACTTCCTGTATCCTTCTCTGCATAAAAAGGAGGTGTACATTTGTCCCTGAAGCGTTTGGCAGAAATGGAGTTTGGTATTCTCCAGGCTTTCTTCTTCTTGCTTGAGCAATGTCTGGCCTTTCCTTCATTACTGCCTTCTCCTCATCACCCTGATGCTCTTCCAGAAGCTCTCCCACCATCGTGGCCACAGCGGCATTTCCTGAGGGAGGCCGACACAGCCCTGGCGCTGTGGGGCCCTTGTCCAGTGGTGGGGTCTGAGGAGAAAGGGAAAAGGCCTCAGGAAGCAGCAACACCCAGAGGCTGCGTCAAGGAAACAGCTATTTATTTTCTTTTTTTCTTGACTACAGAAAAGCCTGCTAGTGTCGCCGGTGGGGCCCGAGGGCCCTCCGCTTTCGGAGTCGTCGCGATGCCGCTGCTGAGGGGTCCCTGCCCAGACTGGGATCGGGGGCCCTGCAGCCACTGCCACCTCCCTGAGCTCCTCCTCTAAGGCTGCTCTGGCTCTGCAGGGATGGTCGCAGATGTGCCGGGACTCCCTTCGGGGGCCTCCTCCGACGGGCCGGCTTCGTGCTCCACGTTGGAGTCTGGCGGCCCAGCTGAGGCGGGAGCGTCCCCAGGGGAGGCCGAGGGGCCGGAGCTGGCCCCGGGGCTATCGGCCTCCTGCTGGGCAGCGTGGCAGCCCCGCAGCCTGCGCACCTCCTGGCTGCACTGTGTCTCGATGATGCTGAGGACGCCGTGCACCAGCAGAGAGGTGTAGTGCCGCAGGCGAGGCTGCAGCCGCTGCACCAGCACCTCTCTGTCCGGGCCGAAGATGCACAGGGCCACCAGGATGCTGCTTTCTGCAGTCTTTACCTGCCACCAGCGCTCCCGGTATATCATCTGCAGCCGCTGCTGCAGCCAGGACCGCACGGGGTTCAGGAGGTTCCATCTCCTTCGGAAAAGCTCTGCCCAGAGCTCGGGCAGGATGCCACCCACGGCCTCCGGCCCTGCAGCGCCCTGCTCAGCTGGGGACAGTGTCCCCTGCGAGGCAGAGGCAGAGGCAGGGGATGCCACAGGGCCGTGGGTGCTGCCTCCATCGCTGCTGCCAGCAGCGCTCCCTGCGGGGCTGGCGGCCTGGCCGGGGTGTCTGATGACACACTGCAAGCAATTCTCCTCGTGCTCCGAAAAGCTGACGGCGGAAATCAGTCTCCTGCAGAGGGGGCAGGTGCGGTTCCCCCGCAGCCAGCGCAGGATGCAGCCCAGGCAGAATTCGTGGCCGCAGGGCAGGGCGTGGGCGATGTCCCGCGGCACCTCGCAGCAGATGGGGCAGCTCCACTCTCTCCTCCCCGTGGCCATGTCGCCTTCTTGCTTCTTGGTTCTGTACAGGCCAGGGTCGTAATCCATCTCCCAGTGATGTCAAAATGCAGCACCAGTTCGTGTCACCCTCCGCCGCCCAGTGATGTCACAGTGGGACAATGGCTTGGCACAGTTGCCTGAAGAAGCCTCACAACCAAAATTCCACGCACAGGTGCTTAAACACTTTCAGGAACTCTACCTAGAGTTTTTGTGCTGTCTGCAAGTGTTTTTAAGGCTACCTAAAAGTGTTTAAAAAAACCCCAATTAATCAAACCGCTCACACAGAAAAGTACCCATTCAGCAATGTACCCTTCTAGCACGGCCCTGAAAACCTGGGAAAAATCTCTCTGAGTCACAGGACTGCTGAGTTTATTTTGCATAATTTTACCTGAGTCACATCCAGCCATTTTCACCATATTTCAGTCCAAAACTGCAGCTACTGGAGATCAGACAGCAAGTAAATTTCAGTGTTTGTTTCACCACCCACTCTCAAAAAAAAACCCCTGCCTGGACTAATGTGTCTTGACATATTTGAATAAATGTTGTGACTCATGTTCCTGTACAGCTTAATTTTTTACATCAGTTATGAACTGCAACTCATCAGATATTAAGATCTGACTAATAAACGTAATTTCTACAGTTCAGCAAAACTGCATAAAAAAAGGAAGAGCTATGAAAATGCAGCTGCAGTGAGAGTTCAAATTTGAATAATATTTGTTGAAGAGTTCATACCTTTCAAAAGTTTCAGGGGATCCAACTCCAGCAGTTCTTAAGATAATATAAATATATATATAAATTATATATGTAGCCTAACACAAAATAGTGTCACAGTGGTATTTATCAGAATATCAGTGCAGTTCTTGCTAGACACTACAGGCCATCATGGATAAAATTAATGAGATCAAAAGATTGAACCCAGAAGAAGGAAAATTAAAAGAAATTAGCATTATGTGTTTAATGAAAGTAATACAAAACATCACAACTGAATCCAAAATAGCTGTTCAGACTATGAACTGCATTTGCCAAACAAATGGGCACTACTTACCTCTCAGAATTTTACATTTTACATTAAAGTCATAAGTTTAAGAAACAGATTGTACCACTAGAGAGAAAATTTGACGTAAGACCAGCAAGACTGTTGCAATTAAACTGTATCAGATTTTACCTTAGCTTGTGCTTTTAAATGTTCAGTGATGGCCTCTCTAATTTCTGTGCTGCTTGATTAAGAAATCTCTCACAGGCCAGCTGTAGTTGGAAAACCTGGAATGCTTGTCACAAGAGTAAAGACAGTTCTGTGGAACTAATAAAAAATCTTCCCCACACACTTAAGATCACTTATATTTCTGATTAAATCATTAAATCAGTATTAGAATATATGTTAGCATATCTGCATTAGGTGTCTGTTCAATTTGTTATTAAGGATTTGTCTCATGCTGCAGGTTCTAGAGTCTGCTCTAATAATAATTTCTAATGAAACACATTATAACCACGTCCCTGTGTGCTCTGTTCAATTGTCAGCACATTTAAAATAATGAAAATGTAACATATTTAAAGCAGCAACAAGAAATACCAGGAGCAGCAGATACAAACATGAGGGTAGGGACTCCTTTTTCACCATCCTGATTCAGATAACAGCAGCTCCCACACCACACAGGTCTTTATTTAATGGCCAGGGGATATTTGATGCTGTAGAGTACGAAAATGAAGTGTCATGGAATTGTTTCATCCAGAAGCTCCTGGCTCAAACACCTCTGTCCCTCTGTGCTGGTTGACTCCACCTATTTATGGCAATTGCTTCCCTATGCAGAAGTTGGTTTCCAATGAGGAATCTTGAATCAAACCCCTAAATCAAGTTGTCTGACTTTCAAAGCTTCTCCAAAATTTTGAAAACCAGGCTTTGGATTTTTGTCCACACATAAAACATGAAACTGTTACCTCATTTATTAAGATAAAGAATGTCAAACTCTACAACATCACTTCATTTCTTATTTCACTCCTCCTACTTCTGTGAGTGAAGCCACATTTCAGCAGCATTCATGTAAAGGCAGCATTTCATTTGCTAAAGATAAAGGTATAACATTAAAACAAATGGGGATGTTAGTGCTGGGGGGGGAGAAAAAAGGTCACACTTGGATAGTCTTTAATACGTCAAAAATGAAACTTAAAAATTGCCTCTCAGTCACGACTTGTTTAATTTCGGGGCAAAATTGAGACTTTTATGACCAATGTATTGCTCTTCTAATGAACTTCTGTTACTGCATTGCACGACCAGCTACTAATCTGACATTTCAAAATTTGTCACATTTCCACTAATAGCTTCACTCACAAAAGCAGTAGAAAGTCTCAAACACTGCCTGCAGCAAGTTAGCACTTTTCTCCAACACTTCTGTCTGGATTCTTTCGGGGGAATAAAAATTTGCCTCTAAGACTTAAATGGGTCACAATGAGAAGAAATTTATTTTAGTTGCAGGAGCATAAACAAACAGGTTCCCAAAATTCTCATGTTTTATTTGTCACTTGGAGTGGGAAGATGTAACTCACTGGTACTGAAGGCTTAAAAATTATACCAGTGAAGTCCCCCTGTTTCTAGGGATGTGTGGAGCCCCTTACACTGACAATAAAATTAGGAGTGTGTTCATACAGTTGCTAAGAAATGGACACATTACTCACCAGAAAGCTGCTTGATCTGGACAGAGACAGAACCAAATCAAAATCCAAAGGATATGCTGGAAGCACAACCATAAGAATTCACTAACAGGCAAAATCCTGCTTTATTCCAAAAGAACTCCAATTTTAAAGAAAGCCCTTGGAGGCCAGCTAAGATGAGCATTGCAATATTATTAGCACAGAAAAAGCAAGGAAAAAAATGTCCAGGAACTTCCCATCTAGGTCTAAATTACACTTTTTCCGTTTTAGTGCTATCCATTTAACAGTGCACCCAACGCTGTAGTTGTAGGCTTGGAAAAAAACCTAAGATATGTTTTAGAAATTACTATTTTTATCTATGAGCCTTTAGTCCTGCTTATGCTTCCTTATACATAGCATCATTTTGTTTAACTGGGTACCAAAAAAATTGTTGCTTTAGGATGAAAACTGTCTTCACGCTGTTCAAAAATGTAATGTAAGTTCATATGGAATTTGCAGGGATTTCCAAACAAGTGTTCTGGGACACATGTTCAGGAGTTCATGGATTTGTGACTTGGTAGGAAGCATTTTTCCCAAAGCAAGTCTACAGAATAAATAGTTTCTTAATAAAATCTTTAATCCAGATGGGAAAGATCATAATCCAGGTGTTTCTTTGCCGTACATCTGGTTATTCCTAAGCACAGACATATTTTCACATTGTACCGAAAACAAAGATAAAGGTAAATTGAAAATATTCAAAAGACAGGTGGTAGAAGTAGGCAATGGCAACACAGACACTGAGTTTCTCATTTATCTTTGGTGAAACAAGACTTCCAAGGAAATAACAAAGGGACTAACCTGAAGGAGCTGCAGGAAAGATGGAGAGAGACAATTGCCAAGGGCTGGAGGGACAGGACACAGGGAATGGCTTCCCAGTGCCAGAGGGCAGGGATGGATGGGATATTGGGAAGGAATTGTTCCCTGGGAGGGTGGGGAGGCCCTGGCACAGGGTGCCCAGAGCAGCTGTGGCTGCCCCTGGATCCCTGGCAGTGTCCAAGGCCAGGCTGGACATTGGGGCTTGGAGCAGCCTGGGACAGTGGGAGGTGTCCCTGCCCATGGCAGGGGTGGCACTGGATGGGCTTTAGGGTCCCTTCCAACCCAAACCATTCCATGATTCTGTGACTCTGTAAAAGAAAAAAAAAAATTGCTAAGCGATTTATGCTTTGCATTGCTCCGTATCATGACTTTGATCATTAAAAATTATCATTGACGTGAATGATTTAAATTTCTTCTCTGATGTCAGAAAGATCCATGAAGTCAACCCAGCATGCATTAAAGTCCACGGAAGAGCTGCCATTAGCAGCAACAAGCTTTGAATTAAACCTTGTAGTAACTCATCAGACAAAGGCTGGGAGAGGTTCTTTGAACCTTGAGGCACCTTTGTGAAAGCGGGTTTTCAGCCTGCTGTGACTTTCTTCCAAAGAAGAAATGCCTTTCAACATGACTGAATGTTAACCATGCAGACTAATCTCCCACCCCTCTGGCCTCCTCAGAAAGATGTGACATTTTCCAGAGCAGAGCAAAGGAATGGGTAGATCTGAATCAGAAATGTTCCCATTATTTGTGTGAGATGGCAGCCTTGCACGTATTTCAGTAACACATTTAGAGACAAAGACACCACCACACCTGATACACCTTTCTTGGCTTTTCATGTGGGCATTACCTTCTGAATTAATCTGAAGCTATCTCAAATATTAGGACAGGAGAGAGATAACCCAGCAAATACCGAAGCTGAATGGTCAAAGATCAGCTTTGGCCATTCCCACACCTCTGCCTTACCACAAAGGGTACCTCTATAGGATGCATATCCAATACCACACAGGTGATATGCATAACCCCTGAGCACCATTAGCTCCTTTACTGCTGGTGCACAGCTGGAGCATGAAAAAAAAAATAAAGTTACATGGCGAGAAAGGAAAGGAAAAATAGGTCACTTCTGTAGCGTAGATTGTGAGAACATCAGGAAAAATCTGACAAAGACACAAGAGATATCACACTACACAGATCTAACACCACGTGTGTCTTTATTGAGGCCGTTCACACAGGGATTTAATCAGTTTTTATTTAACACATGGGCTGAATCTGGTGAAATGCAGGGCCTACAGAGACTCTTAAATCTCCACGTTTTCAATTCTCGTGAAAAGACATGAAATCCATAGAGTAAGACCCAAAAGTAATTCTTTTTTCCCCTGTCTGTTAAAAAGCCTGAAATGTTCAGCCATAAAAAACTGAAATGTACTTTAAGATAGGAAAGATGTAGAGGATTGATACCTGTATTTTGAACCTCCATGTCTTGAACAGGGTTCATAGGACTTTCCAAATAATTATCTTACAGCCTTCTAACTCAGAAACCAACATTTTAATTAAGTTATTTTGAAAAAAAAAAAATCCTGACAATCACATATTCGTCACAAGATTTCACTCTTCTCTATAGTCTGCAAATGTGTCCAATTATTTAATTTGATTAACTGATGTAGCATAACATCTTCAATCCTTATCAGCAGTGTGTTCTCTCCTCCTCCAAAGGTCAAGATTGAGGCAGATGTTTGAAAAAATGATCCTCTGCAGCAATTTTCAGCCCATCTGGCAGCTGTTTCTCCAGAAACATTTTCAATAATTTAATTATGTCTTTTTTAATTATGAAAACTAAAATTAATTTGATAACTGAAAATTATTTTTTAAAAAAGAAGACCCGTGTAAGTAACTAAAAACTAATTTTAAAAGCTCCCCTTTAATCAAGAAAGGACAATTTGCTGGAACAATTGTATTTGCTTTGTTTTCACACTCATATTTCACAAGAAATGGCACATTGGAGACCTGTCCCATGAATACTGACACACACAATTAGTAGCCACAAAGTACTACATACAAACATCAAAGCCTAAAGTGATAAGGCACTTATCTGAGTACTAAATAAGAAAAATAAGAACTGGGCCTTTCAGAGCCATTTCCCCTTTGAAATGCATTAATTATTCTTCTAAAGAAGAAAGCAGCTGAAGACCCATCAATGCGCTCTCAGAAGAGCATTTTTAATCTCCCTTGGGGTTCAATGTGTTGGTTTTGGTGCAGCGGGAATGCAGAAAAGTGATTTTCCTCCGCCTGGACCCGTGCCTGCCAGCTCAGCAGTCCAGAGAGAAGCAGAGTTCTGGGAACAGGACAATAGTTACCATGAGTCTGGATGTGAAGTGGGGTTATCTTTCCATGGGTTTTTGCTTAACTTACAACTTTTTCCCACACTTTTTTTTTTTAAAAAAAGATCCTCATGATCTAACAGGTCCAGAGCAGACTTCAAAGTCTTCTTCTGGGACACTCCATTGCATCTGCAGTTGCCCCAGTGGAAGAAAAGCAGCTTAGTTTGACTAAAGAGGCACATTATTTTAATTATTATTAATTAAATATCATTAATCTTTATATCTCTCTCTCCCTAGAAGAAGATACAAAGAAACTGAGGTGGTTTCCTTTCCAGTTCCCATATTACTATGGAGCTACAGCGCTTTCCACAAGTTCTACTTTTATTATGGCCCACAAAATATCTCTTGAAATAATTTAACTCCCATGGTAGCTGTCATTTGTTTTTGTTATATTTTTCCAGTCAGTGATGTTCTCTCATGCTGGAGAAATCAAGAGGAAGGGGGATCTGGAAATTGCACCATTTCAGATTTGCAGAATGCAGTCTGTGCACTGCTTTTGACTTCTGCATTCACAGCCAAAATCCAACAAAGGTGTAAATGTGGAGCTTATATTTGGAGGGACAAGAAGAAATTGGGAGTTCAGTAAAGAGCCTAAAGACCATGCAGTTGGCTCAGGGGTATGTGGGTTTATGTTTGTCAGTTTCCCTTGCCTGCCAAATTTGTTTAAAAGACAATTTGTGCTTGCTTGATAAAAGGCTGGGTTCTCACAGTAAAAAAGATCACATTGAACAGGTTAAAATCTTAGATACAACCAAAAAAAGGAATAAAATTTACTCCTTCAGAGGAAAGCAACACCTGATGTTGTATGGGTGCAATCACATACATTCCTTAAACCTGGACTCTTTAGTTTCAGGACCTGAGTTTGGAGTGAACCTGTCCCTAAAATTTTGACTGTCCCCCTTTGAACAACTTGTGCTGAACTCTTCCAAATTGCCCCTAAAAGAAGGAAGCTGTTTTAAAGTGCTTTGTTTGGTGCTAAGGAGACTCCAGAAAGAGTAATCATTTCCAATGGAAACACTTGAAAAATCAGAGCAATTTGCTTTGCTGTTTTGCTGTTGGACCCAGACTAACTTTTCAACCCATCCTGACGTAGGACCAGAAAATCTGCACCACTTCCTTGGTTTTCCTGGGATGCTTTCCACCCTAGGCCATGCCAGTAAAAGTATATGTATATATAAAAGGGAATACCTTTCACTTTAGAAGTGGATTACACACTGCCTGTGCTTCTTGATTTAAAGAACAAAATAGGCAAAAAAGCCCCCAACCAAACCCAAACGACTACCCAAGCAATTTTTTTCAAACTTGGCAGTAAACTATTGGACTGAATCTGCACAACTACCACAGATTAAGTTCTAATGAGAGTGAAGTGAGCAGAGGCAGAGAAGTTATGCTTTCAATATATGCAGCATAAGGAGGAGAAGTGATCTGACTGGTTAAATATAATACAGAAATGTAATAAAAATATAAGTAAAACATAGGCTCTTAAATCTTCTAAAAAGATTTGTTTTTTACAGTATGGCAGCACATTGTCTGGATAGAGCCTACATGATCTTAGGAATTATTATCAACAATGAAAAATTATTTCCTAGCTAACAGAAATACTGCAGTCTGTGCTGCTGGACCCAGTTCACTGCATTGGTTTGTCTCATCATTACCAAAAAAGCTAAACTTGGAATAAACCATTGTGTACTGACTTTTTAAGCAGGGCACATCAATTTGTTAACAACAGGACATTGTGAAAAATCTGAAAAAATTAGAACACAACAATGGGACTGACTTAGATGATGTGGGAAATTCATGATGCAAAAGTTGGAGGCAACAGAAGGTCATGAAAATTATTTAAACCACAGCATTAAATCTGTTGAATTTGGAGCAATCTTGGCGAGCCTAAAAGAAACCTCAGCAGAGGAATAAAGAATATATTCAGCTACGAATTAGATTCTCAGTCTCACAGGAGCTTCTGATGCTCACTGTAGCACCAGTGAAATTCAAACCGTGATGTCAGAGTACTCAGGTTGTGAGTTGTTGTGGATATTGATGTCCAGTGAGTGATTATAGACTATTAACTTGGGTTTTCCCTTTCTAATCATCCCAGTCACCACTCCCAGGAGACACAGACATTATTTTTTTCTCTCATTCCAAGAACACATGTGAAAAGGAAGGTAGTAAAATCCCTGAAACTGTCAGAATGTCTAATATGGACATTTCATTGGAAAAATAGAAATAAAAGAACCACTTGTGTCCATGTGGTCCTTGCCATCCCTCATAACAGGCTACAATGGGGTGGATTGTGTGCTCTGTATTTCACAGAGTACCTTCAGTGAATGAAAGCTAGCACCCTGCATCCCACCAAACATCTGCAAAGAAGCCCAGGAAAACAAAGAAGGCTCTCAGGGTCCTGGGTGATAACTTTGATGTGTTTTGGATTTTTGAAAGAAGTGTTTGTCTGAAGAGGATGAAGGCTGCACAGACGTAATGCAGCTGCGAATTTCCAGGGAGGTTTTGATGCATTGCAGTTGTGGGCTGGAGAGCAGAACAAGGTGGTGCCACAGAGATCAAGATTAAAGGTCTTGGGGCTGTTTAGTTTGGCTGGAATTCATTGCCAACATGAATGAATACTTCTGTTTATTTTAACAGTTCTAGCTATGCTCTGTTTATGGCTCTAATATTTCACTAACATTATTTCCTCCCGTCTCTTCAACTCTCCTTCCCATCCTCTTCTTTTACCTCCTTCCTCTTTAACAGCTCACAGGGCACTTTTTCCATTTGCTCTCATTTCCCAAGCACTACCTGTGCCATTTTCTGTCACAGCAGAATCTCTAAGTCAATAAAGTGATCTCACGTATGAGGTCAAATTACAGCAGCCAGTGTAAAAACTGTTCAAGTCAGGGGTTAGTGAATGAAACCCTTTCTCAGCTCATAAATAAAATATTATGACAGTTTTTTTGGTTGGCTTTTTTTTTTGTTTTCTCCACAGTTTAGTGTGATTTACTTTAAATGTCACTTGGGGGAGAATTCAGCACAGGTAGCAATATCCCCCTGGTGTTTCCTCACTCTGGGACAGAAAGTTCAGCACTGGAGTCAATTTCCACACTATTATGTGTTGGCAACCTCATCAAAATCAATGCAATTCCATCCATAGCTGTAAAAAGTGAATTGAATTACCAAGGAGTCAACCACACTTAAAGTACGGATTAATGCTCACATCTTCAAGTTCCATACCTGAGAGGTGAACAGTCAGAGACTGACAGTTTCTATGGCAACAGCTAATTTTGGTGACTAATCGCACAAACTTAACAGCTGAACAGAAAATCATCAAGGACACAATGAAAGTCAGTAATTAACAAAACTCACAGATTGGAATGTGTTCACACAAACTTTTAATTGCGTTTCTGAGCACAACATTATTTTAAAGGCATTATAGCTGTGGAAATTTTAGTAAGAAAAGAATATTAATACATTTTCATATCCAATAGTACTTTTGTGTATTCAAGTGAACTAGGGAAAACAGTTCCCTTTTTTTCTCCAAATGTCTGAATACCAGGAACTTACTTCACCGAGGTTCAAATACCTTCTTGCACAAGCTTATATAACCTGTGCATAGGTGATATCTTTAGGAACAGTATATAGTAGTTTTGTTGTGTAGAAACTGAAAAAAGAAAATAAATTACAATTAGCTCATTTTTATAGTTGTTTGTGGATGCAGAAAGATTTTAAAAATACTTGAAAAGCAAGAAAATTATTTCATTTTAAATTATTTTTGGTTTTTTTGCTGCCTGTAATGGCATAGTTCCCTACATGAATTATTGGATTTATCTGTCATTGGGAAATCATTCTTAATTTTCATGATGATACAATGACAGTGGTTCTTACAATAAAATACACTGATTTTATGTACATAATACTAACAATATAATGGGGAGAATTATATCTAAAGAACAGATAGACATGTGGTTTAGGCATTTTGATCAGCATAGTCATTAAATGGTGGCAATAACAGACAAGACCTGTGTCTTTTCTTGCTGGAAATGCGTTGCTCAACTCTTTACCATTTCTGTCTTCACAGTCTCATCCCAGAACTTTTCAGATCTGGATCACATGAATTAATAAAGTCCATATGTCTCTAGGAGACCTATTGCAAATGGGAATTATTAGTAATATTAGCACAATTCATGTGCAAATAAGCTGGTAGCATTATAAATGGGTGGTACAGATTTATATGGTGTGTTTTAACACAGCTTTCATCACCTCTCCCACCTGTTAATGCTCACCAAACACCAGGCATTTATCATTACAGACACAGGGTTTTAAGCAGCTGGTTTGGATTTGACTAATATCAAGTTACTTTTGATAATTATGATGGGTTTTTTACCCAGAGCTCATCAGTGTGTTGTTTAAAGTTTAAAGATAAGAAAGGAGAGAACAGTAGGACTGTTCCTTGTCCTACTTGTCTGAGAAGGCTGGGCTCTCTCCAGTGATTTGTTTGGAAGCCTGATCTCACTCCTAATTCCCACCTGAATTTTACCAGATTTCTGCTTCTCCGTCAGGACAAAACTGAGCTCAGAGAATTCAGTTCTGCTGAGACAGATGTATCCCACCTGCCCTTGTCGACCCCCCCAGAACTGTTCTTTTCTAGTGAAATTAAAGATGTGTATCTATAACACGCCTCACAGCCAAGATTTCAAGAACAGCAGGTCATGCCTCAGAACACTGTTCTCAGTGCTTTATTAACCCAATTTCTACAGATCTGTGGCTGACTCAGAAACTTCAGAGAGCCTGCTCTCCTCCAGGTGTGCAGCTTTGGCAGGGAATCAAATTTCCCTAAACTGCTTCTGAATTATTATTGTGAACTTTTGCACTCAGCGACTACAATCATTGTAACACAGAGTCATCATCTGCTGCAGTTAATTATTCAAACTGAATTTGCACATCTGTACTGGCTTTATGTAGCTTGGCTTCAGGCAGGTTGGTTGAGAACTGCTGGAGATGGAAAATAGATTTGCTCCAAAGAGGTTGTTTTAAATTGGAATTGAAGAGTCTCTTGCTCTGTTTTTCTCTATGTATAATGCATGACCTGTCAGCACTCACTGCATGGCTTTTTCTGTCGTTTTCTTCTGCATTCATACAACTCAGAACGAAGCCTAGGAGGGACAAGGCCAACGTTTTTTGAGCTAAGGAGTCTCATTAGAAAATTAATTTCACAAAGGTGATTATTAAGTTTGCTCAGTCTGGATGACCTTTGGACACTGCTGGAAATGTTTTCTTTTCTCAATAAACTTATGAACCATAAGCAGAACAGTTTCCATAATTTGAAGGAATTCTACTGGTGAAACTTTCTTTAACTTGAAGATGAGGTAGTATTTTCATCAGGTCCCCTATTGACTTCACCACTATTCACCCATTTTAAATAGGTGTGGCTTGGATTTTTTGGTGGTAAGAAACCTTTACCAAATAGATAGAAGACATAGAAATGGGGTAGAGGATGACACAAAGGATATTGCTAACTGGACCAGAGCACAAAATAACCCAAGAAAAAACAAGATGAGGGCATTACCCAGGATGTAATGATTTCAGTTAAATCTTAGACCTCCATGAAGTCAAAAACTGTCACAATTTACAAACAATTCCAGGAATCACCTTTAAAACAAAATCCTGAGACCAATTCTATTCTGAGTAGCAGAAATACATGATTGAGCAGGTTTTTGAAAGGTCCAATACTTGCATGTAGTTCACATGAACTGAAAGAAAAGACTTATTTTATATAGATTATTTTGTCAGAGATCTCAATGTATACAGATTTTTAATCTGTTATTCCATTTGATTTGATTTATTATAACTCCTTTTTTTTAATACAGGAAACTTTGTTTTCCCATTTTATAAATTTTGAACAGCTTGCATCCTGCTGACTGAGAGATCTTTATATCATTAATTGTTCCCTCCAAATAAAGCAAATTAGCTTTAAGGACATGTTTTCATTTCACCGTTTAACACTGGACTGGAATTTTGTGAATGATTTTTTTGTACTGTGTGGTCAGTGAGCAGGTGATTTTTTGGGACATGATATTCTCGTACAGTCTTCAACTGCCTGTCACCTAAAACAACAGCTTTACCCAGCTGATTAATTGAGCCATCACTGCTGCTAAGTGCTGCTGCAGTTTTATAAGTTCTGAATTTCTGTTGTTATGTTTGAAGAGGTTTTGCTTCTGTGTGCTAAATTTTTTGAGAGGCTTCGATCTGTGATTTGACACACTTGACATTCCCCAAGTAAGTGGATGATTTTTTGTGACTCGAGCTGTGCAGAGCTTATAGCTTTCACAAAATTTGATGTTTTTCAAGCATTACACTACAGGCTGACATGTTTTCAGGAGCAAGCAAGCCAAGTGGAATTGGTGAGAAATTACGTTTGTGGGAGGAGAGAAAAGCAGTAAAACTGTACTCCTGTAGTATTGCTCCTACTTTGTTTGAAACCGAAGCAGGTCTAAAGTGCAAACACTTCTTGAATTGTGTTATATACAGGTTTTGTCTGCACTTAAAATCCTGTAAAGGAAAAACATCAGCACAGTGTTCTTCATGTCACACCTCACTCTGTTTTCACTGCCACAAAACAGGGGCAGAGGGAGTTTTTGGGAGTTTTATCTTCTATAAGACCTCATGGTTACTTTTATTTCAGAACTATTAGTGGTGTTTCATGCTTTTGAAGCTGAAAAAGTCAAAGTTTCCCTTCCCACTGAGCTGGAGTAATTCCTTCCAGGTCAAAGAAGGTCCTGGAAGAGCTTTTTTTCTCTTTGCCAAGGACAACTGGAAATCCACACAACCATGTCATGTGTGATGCCCAGACAGGAACAAACTCAGACTCCCCCTCACCTACAAGTTTATAAGATAAGAAAGAAGATAACAGCAGCACATGGGCCCAGGGTTGTTTACAGACAGGGGTGGCTGGCAGGGTAAAGTCAGTGAATTATTGCTTTTCTTCAGTCCTTATCTGTCTGCCTGCACTCTGTCATACTTCTGCTGAACTGAACAAAAGTCATGCCAGTGAATGACCCCTTTTATGTCTGCAAATTTTGATGTCCAGTAGAGAGTGAGCAGGCTTTGGTATGCACTGTGATGTCTTCCCCCAAAGCTGAGCCCAGTGTGTAACAACTGTGCTGTATTTTCAGGCACTCACAAAAATGTCTAAGGTCACCTTTTTATCATGATTTTTATTTCATTATTCAGCTTCAGATAAATGAAATTCTAAAACTTTTGTGCTAAGGGAAAATGTGCAGGTTTTCAGCTTTTTTCCTTTGGTACACCCTTCATTTTTCCCAGTGGATATGTTCAGTTTGAGGGCCCACCCTCATCGAGGTAACTGAAGGATCAGGGCTTATCTTGCAGGAAATTTGGAGGTTACAAAATGATTGCAATAATTTTCTCACCTATTCAACAATTAATTATCAGCATCATAAGGGGAGAGGGGAACACAGCTGGTCAGATATGATGTCTCTACTACTTTTATGTTGGGGCACATTGCAATCTCTGAATCCACATGTCCACATTTTCTGCTCAAAGCAGTGACAAAATTTAGTGTCCATGTGCATTTTAAATACAGTTTAATTCAATTAATGCAAATTAATCAGAAAAATAATTCAAGATTTTGACAGAATTACTGTAATTTGTGCAAATGTTGCTGTATAAGTGTGTTAGTTACCCACCACAGGATCAGCACTTTGTCAGGTAGCAAAGTGACATAAAATAAACACAGAAAATTGTCTCATGTCATCTCAGGACCCAGTTAATGTGCTGTCATTAGCAGCACCACAAACAATTAGACTGCTTAAAACTCCAATGCCTCACTTTAATTAGCTTAATGATTGGATGGGAGTGTACAATTTTAAATTCATTCAGGTGCTGTTTAGACCAGAGGGGAAAACGAGCTTTTACAAATATAAAGAAATCTCTGAACTGACTAAAGCACAACACTTTCAGAAAGCATTTATGGAAAAGCTTTTCCAATGGAGTTTGATCCCAAACAGGTTAGAATTGATGAGTGTGTCGACAGCACCTTGTAGAGCAACTCTTCACCATGCCTTAAAAAAACCATTTTTTTTTCTGCAGAAAGTTCCTGGGCAGTGTGAGAGATGAGAGATTTCAGCTCTCTGTCAGGCACAGGGAAGAGTGGGAGCAGTGAAGTGTTGAGGAGCTAAAGCTCGTCTTTGCCCATCACAGGCTGCCAGCTCGTCACGGCTGCAGTCCTGCCTTGTAAAGCAGGGAGTGCAATGAGGAAGGGCATGGGGGTGCAGTGGAAATGATGCTGAACCAGAACAGCACTTTATAAGAGAAGAAATAATTGAAATGAGCATCAAATCGTGATATATGGAGGTGTCAGTGCAGGCAGAAGGAAAGATACTGCAAGGTTATTACCTGAACGCAGTTATTACTGGGGCAGTGAAAAGGCTGCTGTCAATCAGTTCAAAAAAATGGTTTCCTCCTAGCAAGCAGCTAAATTATAAATATTCCTGAGGTTATAAAGCTGTTGAAAAAAGCAAAACCAAAATGATGACAGTTATGTGCTTTTCACAGCACACACCCAAATTATACAAAACAAGGGAAAGAAAAATGACACAAACAAATATTCTGAGCAGAGATTAAGGGCTTTAAATTTATTTACTGTAGAAACAGAGCACATCCACGTGAGATATGTGATCACAGGCTATAAATACTTCCAAGTTAATAATGAAAAATGGAATTATTTACCAGCTGTGTTAACAGACAACCCTTGCAGCTTGCAATGAGGAAAAAAACCCTAATGTGAAAGATTTATCATAAGCTTCAGAACCTTCTGAAAACTTAGCCATTCCTATCGACAGTGCTGTCCCTTTCTGAAATTATATTTATTGCAGACCTGTAGGCTAGGAAATGTAGTATTGCTATGAACAGCAGCAGCCCACAGACTTTGTTCTGCACTTGGGAGGCCACAGGACTGAGGCACATCAGGTTTCCTTTGTTCCATTTCATCCTGACCTGCCCGGAGCTTTGTTTTAACTTGTTTTAGCCCTAACAGTGATTTTTCTAGTGGCCAGTAGGCTGTGGCCAATCTGTCTTACTTTTGCCTATCTTTGTACAGCGTAGCCATAGTTTCTGGGCAAAGTGGCACTAAGAGGTAGTTGTTTTTATGGAGAATGAGGTATTTATTACTCTAGAGCAGTGTAGGAATTTATGACTGTATGGAGTGGTGCAGAGCAGTGCAGGCATGGAAGGAGAGCAGTGGTGACAGAGGGGAAGTTGTAGGGGGAGATACAACACATGGCAGAGGCTGAATATTAGAAAATGTAAAAAACTTGCTCCCCCAAGGTGAATCAAAATAATCAGAATGGCAAGGAGGAAAAATAAAGCTCATCCTGTTGAAGCAGTACTGCTATTTTGTGTAACTGAGCTTTTTACATCATAATATTCTTGATTTTATTTTCCTTTATTGTTCTGTAATAAGTTAACCTGGGCTCATGAAAATCTTTTAGAATTGCCATTAGACAATAAAGATTTTATTGTTATTATTCATAATAATAATTATTGGCTTTGTGTCTGTGGTGTGTTCTCTTTTTGCCCATAACAAGCTTTATGAACTCTGATAGGAGAGTAGAATAGACATTCACTTATTTCAATTCCTTTAAAATCAGGATATGCAATAAAGCAGTTATTTTATGAGAGGAGGAAGTTCTTAAATTACTCCCAAATAATAACAGAATGTTCTGAGTTGGAAGGGACCAACTAGGATCAATAAGTCCAAGCCTCAAGAGTCCCACCACCATTTCAATTGATCAGTGATTAGGGCAGCAAATAAGCCAAGGATATGTTCAATATCTCACCTGAACTTAGAACAGTGTTATAAAATGCACAAGGAAGCTTACTCAGGAGAAGAGACTCTCAGGTGGAACACATGAGCTGGGATAAATCAGCTTTCCCTGGAGCTGGGACAGGATGCACCAGCTGGGAGCTCGGCCTTGTAGGATGAACTTGACACTGGGGCACAGCTACTACTTCTATATCCTGTGTCAAATTTCTGAGTCCTGGAATTTCCCCAGAGCTTCAGCATATTTCTGTATCAAACCCATGCTTGTTTAGAAATCCTGCAGATCCCAGAGGAGGGCAGGAAGTTTGGGCAGCCAGGCAGGGAGTAGCCTGGGCGTAACCACGAGTTGGCTGCAGAGGGGCTGATTTGATCTGTGCACCCTTTCTGCTCTGCTACCTGCCTCTCAAATTCAATTTCCTCAGCCCCAGCCTTCTCAACTCCCAGTACAGAGAACTCATTTGTTTCAGTGTGAGAAAGCTGGCATTCTTACATCTAGAGCTGATGGTCTTGAAGCAGATTCCACAGCGCCTTTTAGGGAGCACAGAGCAGCAAAACAGTCCAGTACTTCAAGTCCGTGCAGACATGGATGCTTTCTGCCTCTCTGTGGTCCAAGCACCAGCTCCAGCTCCCAGGATCATCTGCAACTGGGAGAACAGAACCTGAACAGGATTTATATCCTGCCAACACTGTGGTTTTTAACGAGAGATTTCCGCTCCCTGACTGTCAGTGGCTACTGCTCTGTTGTTTTGGTTTGGTGCACATGTCTGGGATGTCTGGCCTCCAAAATCCCTGCCAGATGAAATGCACAAGAGAATCCTCCATCTGCCTCACAGAGAGAAGAAATTCAGTGTGCTTAGTAAGGGGTTAGGACCTGCTGAACAACAACCTGAGGCAGAGTAGCCAATTTTCTCCATGATGAACAAAAGCTATCAGGATTTCGCCAGCCTCAACCCTACAAACCATCTCCCACACCCTTAGGTGGAGCAATGTCTGATGTGTGGGTCCTGGCGGTGCTTTAAAAGGGAAGTGCTCAGTGCTGTCATGAGAGAAATTCAGCAAGGTGCACCTAGAAATAAAGCATGATATGTTTAAAGGTCTGTCAGGATCAGGCAATAGGAGATCTTGGCTGGTTTTAGCTCTGTTTGTAACATAAGCAGGAGTTCTGAGGACCTCCCTCACGGAGAATATTCAAGAACCATCTGGACACAATCCTGGGCCATGTGCTCTGGGATGACCTTGCTTGGGCCACGAGGTTGGACCAGATGACCCAGTGTGGTGCCTTCCAACCTGACCCATTCTGGGATTAGGTTCGCACAAAAATCCCACCTACACCTCAGATTAAATATTTAAACTGTCGTGGATGGTGCTGGGCATTTTTCTGGTGGTTTGATCTAACCAGTCTGCCTGGACTGCAAAAGCTCTCAGTGCCATGGTCAGTACAGCACTCCCTGTTTTACCTAATGAGATTACAGATCTGTTCTGTTGTTGTAGCTGACGACATTCATTTCTATATTAGCACTAAATTATGCTGCTCACAACAAAGCACCCTTGCTCGACTGCCCATGACCAGAACTACTCATAGGATTTTTATTTCATTTCCACAAGCTGGTTTTATCTGAAAACCAGTGATAAAGACACAGAACCAAACATTCTGCACTGGGGCAGCAATGTGCTGTCTTCTACAGTGCTGTGAAAACAGAGTAGGGGATGCTGAGATGTTTACTTAAAATCTGATTTTATTTCAGTGCTTCCCTGTGAGCAGCCTAAGCCTCTCAGAAAAATCCTGCTCCTGAAACAGCCAGGGGGGCCACTGTGGCTCATCACATCCATTCTCCTTTTGCATTGTTGGTACTTCACTGAGTCTCATGTCCTTCCCAATAAGCCACTGGTTCCAGTGAGGTGCTGTCAGTTTAACACAAGCACAAAGAAAAAGTTGCTGCAAATCTGGAAGTCCCAGAAAACAATTTTTATCTGTTCACATCCTCCCCTTTATTAATCCTTCGGACCACAACCAGTTGTCCACTGGTGCTGTACTGGCTTTTCTGGTCTCACAGTAAGTAATGCCCAGCATCCTGCTGCATAACCCTGTGTCACACACAGCCAGCTTCATCTTTGACTGTCTGAATCCCTTCTGATCTCTCTGCTTTTCCTCAGATCCTCCCGATGTGCAGTTCACACAGTGGGAAATGAGTGGGTAGAAAAAAGCACTCAAATGAAAACTAGACCCTGGGTGAGGATCTCTGGTGAATTGGGAAGGACTCCGCCTCACACTGCTTGATTTTCTCTCCTGTGGAGAAAAGTGTTTCATGTTTAACAGATGATGGCTACATTCCTGTAAGATTTGACAGCCAAGGGAGAAACTAGACACTGACTTTCTAGAAACTTTTATCTACATGTGAAGTTAATTTTCCTATCTCGGTGAAAAGCTGGAGCTGCCAGAGGAAAGAAAATGAGCTCTGGGTCACAGTATCAGGATTACAACAGCTTCAGACTCCAGGTGTTGATTTCTGATGGGAACTGGAAGAACTTAAGATGAGTTACAAGCTACAGAGGCCAGAAATTAAGTGAATTTAGGAAACACACATTGAATGAGATGTAGAGCTAAAAGAAGACTTTACAGTGGTTATTGGCATCCAAATCCAAATGCAGTTCAGAGGTTCCTTTTGCCAAAAACTACCAGGCCTGATAGCTGCCTGCAAGAACAGAGTGCTTTCATTTTCAATAGCAGTATTTCCTACAGCCAAGGTTAGGCTTCTGCATGTGCTCTGGCACTTTCTCATTTCAGGAGCTGAGAACCTTTTCTCCAAGGCTATCAATATATGTTGGAAGGCCACCCAAACCTATGCAGATCCAAGCCCCAGCCTAGCAGAGATGCTCATATCATGCCTAACTCGTGGTCTCTTGCTTGCTCTCTTCCCAGCTTGAGGGCTCCTGCATTCCTGAACAGGCAATGGCCACACTTCACAAGGAAGGTAAGCCTTGCACAAGCCTTTCTGAGCTTGGTGATTAAGTCTACCTCTGGAGAATGGGGCTTTCATTGACTCTAGAAAATAAAGCCCCCAGCTAGCATTCCCCAATTCCAAATATTCTGAGCAAGAGCAGTTGTATGAGAGCACTCCAGCTCCACTGACCTGTAGTTACCCTCTAAAGGACACCCCAGTGTACTTAAGACACCTGGTGCTCTGTTCTGTATTCTGATGAGGGAATGAAATCACAGGCTTATGGGAGTTCAGGTACGTTCCTGTGCTTGGTACTTTCTGCCAGCTGTCCCTAGGCAGTTCCCACCTGAATACACCAGCATGGATCTACACTGCCTATTCAGGCACTAGGAATAATCATTCTGACCACCCTTCAAGACTGCATAAGGTTCCCCATTCATTCCATCTCTATGCCCAACTCTTTCATGGAATGGCTCCGTTGGATTTTTTTAGGCAGTGCAGAACCTACACAGAGGTGTTCAGTGTCCCCACCTCACTGAAATGCTGATGTTCCTCTTAAATCTGGTCTGAGGACTTCCAGTGCTCAGTGTAACACAACCTAAAAAGATTAAAATCCTTGTCCTTCTGCCTTGGGCACTGTCCTCTCTAACTAGCATGATTTTTTTTTCTGTCAGCTCTGTCCCTTATTTCAGCAAGCTCCTTCTCTCTCTTGTAAACCATCTGGCCTTATCTTTGGCTGGAGGTTAAGAAAATTCTTCTGTCTGATGTTGATCAGCCAGCAGGGAATGCTTACAGCATCAGCTAGCCAGTCTCTACTTTACCTCCCAAGAAAGAAAACAAGAAATTCTCCAAGCCAGCTTCCCACAGCCTGGAGGGCCTGGGATTTACAGCCTGTTTGAACTCTCCCAGATGGTAACACACCAGGCTGCTGCAACACCACGCTCGGTGGCTTGTCCAAAGGCACTTCCTCAGACTGATTTATTTGTTCTCTCAACTTCAACAAGGTTCTGTGTTTGTGTCTCTCTTTTCTCTCTCATTTTCCAGACTGTCCCAACTGCACACTTTATGCCACATGCCATTCTTGTCCACCTAGCAAAACACATTAAATCTGGGGGGGTGGGGGGGGAACTGGGGTCAGATATATTTGGCATTTTGAGAAGAAAAGGGGGCAGGAATGTGCAGAAAGCTTGCCTGAGGAACACCCTGTGTGCTGGTACATGTGTCAATAATAAACTGACTGTCTACAGATAAAGGAATCTATGTCTGTGCCTGGAAATGTGAGTTTGCAGTCCTTGCTTCTGTGGGTTTTATTTAATTGTGATATATGCAGCAGTCATAATAGCTTTGGCACAACATCATTTGTGTCTTAATTAAACGAAACATGCTGTTCAGAAACAAGGCAGCCATGGAGTTTGGGAAACACTTGAGATATGCCTTCTGCTCGCAGCCTCAGCCTGGCACTACAAACAAAGGAGGCAGTGTGTGTTTGTGTGTCTGTGCATGCATATTGGCATAAAAATAAATTATACAGCCCTTTCCTGCACAGTTCCTGATAATTTCGTCAGTTTTAACGCATTAGCAAAGAAAATGAGGAAGTGACTATCAAAGGGTGAAAGGATAAATGGCACTGCTTTCAACTCAGCAAGGCATCAGGAGGCCCCATCATCTGCACAGTTTAGTTTTGCTTTGACAAACACCACCTCCTCTCCTGGGAGGCTCTTGAAGACACGGTGAGGTTGATACCAGCCTTATCACAAGGAGCCAGGACAATAGCTTGGAAGAACAGAAGCAAAGCCAGAATATACCTATGAAGGAAGAAAATTAACTGAAAGGAAGCAGAAAGCTAAAATGCTCTCAAAGAATGATTTTCAACCAAAAAAAAAGAAAAAAAAGACACACAGACCCCCACATTACCTTGTTGTAGTACACAATTTGACTAAGAATGCAAGATTCCATGTATTATTGTTGCTGAATTCAAACATATTCTCTTATCTGATAATGGAATCCTACACACAATGGCATAATGGGAGACAGAAAAATGGAATAGAAGTTTTCCAGATGTACAGTTTACAGTTATTAAGGTTTGTTAAGACTTTTTCTAAAGACAGTTCTCCATTTTGTGCTTTTGCCAGAAATTGGAGTGGGTGTGTGTGTGCAAAATGAGAGCTAATTTACCTATTGCCAACCTACAACAGCCCTCCTCCTTTTCTCTGTCACTTCTTTTGGTACTATATGACAAATTCACATGCCCCTGTCTCTGAAACTCCACCTCTAGGTACCAAAAGCTGGGAAATTAAAGGACCCTTTCAAATCTAATTGTGACTTTTAAACACCTCAAAACACTTTTTAATTCATCTGAGAATTAAATCTCACTCATTCCCATGGAAAATAGCAAAAAAAAAAAAAAAAAAAA